>OX596278.1:38257382-38857382 GCA_951394225.1 Harpalus rufipes | reverse complement strand
ACAACTGGTGTACTCAATTAAAACTCATACTTACAGAGTTAGGCTTTGAGAAATCTGGGAAGACCAATACGTCAATAAGAACATAATAAATAATGGGGAGCATTAACTATTTTTTATAGATTCCTACTACTGTTTTTTGTATATTTTTCTCCGGTCACATCAATGTTTCAATAGGAGGGCGGGTGAGGTTTAGATACGCTTATTTATGCTACATAATCTTTTACTCAAAGTTAGCGTAGATCTTACTTGTTTACTTTCTGGTTGAAACATTGAGGCAACCGGGCCTAGTTTGGTTAGTGTTATTATTTGTTAGTATTGAGTGGCCATAATTTTAACCAGACATTAATATTTTAATTATTTTTTTCTTGTCTGTTACCTTAAGGTATCTACTTATGCTTGTAACATTTAACTTAATCTAAGAGTAGGCAAAACAAAGCTTTATCATAAATTCCATTTCCAAATTTACTATTGTTGATCTGCTACCTAATTGAGTATTTAAGGGGCAGTATAAATTATTAATTAAATGTAATTATGATTATAAAGTAGTACATTTTCATATTTTTAAATTTTTTGTGCCAAAACTAATATCTGTATTTATTATACTTAAAGCATATTGTTGTTATTTAGATGTATGTTATTTTGCCAACTGATTGTATGAGGATTGTATATTTACAACAATTAAATATATTATTATTATTGTGATATTAATAACAACAAATTTTAAACATTTTTCTGTTACTTCGTAATACAATATAAACACATTAATAAATAACAAAGGTTTTATTTCAAATTGAAAAGAACTTTTCTTATCTTGAATGGAGTATCAAGTTTGCGCAACTTCAAACATTTCCGACTTTATCGACTGAGTTTTTATTTGTTGGCGTTTTGATTATATTTGTTTTTTCTACATTTTATTATTTTATTGTATGGTGCGCTTGTCTTTCACACGGGTACTTCCGACCGATTCACGCGATGTTTCACCAACATATTAGAAAATGAATGAACATTTAGTTCCATGTACGTTCTATGCAAAAAAAAATTCAAACTTGAATAGAATAATTGTTATTACAAATTAGGATAATATGTTTTGTTTAATTGAAAGGGTAATATTCAAATTTAACTGAATGACAGCTTAAACAGCCAACTTTCCTTAAGTAAGTAATAGCACAGTATAAAAATACTTAACCAGTAGCGACACTTGTTGTCGGCACCTTTGATATTCATAGGTGCTTTCCATTTAGCAGAGCTCTTGGAGTAGGTAGCACCGAAGTGAACTGATCCGCAACTACTCTCAAAGTGTTTTAAAGGAACAGTCAGGGGGAGCAGTTGGCAACAGTATTTCTGCTTTTTCAGCATCTTCGGCACTAATTAGAAGTTTATAATTTGTGTTTGATGCCGCGTCAAATAAATTAATTTCAGACAAAGACATTGTTTATATTTAATAACCTCAAATATGCGCAATATGCGCAAATAACAGTGACAGTTGACATACAAAACAGTCAAACAATATCCTATAGCGCATGCGTCCCAAACGGAGTTGTCTACTCCAAAAAATTCGGGGTGCTTGAAGGGGGAAGGGACGAAGAACGCGAGTAGCTCCGGATCATTTAGCCCTGGCTAAATGGAACGCGCAAAACAGTCATAGGCGTAGTTAGGATCTACTCGGAGCTACTCCGTATGATAAATGGAAAGCACCTCATGTTGCATCGAATGGAGTAAGCGGCCATCTTGGTATAAGCGGTACGTGGCGGGAATTTGAACAAATGTCATTTGCGAATGATATATTAGTACGGTATTTATTATTTCATTGGTTACAAATAAATATAATTATATTAAATATAATAAAACTATATTTTATAAATACAAATATTTTTATTTTGTATAATATTACAAATGTTTTACTATAATTTGCTTCCGTTTCCCTTTGGATGATTTTAAATTTCTATTTATAAAAATTAGTGCATAAAATAATCGCATACGGCAATACAATTTTATCAAATATTTATGAGGAAATACAAATAATGTAAGCTTGGTTATTAATGTAAAACTTAAATATTATCTTTCTGGGTCTGTAGGAAATCCAAAAAAACTCATTCCACCGACACTGTAAAAGTTTTTACAGTTTTTCATAGCACACATAACTTTACCTCTCTTTTTTCTACTCATTTTATACGTGAAAATGACAATACCAACAACAATCAGACAAGTGGCTGTGAGCGAGCGGCCATCTTCTCATCAGCAGAACTGGCCACGCCTACCCAAATTTTGGTATCATGAAATATGCGAAGTGTCGCTACTGGTTGAAGAATTTTTATACTGTGGTAATAGATTGACGACGAGTTGAACTACTTAAAATTACAGTTTTTATTTGCTGTGGTAATAGGTTCACTTTGAATGGCGTGTTTGTCGCTAGGACAGTAGTTCAAATGAAGCGCGCCACATGTGTCGTAATTACTGACTACTCTGGGTACGCTCAAAGCCGTGCTCCTTAGGGCTGTGATTATGATTTTATGAATCCTGATTAGTTTAATCGAGATCCTTTTGAATCATGATTTAAAAATTATATCAAGAAAACAACTTGAATAATATAAACACCATCTAGCGTCAAATATCATATGCGGAGCAATGCAAACTAATTTATTTTATTTTATAAATAATCTACTGTCCAGTGTTGTAGTCAGCACATTAAAAATGGATCATATAGAAGTAAAAAAAATGTTTTTGGTAACATAACAAGTATGTTTGCTTAAAACAAATCTTTTATGTAACATATTTTCTTTGTTTTCATTATATGCTTTTCTAAGAAAATCATATTTCCTTTCATGCAACGAACCCATTGATAAATTTCTACACTTGAAAGCCTATTGTCGTTAGCCATTTTTAAATATGCTCTGAAATGAATCCGTGTGATCACTCAAAAATGACGATTCAGAAGGGAAAGGGGAAGGTTGTCTAATGATCACAAAATGAGAAAGTGGGGATAACGACTAAGAAACGAAAAAACATACTTCTTCTTAATCATGATCACTTTGATGATTTAGATTGTGAATCACAGTCCGAAGGAACACGAAATGTTTCTTATAAAAGTTACAGGATTTTATAAAACAAACTTAAAAGTGATGTCAGAATAAAATTTTAGATGGCCGTTTCGAAGATACTAGCCGTGTTCCTTCGTGCTGTGATTCACAATCTAAATCATCAAAGTGATCATGATTAAGAAGAAGTAGGATTTTTCGTTTCGTATTCGTTCTATTCGTTATTCCCACTTTCTCATTTTGTGATCACTAGACAACCTTCCCCTTTCCCTTCTGAATCATCCTTTTTGAGTGATTATACAGATTCATTTCAGAGCAAATTTAAAAATGGCTAACGACAATAGGTTTTCGAGCGTAGAAATTTATCAATGAGGGATTTGTTGCATCAAAGAAAAAATGTTTTTCCTATAAAAGCATGTAATGACCCGCCATGCTTTTGAAAACAAAGAAAATATGTTACATAAAAGATTTGTTTTAAGTAAACATACTTCATAATGTTACCAAGAACTTTTTTTTACTTCTATATGATCCATTTTTAATGTGCTGACTATAACACTCGACAGTAGATTATTTATAAAATAAATTAGTTTGCATTGGTCTGCATATGATATTTGACGCTAGATGGTGTTTGTATTATTCAAGTTGTTTTCTTGATATAATTTTTAAATCATGATTGAAAAGGATCACGATTAAGCTAATCAGGATTCACAAAATCACAATCACAGCCCGATGGAACACGGCTATTAATAGCAACTTTCTTATTTTAAATGGGCGCCATATTGGATTTTTACATTATTAGAACTATTTTTTCTCTTGTCAACGATGTGTAACAAAGTATGTTTGAATTAAAATTTAATAAAAAAATAATTATTTCAATTTTAAATCATATCAAATGCAGGTGAATAACAAACAATAAAACAAAATTTATTATAACGACGAACTGTTAATAATTAAATTTGTAGAAATTTGTTTATAGAATTTAATAATTGGTGATTTTATTTATTACGATTACATATTTAAAATTTTAAAATGCCGACGTTTTCAACATTAGAACAATATTATTTGTTTTGTACATAGATCAAATGTTACAAAAACCCCCGTCTTGCAGCAGAAACTTATTTCGATAACTTTCCTGAGAGAAGGCAACCCAAGTCCTTCTAATCATTTTACTGGACAACGTGGTAGTAGCCATCTCTAGTTCATGAATGTGGCGCGTTGAAAAATGACGTCAAGGTGCAATAAAAATGTGAAAGGTCCATTCTTTAAACAATTTTCAACAGATAGCGCCACAGTATCGAAAAATACGTTCTCATATTGTTACTTGAAAGCTTGGAACAAATAGCTTAGTTCGTAAGCTATATGATCCAAACAAAGTTACAAGAGACTACAAAAGATATTGAGCGCACACTTCAGTATAAATAAAATATACTGTGTAACTCTCAAGTCACACGGGGCCATGGTTAATGAATATGTGGTATAAATATATACATATATGGTAATAAACCAATAAATCATATTCGGAAACGCAACAATCTGGAAGTAACTGGATATAAGTATGAACATCATGAAAATAGTAGAACAAAGTAATACAGAGGAAATAATTATTAGTGAAATAGTAAAACATCCTTGTTTATATGCAAATTGGACACAAAGATTACAGAAATGTGTAAATGGAAAATAAAATCTGGACTTAGATTAGAACCAGCCAACGTCATTGCTTCCTTTTGGTTTTCTATTCTCTGTTTTCTTCTTTTGTATAATAGATAAATCACAGTATATGTATATTTCAATATCCATTCTAATTTTAAACAATAAATTGTCAGCTGATTTTCTTTATAAACATTAGTATGATAAACCTGTATAGCTTCAAAAGTGCGCATGCGTGAACAACTTCTACTGTTCTAACCGGATGGCTTCACGGCAAAAATAAAATAGGATTCTAATTTCTAATTTGATTTTGTACCGGCGATGACGGCGATGAACCTTTTACATCAAAAGAGAGATATAGAGAAAAACGAGATATATGTAGGGCGCAGTAGTTTGTTTGCGCATTGGGGAGTCCAGATATATTTCAAACAAAATTTGAAATGGCGGAAATAAGAACGTAACTATATTAAATAAATTCACACAAAGCGTTTGTGATGATGAATATTTCATGACAAGAGAACGGGTAGATGGGAATCAGAAATGAGGTTATATGTTCTAAATACGCGAAATAAACACCACATAAAGTGACAGATAATTGCGTAGTTGCCAGTTGTTATTAAGAAAGTTACAAACAAGAATAAAACTATTTATTTTATTTTTAAATAAATTGTTTGTCATTATTAATAATTTCTTTACAAAGTCAAAATATTTTAAGTTTTTGTGTTGTTTAAATAATTTTTTATCGAAAATAAATGCTGGTCCTTTTAATCATTTTACTTGACAACATGGTACCTACCCATCTCTAGTTCATCAAAATTTCACTACGTGGTGCATTGAAAAATGATGTCACGGTGCAATAAAAATGTAAACGGTCCATAGTGTCATCCGGAAGTTTCCACCAGTCGAAATGAGATCCGTTGAAATCATGTTGATGACATCATTCCATATAAACTTAGCTTAAATTCGACTCCCTTATATGAAAAACTTTCTTATTATGTAAGCTACAGAAAATTGATGTAGATCCTTTATTGGTCAACTTTATCCGACAAATTCAATGGTGTAAAAACATTTCGTATATTTTCGAGCTACAAACAAAAAAAATTAAATGATCTTAACTCTTGGCTCTTTTTTCTGAGGGAAAATCGTAAAACAGTGCTTCAGATATTTTTTGTAGATAGAAATAAGAATTTAATGAGATGAAAACCAGTACTTAAAATTTATTTAAATTATTCCTAAATTTTCTAGCAATTTTGATGTCATCTGCCATAGGGCGCAAATAAATAAATCATCATAGGTTGTTACCCATTGTTGAGTATACATTCTACTTTTTTTCTGCGAATAAAAATTAACCGTTGTAATATTATTGTTCTTCATTTTCTTTCCTGTACAAAATTAGTCATACAATTAAAATAATTAATAACAGCCGGAATTATTATAAAACAAGGGTTTATATTTTTTACAGATATTTGCATAAAGTATGGCAGCAATATTTAAATGGACAACCGTTGACTTCAACAGTTCAGTATTTAGCTAAATATCGTAAAAATGAAAAGTATGTGGTTTCCAGGTCTGTTGTAGATATAATTAATGCATTGGAACAAATTGCAGCTAGGTATAAATTATATATTAAATACAGTACTATAGATATTATTATTTGTTTACTTTTCAGTAAAATAGAAATAGCTTCAAGACATGTCAATGACAGAACGCTACAAGGTATATGTGCAGAAGACGCGTGGAATCAAACATCTATTGAACTTGTGTCAGCTGCAGAAGTAAGCCTGTATACTTTTATAGTAATTATAATTTTGTAATACATTAATGTCTTTTTACAGGCTCACTGTAGGGCTTTCATTGTTAGGACATTAAATGAGAAAATTGTAGAAAGTGAAATTTCAGAACGACTTCGTATAGTTTTAAATCAATTAGTTGAACTCTACGCTGTACATACACTTTTAAAGTGTTCCGGCGACTTGTTAAGAGTAAGACTTATTCCTAGTTTTCAAAAATAATATTACTAACAAAGATTTTTCAGTTTACTCCAGCATGTGGTACAGATATTGACAAACTTCAAATGTGGCTGGAAGATCTATTGTATGCTATTCGTCCGAACGCAGTTGGCATTGTGGACAGTTTTGATATCCATGATGAAGTACTTTCATCTGTTTTAGGAGCTTACGATGGAAGAGTATATGAACGGTTATTTGAAGAAGCATCTAAAAGTCCCTTGAATGCTGAACCAGTGAACAAATCATTCCACTTATACTTAAAACCATTTCTAAAATCTAATTTATAATGACATTATTTATTTACATATATATATATACAGTGTGTTTGAAAAAGTGGTTACACCCTGTTTTCTCGCTTATTATTACAGATACATATATTGCTTATAGGACATGATTTAATCAGTGCAATATTTGTGATTGAAATGTGTATAAACTGTAATTGTAGAGCTTCCGGTATAACCGGAAGTGACATCAACTTTGTGAATTTAAATACAACTTATACTATTTTTTTATAAATTTGGATTGCATTTTTTGTCCTCTTTCCGACAATACTAAATTTATTAGTGTTAACGTTATTCATTTGTTAAAAATAATTATTTTCTTTTGCACGATTTTTATCGTTGAGATGTAATTTAAAACTTATGTGAGAGTGCTATGACAGCAATTAATGAAAGTATTTTATTACATTGGTACTGACTGTAGAAGACAAAGTGAAGATAGTATTATTAGTTGAAGGATAATAACAGAAGTTTTAGAGAAGCGGCTGAAGAATTTAATAATGTTATGAGTGAATTAAGAAGCCATACTTTAAAATGTATTAATGTAAATGGGGGACATGGTGAATAAATGTTTTGTTACTTGTAAATTTCTTATTTCATATTCATTAAATTAAAAATAAATAAATTTATTAACATAATATCATGAAAACAATTACTGTCATAGCCCTCTCACATAAGTATTAAATTACATCTCAACGATAAAAATCGTGCAAAAGAAAATAATTATTTTTAACAAATGAATAACGTTAACACTAATAAATTTAGTATTGTCGGAAAGAGGACAAAAAATGCAATCCAAATTTATAAAAAAATAGTATAGGTTGTATTTAAATTCACAAAGTTGATGTCACTTCCGGTTATACCGGAAGCTCTACAATTTCATTTTATACACATTTCAATCACAAATATTGCACTGATTAAATCATGTCCTATAAGCAATATATGTATCTGTAGTAATAAGCAAGAAAACAGGGTGTAACCACTTTTTCAAACACACTGTATATAATACAAAGTAGTGGAACTTTCGTTTATGAATAAGGTCAAAAATTCTAGTTTCGAAATTATGTATGTGCAGGGTATTTGTTATATTTTATGAAAATAATGCTTTAAATAATTTTATTTTTATGAATTTTAATAAATTAATGTAGTTAGAAAATACATTTAAACTATGTGATAAAATTGAGATCGGTAGTAATCGGTATCGATTTTGTATCTACCTTTAAATTTCGTACAGTTTTTTTTTATTAGGGCCTTGAATTATATATGCTATAATGTTACAGATCATTGTGGTTTAATATTATATTTTATATTATTGGACTGGGATTAATTGTATATACTAATCTTTTATTTAAAATAAAACATTGTTTTTTTTATACACGACAGAACTTTAATCGTGCTTACTATTTAAAAGTTAAAAAAAATAGATGCGATAAATTGATTGAATAAATACACTTAGCCTGTTAAAGTTGATGGCCTTTTCAAATTTAAAAGAATACTACATAACTACATAAAGTATCTATAAATCATGATCTTAAGATTTTGTTTCACAGATAAAATTTTGTTTAAATTTAAAAAATGTATACAGGTTGTAATATTTAAATGAGCTAACTCCTATGTATATTATTAAAGATACAATCAAATACTATAAGACAATCTTAAGACCAAGGGAGACATCCCATTAGAGAACAAAATATTTTTTTAAACCAGTAATTTATTTTTGCGTTAAAAAGGTATCACGTGGTTTGTGACGTACGAGTGCGGATGCCACTTAACAAATTTTGTACATATAACTGTCCTGTTATAAAAAAGCGGATTTTTTGCCATTGATGCGTTGTAAACTATCTTGTTTGTGTTAATTTTATTACATTTTGTGTGCTTACAAGTTTTCTATTTCTATATATTTCTTAAACGTCATCAGCTCCTACGTCACATCTGGTAAAATTAAAATTTTCAAGTAATATTTAAAAGTTCATATTTTGCTCAAATTAAATAAAAAGAACTCAAAATTTTAGATTTATATTACAAATAAGTAAAAGTTTCAGAAAATAAAATAATAGAAAATGTATTAGAATACCCCATTGTTTTTGATACATGGGCTACTGAAAAATAACTATAAAAATAAAAAATTAAATTAAATTTTTCTCAATATTTTTGTTATGTAAGATATAAAATGATTACATGGTTGAATAAAAAAAAAACTATTGAATGACCCTAAAAAAATTATGCCAATCCATTTAAAAAAAACTTGTGTGTTGCAACTTCAGAACCACTAATTTAACAAAATATTTTCTTCTTTAATGAGATATCCCCCTTGGTCTGTCTTACAGTATTTTGTTGTATCTTTAATAATATAGAAATTATTTGACATAGCTTGTTTAGCTGTTACAAGCCTGTATATTTTTATAGTTACAATTTTTTTTTATTGTTGTTATCAATGAATTTTGAAAAATGTCAAATTTTTGTTATAATGTCATTAAAAATTAAACTTCTACGTTTGATTGGCAATAAACTTTCACCAACTGTCAAAATTAATGTAAAATTAAAAAAAATATTTGCTTATGTCATTTCGGCACCTCAGAGCCAGACTATATTAAGTCCAAAACTGCGTATTTTACGTTTAATATGTTGTCACATAAAAACCGGAACACTAACTTTAAGTAGGGTCCAAATATGCCTAAATAAAAATTATTTAAAAAAATCGTTGTTGCGTAATTACAGGAGAACAGAAAAATTCAAAAAAGAAACTTAAATCTCTTCTACTGGAAAACTTCTTTTCTTGACTTAGCATAGTCTGGCTCTGAGGTACTGATTAAATAATGATACATTATGTGAGATTTTTCGTCTAGTTTTCTAGTTCTTTAAATAAAAAGGATAGCAATAGTAAGCATGATAAAAATTCCACTATGTATACTACTAGTTAATATTTTTGTTATTGTTTTGTTGTGATATAGAAGTGTTCCGAAAAAACGAGCTTTGCATGGGGATCTTGAGAACTGTAAGAGATCCGAAAATAGACTAATATAACCGCTTTCTAATTATTAGAGAAAATTTGCTCCATTAGGAGACCATTTTGATTATGTGAAAAATGGTTTGCATATCTTTAGGCCAATTTTGATGTTATTTTGAGTGGCAATGCTCAATTTTTTTATCACTGTTGGATGTCGAGTTATGATGTCAATTTAAATTTTTTTTGTGGATGTCATATAGGAAAGAATTACACAATTGAAAAGATTTTTTTTAGCTATCCAACGATTTGTAAGTTATGATCATTAATTTCTACCAATTAAAATGCAACAATTATCAAATTTATGGGTTAAAAACAAATAAAATTAGTTGTCAGTGTACGAATTTGTTTATTATTTCATGGCACTACTGATTTGCAGTCAACTTTCCTCGATTTTTTCTGTTCCGAATAATAGAAAATTTTGAATTAGGATATTATTAATTGCAGAATTTTTTCTTTACAAAAACTATTTAACTGTTACTTTTTAATAATTAGGGGAAACAATATTTGAACATTTCAAAATTAACGTCTTTCGATGCATTACCTACCTTGCATTTGAATATAACATAGGTTGTTGGTAAAAAAAATCGAATATAGGGTTTAACCTGGAAAATAAGTTTTTTAACGTGAAATGCTCTTCATTAAATTTTACAGTAAAGAGCATAAAATTCAGCATTTTTTATATCAAAATTGTTTATGTACGCCTTTGGCGAGTGTGCGAAAACGTGGTACAAACAATTCTAGTACAGTTAACCCGAAGCTCATTTGACAAATTAAATTATTTTTTCCCCGTTTTTAAACTGACTTTAATCGATCACCAAAGATGTAAATTAAAACATTATAGACTTCTGAATTTCAGTTAAATGAGAAATTTGGTGGTATAAATTCAAAAATATTGGCAACAATAAATTCAGGATTTCATGCTCTAAAATTCAATGTGTAATGCATCTTATAAAGTTCTACGGTACAGATAGGCCTTCCGAAGACGCACCAGTTGTCCCATTTAATTGAAGTCGTATCTCTTATAGTTACCAAGAACCCAATGGTGGCAATCGAAATCTGAACACTATACTGGGTGTCTACTTTTTTTTCGAACATAGGAAATTCAATGTTAAAAATTTAATTTGGTGATATCTCTTTACCTGTTAATTTTAGAAAAAGTGTAATGAAGAAAAATGTTCAGAATAAAAATTGCACCGATTGAGTGTCAAATTATTGTTCAATTGTTTCTTACGTACGAGTTATAAGCAAAAGAAAATACAGAATTTAAGGCAATTAACAGAGAGCCATGAAAAATAAATCAATTTATATTTGTTGTTTTTGACATATCCGACAGATTTGTCATTTCTTTTGATTTTGTTATCACACATTCTAATAATAATAAAAAAGAAAAAAATATCAAACCTGTCGGATATGTCAGAAACAACGAACAAATTATTATTTTATTTTCATGGTACTCTGATAATTTCTTCAAAACGTATATTTTCTTTTGCTTCTAATTTGTACACAAGAAAAATCGATGCACTTTTTCATTCCGAACATTTGTCTTCATTATACTTTTTTTTCTAAATAGATAAAGAGATATCACCAAATCAAAATTTTAATATTGAATTTCCTATGTTCGGAAAAAAAAGTAGACACCGGTATAAATATTATATTAAATATTTTTATTACGTACTGTGAAATGTCCTGTTAGAATGCAGCATATATTGCAAAAAAAAAAAAATGTTTTAAAAACAAGTAACGCCTTCAATTTTGTAATATGTTAAGGTGGTCATACACGTACAGTTCTTTTGGGCTTGGTGAACGCACCTGACATGGCATGGCAAATCTGTTTTATTTTTACATTATGTCGCTTACATACGTTTAGTTCAAATTCTAGACATATTGGCCCATATTCCGAGTGCACTTTCATAATAAAAGCGCTCTTATGGAGCACACTCCTCATAAGAATATAATGTAAAGGCGCGCTCCATAAAAGCACTTTTATTATAAAAGTGCGCTCGGAATACGGACCATTGACATTAAAGCTTACTTTTTAATGGTTGCTTATATTTACATACCTTCAATGAAAAAAAGAAATAAAAATATGGGTTGCTTAACTCTAATACGCTTGCGCATATAACATGACTCTGGCATACAATCCATGTCCATATACACTCTCGTATGATTACGAGTCAATGGATCCATTGCAGCATTGCACGAACTGAGAGAGCAAGAGTAAAAAGTGAGATGTTTTCAATGCGCAGTTGATTTTCTGCGCATATAGTAATGAAATGAAATTGTTCTGTTTTAAATTCAAATTATGTCAGTGTTAACATCAAAAGTCTGGACAAAAAAATTAGAATTACTACATACTATACGTGAAAGATATTTTAAAATGAAAGGTGAAAAATCAGCTATGCAAAGCTTTAGAAAATAACGCTAGACGACAGACAATAAGACGTCACAGGGCAATTGCTGTGCAATGGATCTATTCGAATGGTGTCATTCCAGGCTTAGGTAGCTACATATGTTTGGCGATTAGTACATTATGTCAAACGTACAGGTCAGGCTGAAAAAAGCTATACGCGTTATGGATGCCTTGAATATCATTTGTTGAAGGTGTATTATTTAACAAGTTTGTATTACAATTACTATCATTGATTAAAATTTAGGACGATACTGTTTGCACATAGAGACTTGCGTAAATAATTGGTTATTTACATATACAATATTTCAAATAATTAACTATTTATATAAACAATGATTTAAAAAAAGAATTTTAAAAGTATTTCGTATTATTTGAAATCTACACAATTATTTTCAAGTAATCCTAAATATTTAACCGAGTCGAACCTATAAGATCGTCTTATGGCCTGTGGGACACTTTTACATTAGGTCCATGAAAATTTAACCTAAATCTCTTATGCGTTATTTAAGTAATTATTTTATTTATTATTTAATGGTATATTTTTATATCTGAATTGACACGTCTAGTATTACAATTTTGTAAAATATAACTCTCCGTATGTTTATAATAATAGTGTTAAGTCAATTATTATAGTGATTATCAACGCAAAAGAATTCATAAAAAAATTACTGCCGTGGATCCTAAGTAATGTGCCTATGAATAATATTCACGTTCGAACTTAACATGCTGTATATGTGCAAATAACCAATTATTTGTACATATTTCATGTTCTAATAGCTATATTTTGTAATTTATCAAAGATAATAAGGATCATTGAGATCGAGTATTATATTTTATATTTTTATACTATTGCAATGGGGTTGATTATACATAACAATCTAATTTAAAATAAATCTTTTATTGGTTTGTTTTATATATTGTTTTCGGAAGAATATTGTTATGGGGATGGGTTGATTCTAGAAGGTTTCGCCATTGAATATTGCAAGAAGTCTGAATCCAAACGAAGCAGCAGCAGCGGATCGGGAAGGATATAGTGAGCATATAGCCGTATTCTTTCACTGGGTTGGATCAGATCCAACTGATCGTATGGATTAGATCAGATCAGTTCACGTGAACGCAGATAAATTTATTCAAAAGAACACAAGTATCTGTCAAAATCAGTCAGAAAAAAATAATTTAAATTTTCTATAGAGAACGGGCACTCAGCTGTTTCCGGTAACCTTCGAAGCAGCTGATCTTAGTCCCCCTGGCTTGTAACTCACTTCATTAGCAAATAAATGAGGCCGAGCGACAAGTACGCCATCTATTCAAAGCGAGTTTTCCTTAGCGCTAATTCAAAATTTGAAATAAGTTTGTTGTCTTACAAAACAAATTTCTCTTGTATTTCATTGTGCGAGATTAATTAATGGTTTTTATAATGTATGTGCACTTTAAGAAGAAGCTGTCACCTGATATGCAACTTCGCTATTTAGTAAAAACCAGGTTAATTTGTAATATTGACCCGCACGATTGTGATGAAAGTGGGTTTTCGAAGGATATATAGGATTTTCCGAATATTTTGCCAATGGATATAATCAATTATTTTGTTACCAACTAAAGTGTTTACACCCAAAAGCAATTAAACGATTTCCGGAGTTTAAAATTGTATAAATATTGCGGGTGTAGTTGGGTGTGCAATATTAATGTGAAGAAATTTGGAAAACTTATATACCTTGTCCAAAGATATTTCGTTATGGCCCTCTCAGCGGGTCTATTGTTAGGGATTTAAGCTTGATTTATAGGGGTGCAAGGACAGGTATGTATTCAATATTATCACAATTTTCAGCTGGTAAAACATCAGTATTGTCTTCTTCAAATGGTCGCCACATATTAAATACGTATATTGTTGACCTCAGTACGAAAGTTAATATTACTACTGATTTTAAATTTTTTAAAACTCATTTACATACCTACTCACTAGGTATGCCTTTGGTATCTTAGTTTCCCCAATATGTATTAATACCGGTCAAGGACGATTTTCTCATCTTATATTTCTAGTAATAGTGAAAGACTTAATTTAATTTTGCGAATTCATTATTATTTCAAGTAAATCTGAAATACTTAATGCGCACAGAGATTAGAGATTTCCGAATTTAAATATTTTGCAATCCTACCCTGAGCGCCAACAGGTAGAATCTCTTGCTGTGTGCGGTTCACCTCAGACTTAGTAAGTTAAAGCCATAACGAAATATCTTTGGACAAGGTATACCTACTAGTAAGAGGAAAGGTGAGTAATCTATTTATACTGGAATACGTTAGTTTAATGCTTTATTATATACATTTTATTACAATAAAATCATGATATAATTATAATAGAATATGCAAAGTATCAATCCTCTAAAAGTCGTTTTTGTAGCACGTTCTTTTAACTTGTTACATAAAGTTAATCATTTACAATTTATCTACTATAAATACAATATTTTATCGCATGCAGATGTGAAACCAGAGATGAGATCAAAAATTTGTCTTCTCATATCTTCTTTCACAAAATGACAATTTAAATTTGTATATAACTAATACTGCATATTTTCTGTTTCATTACATTTTTATTCCAAATAAGTATTCTATTATCAAAATATACTTAACTAAAAATTTATAAAAAAAATGTTTAATATTAGTTTATTTGTGAATGAAATGAGTTATCCACACATATTATTTAAAATTAGCTTCCATTACCGATATTTATGTACAAAGCAGATTGGCACACCCAGCAATGGATAATATACCGTGATGATTTATTTATTTTATTTATTTAATATTCATACATTATGACATGTAGTATTATTTTATAGGTAGTGCATTTACAAAGGTGAACGAATATTTATTGGACGTGTGGATAATTGCCGAAAAAGCTGGGAGAGTTCCCAGTGGTTACTGCAGGTGTACATCGGGTCTTTCGGAAACGTGCAATCATTTAGCGATAGTTCTTTTTGTTATACAAGATGCAAAATCCGAAGAACAGGATGTGTCCGTAACGGGTTTGAAAAACAAATGGAAAGTTCCTCGTGGAAGACATGGAAAAATAGCTAACGCTGGACTATGGTCTGAAGAGGCTTAGAAACTTCGACTTGTACGATCCTACGTTCTTCCACCACTACCGTCTCAGGATATATTCTACATTTAATAAATAATGAAAGACTCAAATAAAGAAGTATATTCATTTTTAACAATGTTTTTTTAAAATAAATTGTGTATAATAAATCATTAAACTAACATATTACAGTATAAATAGATTACCCACCTTTCCTCTTACTAGTAGGTACAAGTTTTCCAAATTTCTTCACATTAATATTGCACACCCAACTACACCCGCAATATTTATACGATTTTAAACTCCGGAAATCGTTTAATTACTCTTGGGTGTAAACACTTTAGTTGGTAACAAAATAATTGATTATATCCATTGGCAAAATATTCGGAAAATGCTATATATCCTTCGAAAACCCACTTTCATCACAATCGTGCGGGTCAATATTACAAATTAACCTGGTTTTTACTAAATAGCGAAGTTGCATATCAGGTGACAGCTTCTTCTTAAAGTGCACATACATTATAAAAACCATTAATTAATCTCGCACAATGAAATACAAGAGAATTTTTTTTTTTAAGACAACAAACTTATTTCAGATTTTGAATTAGCGCTAAAGAAAACTCGCTTTGAATAGATGGCGTACTTGTCGCTCGGCCTCATTTATTTGCTAATGAAGTAAGTTACAAGCCGGGGGCACTAAGATCAGCTGCTTCGAAGGTTACCGGAAACAGCTGAGTGCCCGTTCTCTATAGAAAATTTAAATTATTTTTTTCGACTGATTTTGACAGATACTTGTGTTCTTTTGAATAAATTCATCTGCGTCCACGTGACCTGATCTAATCCATACGATCAGTTGGATCAGATCCAACCCAGCGAAAGAATACGGCTATGATCTTTCTAATCCAAGTTTTAGTTGGAGTAGATGGCACTGATCTGGATTACTTGGTCTTGGGGTGGGGATACTGATCAGAATTCGAAAGAACATGCAATTTACTGATGTAAACATGGATCTGATCCAATGCAGCGAAAGGATACGGCTTATATGTCGAACATTCGACAACTCTGATAGACAAATGAATTTGTGATACTCATTTGGTTCTAGTAA
This sequence comes from Harpalus rufipes, assembly GCA_951394225.1. Taxonomy (NCBI): domain Eukaryota; kingdom Metazoa; phylum Arthropoda; class Insecta; order Coleoptera; family Carabidae; genus Harpalus; species Harpalus rufipes. Next base: position 38,840,821 of record OX596278.1, on the reverse strand, counting down.
TCGGCTAAGTGACCGGTAATACTTATTGTTGAGGTGTTTTATGTTATGAAGTATATACCGAATGTCTACAATGATAAAATTTTCATGAGGTTGTAATTTCTGCCCTATTAATTTTAGAACAAAAGTGTAGAGACATAAAATGTACGGAAATAAAAACTGCATTTTAATGCAATTATTTATAATTGAATTTATTTTTATTATTTGTAATATCTGATAATGAAAAATTATTTATTTAAATTAATAGATAATCGTTCACTTGCACAGGTATTACAAATAATATATAATAAAAATATATTAACCTAACTTGACAGGTACAACGTCAAACATTTGTTAAGTTATCTGTTAAATGGCTATTGCTATTTTTTGGGTGATTTTTGACATTGTCATACCTAATTTTTGCCGTTACAAAACATGTAAAATTAATTTTACTTATTGATTCAGATTCAGAATTTTACGCTGTACAACTTTTATTTAAAACATTTTTACGTAAAATGATTAGGGAAGCATGCAATTATGAAAATATGATTTTACATGTTAAAGTCCTATGTTCTGGTGTCGCAGTCAACACCCTGTGTACGTGATACATCCCAAAATTAATGAGTGATTTTTTTACGCTCTGGTCTGCAAACGGTTGAAATAACTAGGGTTTTGAGAGGTCTCCCTCAGATCGCCACTTCATGGATCCTTTACCTTGATACGCTCCCTGCCAAATCTCCTTGTTTGTCCGCGAATTTTTGACCAACAAAAATATTGCAACGCTTCCTCATGCACTCTAAAGCCCCGAATTGACGCCTTGTGATTTCTTTTTGTTCCCCAAACTTAAATTCCATTTCAAGGGGACTCATTTTGGGACCATTGACAACATACATAAAGCTGTGACGAGTACTCTCAAGATCCTTCTAGAAAGAGACTTCCAGCACTGCTATGGCGAGTAGAAAAACCGTTGAAACCGCTTATTATTTCACAAGGGTGTTACTTGCAAGGTGATAAGATCGAATTGTATAATTTTTTTATTAAAGTATTTTTTTTAAATCACTCATTACTTTTGGTACGTACCTTTTATTTATGCGGAGAAAAATTTAAAATACTAATAAACATTTGATTTCAAAATTAGTAGTACAGGTACATACGAACGTGCAAAGTAACAGATTTCAAAAGTTTAGATTTTGCAGGACGCTTTAATTACACATACATTGATTTTGACGTTTAAATGACAGTTTTTAAATATTTGTCATTTTTATTGTAGTTTGTATAGAAATTAAAAACTAGAAGGACAATTTGATGTTTACTATATATTTTTAAAATGTGTTCATGTTTCTTGACAGCTCTCAAAGAAAAAAATTGTGGGCCCATTCTGGTTACTTTCAATGATTTTCCAAGTACAACAAATTTTCGTGGGGATTCATCCCTGTTACATCTCTTAGCTATCTCAAATCATCGTCGATAGTAAATCTCGTTCTCAAAATTTTAAACATTTTATGGAACAAATAGAAATAGTCGAATTTAATGGCAGTTTTTCACGCTTTTATTGTAGACATAAAAAATTAACATACAATTATTTAACATATTTATACTATTTCTCATTGCAGTCTATAAATAAGTATAAATAAAAACTTTTATTCTGCTTCTTTTTCGTGAACGAAACGCATGTAAAAAATATTTTTAGACTTATAAGAAGTTTTTAATTCAGAACATTTTTTGTATTTACACTTTTGTTCTAAAATGAATAGGGCAGAATTTATAGCTATATCAAAATTTTACCGTTGTATTTCCTACAGTTCATAAAAAAGCAAACAACTGGTATAAATAAAAAAAAAAACAAATAATGTATGCATATACAGCAGTACTCAACCTATTCATTGTAAAATAAGGATATAATTAATGTACAAGAACATCAATTTAAGAAACATAAGGTATAAACGTTTTATTTTTTAAATGACTTGATTAACAAAATTTTAAAATTACTTGTTATTTACAAAAATTTTATATCTTGTATCTTGGAAACTAAAAGGACTATCAGTAGATATGACATTTTTTCTTTATTAAAAATGACCGTAAGAATATACTGTTGAATTTTATTACACTAGCCCTGAATCAAAGTTTGTAGTCCCAACTCATTCTCTACTTAAATTTAAGGAATCGTTGGTGAAATTGCTTGAGTACATTTTTAATCATTTTGCATGAAATATCTATAGAAGAAAAAAAAACACACTCTTGTCAAAAAAATGTTTAATTTTTCCAAAATAGTAATTACAGAAAGATTAGTTATTTCTTAGAAAGAAAGCATCATTTACTTAAAATGTGAAAGGTTTATCCCGTCATCTTCATTCTTCACAGCCTCATTGTATCCAGCAGAAAATAATTCATTACTCATTATAAACTCTCTATTAGTATAATAGACCCAGTGTTTTCTAGAATTAACCAGAAGATATTTTTCTTTTTGTTTATTGTAGCAGTTAATAATAGTGGATACTATTCGATTCATTGGAGTTACCACTTTAATAAGACCTTTTTTTCCAAATCCTTTGACAGAACTACTTATTTCTGGGCAACACCAAATGAAAAAATTCCAATCATTTCTACCGATTCTATAAAATAAATAAAACATAAGTATTAATATTGTGTATGTGTGCAGGTACAAGTGTTAAAGTAAATAGCACAAATTTTTAAATTTATAGCAAGTTACGTGAAATATATGAGATAAATTATTCTATAAGTACAATTATTACCTTCTCAGTGTAAATTGTAAATTTATTTTATAAATATTGGTTTCAATTTTTATAATTTGAATGATCAGATATTTTACTTACACTATTTCTCCATTTTTATACTGCTTAATTTTTATGTCCTTCCAGATGAGATGAACTGAACCATCCACGAATACTTTCTTATAAACTGATTCAAGAGAGTCAATACAAATATCATAATATTCTGGCCCATAAACGCTATTGCTATAAAAAAAAAATGATATGTACTGGGTGTTTAATTTCTAGGTGTACACATTTTAACATTTTATTTTTGAAATATCTCGTGCTGCATGTACTGTTTCATCGAATTGAAGCAATATACAGGTGTCATCGAAATCGCCGTTTTCGATATCTCCCTTGTCGTTAGAAATACAGCATAAGTTTATTAACAGAATTTATTCGTCTACTCAAGGAGCATAACGTAAAATTATTTTCACATTACAGCGTGTTGCATTACGGCTCGGCGAGAATTGTTTGTCTTTTTTTAAATGGAACACCTATATATTTTCATATATTTTGAATTGTATTTTATTCGTCTATATGAACATATGAATTTTGTTTTAGTTTTCCACGGCGTTGCCAAGTTATTCCGTTTTTTCTCTAAAAAAGACCGAATACACGCATTGCTTTATAAAGGCTTACTGAAGTTATTTTAATAGTAAGAATTAAGAATTTTCTTTTCTGTATAACTGTAATTATACTCTATGTTCTGACATATTTTTTTTTTTAAATGTAATTATACAGGCTGTTCAATAAAGCGAATCAAATGTGCTCAATTTCAAATGACTATAACTCGTCATTTTCAAGTGGAACACCCTATATTTTATTATTCAGTTGTGTGTATTTTTGTATTATCTTCATATGTTATTAAGGGTATACCATGCCTAAAACCAATAATTTTGGAGATTTTTCACCATTTTTCTCTAAATTTATATATTTAACTAAAAATTAAATCTAGTATACCATGGATATTGTTTTTTGAATAAGAAACAATTGCAGTAATGATAGTATTTTCATTAGCCAGGTTGTTGTTAATAACAGAGGGATTAAGTAAATTAATTTATTAATATGAGTCTCTCACAAGAAAAACTTACGAATATGGTGTACGCACTTGAAGAAGCGGAAAGAAACCCTCTTTTGTCGTACAGAACATGACCAGTTCTTTCAAACCTTTCCCTTAGTTTTTCAAAAGAACGCGGATTTGGATGTCGTCTTCCCGGAAACCGTTGTGCATAAATTGATGCCAAAAGAGGGTTTGTTTCCGCTGCTTCAAGTGGGTACACCATATTCGTAAGTTCTTCTTGCGCACTCTCCACGCCAGCATTGAGTGCCCGTGAGGTGACGCCTGCCCTGACCAGCATACACCATATTCGTAAGTTCTTCTTGCGAGAGACTCATATTAATAAACTAATTTACTTAATCCCTCTGTTATTAATAATAACCTGGCTAATGAAAATACTATCATTACTGCAATTGTTTCTTATTCAAAAAATATCCATGGTATACTAGATTTAATTTTTAGTTAAATATATAAATTTAGAGAAAAATGGTGAAAATCTCCAAAATTATTGGTTTTAGGCATGGGATACCCTTAATAACATATGGAGATAATACAAAAATACACACAACTAAATAATAAAATATAGGGTGTTCCACTTGAAAATGACGAGTTATAGTCATTTGAAATTGAGCACATTTGATTCGCTTTATTGAACAGCCTGTATAATTACATTTAAAAAAAAATATGTCAGAACATAGAGTATAATTACAGTTATACAGAAAAGAAAATTCTTAATTCTTACTATTAAAATAACTTCAGTAAGTCTTTATAAAGCAATGCGTGTGTGTATTCGGTCTTTTTTAGAGAAAAATCGGAATAACTTGGCAACGCCGTGGAAAACTAAAACAAAATTCATATGTTCATATAGGCGAATAAAATACAATTCAAAATATATGAAAATATATAGGTTGTTCCATTTAAAGAAAAGACAAACAATTCTCGCCGAGCCATAATGCAACACGCTGTATATGTGAAAATAATTTTACGTTATGCTCCTTGAGTAGACGAATAAATTCTGTTAATAAACTTATGCTGTATTTCTAACGACAAGGGAGATATCGAAGACGGCGATTTCGGTGACTCACCGTGTATATATTCATATATATTCCAAAAATAGGATTTACTGAAAAAATTAAAAACTGACAATATAAAAAGAATATATATATATATATATATATATATATATATATATATATATATATATATATATATATATATATATATATACACACACACAGGGTGTTCAATTTAAAAGTGTTTCACTATTGCTATCTCGAGAACCGTAAGAGATACGAAGTCGGTTAAATTAGCAAACAATTTCTATATTATAAGACTATTAAAATGAGCATTACAAAAGTTATTTTCTACCAGTGGTTCTCAAAATAAAGAATTCAACTTTTTAATTTTAAATGAGAACCTACTTTTTTATTAACCTATTCGATTCAGCATTTTTTTCTGAATACAACGATATAATATGTTTATACCCTTACATAACGAAAAAAGCGAGAAAAATGCAAAAGAACAATTATTATTTTCATATTTATTTCTACATGTAATCAGAGTGTCATGACAAAAAAAATTGAATATTTTGTTTTCATCATTGTTTGGGCGATTTAGAAAATATAAAAATTGTTCAAAATTATTGCCATGCTGATTTATACATAATTCCAGCCTTCTGAACATGTTACTTCTTACTTTTCTTAAATTTCGGCCGTCTATGTGGGAAATAATACTCGTATTTTCGATTGCATTTTTTAAATGCTGAATATCTGGATAGATAGTTTTGTAGACTTCATCTTTAACATAACCCCATAAAAAAGTCCAGGGGATTAAGGTCTGGTGATCTTGCGGGCCACGGAATAGGACCATAAGTACAAATCCACCGATTTGGAAACCGTTCGTTTAGGTAATCCCTAACTTGACGCGAATTGTGAGCTGGTGCACCATCTTGCTGGAAATAAATGTTTCCCAACTCAGCTACTGGTATGTCTTCTAAAATAATACCCAGCATATTTTGAATTAAATTCAGGTATCTGTTACCACTCAATGTACCTTCGTACATGTGTACGTAAATATTATCACTGAAAATGGCACACCAAACATTTATATTAAATTTTCACTGGAAACTTCTCTCTCGTACAACAACAGGATTTTCTCGGCTCCAGTAGTTGTGTTTTTTCTATTTGACATACCATTATTAGAAAAATTGGCTTTGTCAGTCCAAATAATTGATTTTAAGATATCTGGATCCTCATTTATCAATAAATTACAAAATTCTAATCTTCGCTCACGATCACCAGGATGTAAATGGTGAATTTTAATCATTTTGAATGGTTTGTATTTATGTTTCTTTAAAATCCTACGGATCGTGCCCACACTTAAATTACACTCAGCGGCAGCCATTCTAACTGAAGCTGTTGGATTAGCTTCAAAATATGCTAATATATTTATCTCAGCTTCTTGATTTTGTACGCTAACTCGCTTCGATACGAATGCATCCGTATTAGCGCGCAGTGCTAATTCTAATTTTCTAAAATACTGACGACAAGGAACTCGCCGCTCAGGATAACGTTCCCTATACATATTCTTTGCAGCAACAGTATTTTTCAGAGATAATATGAAAACTTCGTACATATCAATTTTTTCTTCGTGCGTAAAATTTATTTTAACACAAAAAATAACAAGAAAATTCATAAACGAACTACTTTGACATGTGATACAATACAAAATATTCAATTGTTTTTGTCATGGCACTCTGATTACATGTAGAAATAAATATGAAAATAATTTTTCTTTTGCATTTTTCTCGTTTTTTTTCGTTCTGTAAGGGTATAAACGTTTTATATCGTTGGTATTCAGAAAAAAATGCTGAATCAAATAGGTGAATAAAAAAGAAGATTCTCATTTAAAATTAAAAAGTTGAATTCTGTATTTTGAGAACCACTGGTTGAAAATAATTTTTGCAATGCTCATTTTAATAGTCTTATAATATAGAAATTGTTTGCTAATTTAACCGACTTCGTATGTCTTACGGTTCTCGAGATAGCAATAGTGAAACACTTAAATTGAACAGCCTGTATGTATGTATGTATATGTTACTGTAAATGCCCGAAAATCGGTAAATCCTAAGATTGATGTACAAAATCCAGGATTTACCAATTTTATGAGGTAAATCTACAAACAATTAGATAATTTATATAATTTCGGGTGTTAAAATGTAGTAGTGCAATTGCAAATTGGTATTGCATTTTTAAATGTCGTAGCCATGTTGTAAAACCCGACTTTTCATTAAAGGTTGGTGAAACGCGGCCAGATTGTCAAACCTTCAAAGACAGCAATGTTTTACAATCTGGCTAGTATATTTCTCTAAATACTACAACAATAACCTAACCTAACGCACAAAAGTCACCCTTGAAAACTGGAGCACAGTTTTGTTCGTTAGGTTATTGTTATATGTAGAGAAATATGCCATGCCATTTAATTTACCACATAAAATTGGTTAATCCTAGGTTTTGCACATCAATCCTAGGATTTACCGATTTTCGGGCATTTACAGTAACATATATATGTATATACCGTGTGTCCCAAGCAAACCTTGACATAGGCGTTTAACATGGAAAAACAGTTTTTTGTCCGGCAGAAAATTAAGCCATGCTATTTAATATGATAATACATAGTACATTACCTTCTGTATGTTATTTAATACTGATTGTTAGAGAAACCAATGCTGACACTTCAAGAGCGAAAACATGAGTGATTTCAATTGACATTTGTCACCATTCTGAAAACTTTGTTGTGTTTATCAGCGCCAATAGCTATTTGGAAAGTCCCGGTTGCCGTATGGAGTGCGCATAACATGATTCATACCGATATAAAATATCGCCCAGGATTACTAATGGCTCACGTCGATACAGAATTTGGATTTTTTTCCATATCGAACAAGTTGAGCTGATACTCGCCGGATCAAAACGTAGTCAACGAGCTAAGTACAGTAATGTAGTTGCTATAGATCGTATGATACCCGAAATAGCACCACAAGGAATGTCTGATTCACCAAGTGAGGTAAGCGAATCCGATGATGACTTATACGATGTCGCGGATTAGTTCGCGGGGACGCGAAGAGAGTCAGGATAGCCGAACTGTTAGCGGCATTTTGAGTTATGCAAGTATTATGTTTATTTATTCCCTCTTTAATCTTTTAATTTCAGCTTTATATTGAATTACATGATCGTATATATTAAATGATTGTTTATTTAGGTATCGGTCAGTTGTGAAAGAGTTGTTCTGCGGTTCAGCTAGACCCTAATACTAACGGACTTGGTTATCCCTCACGCTGCGGTGTTGAGGAAGAGCTATTCTGCGGTTTAGCTAGACCTATTGGACTTGGTTATCTCACACGCTGCGGTGCTGTGAAAGAGCTGTTCTGAGGTTCAGCTAGACCTATCGGACTTGGTTATCTCACACGCTGCGGTGCTGTGAAAGAGCTGTTCTGAGGTTCAGCTAGACCTATCGGACTTGGTTATCTCACACGCTGCGGTGCTGTGAAAGAGCTGTTCTGAGGTTCAACTAGACCTATCGGACTTGGTTATCTCACACGCTGCGGTGTTGTGAAAGAGCTGTTCTGCGGTTCAGCTAGACCCTAATACTAACGGACTTGGTTATCCCTCACGCTGCGGTGTTGAGGAAGAGCTATTCTGCGGTTTAGCTAGACCTATCGGACTTGGTTATCTCACACGCTGCGGTGCTGTGAAAGAGCTGTTCTGAGGTTCAGCTAGACCTATCGGACTTGGTTATCTCACACGCTGCGGTGTTGTGAAAGAGCTGTTCTGCGGTTCAGCTAGACCCTAATATTAACGGACTTGGTTATCCCTCACGCTGCAGTGTTGAGGAAGAGCTATTCTGCGGTTTAGCTAGACCTATCGGACTTGGTTATCCCACACGCTGCGGTGCTGTGAAAGAGCTGTTCTGAGGTTCAGCTAGACCTATCGGACTTGGTTATCTCACACGCTGCGGTGTTGTGAAAGAGCTGTTCTGCGGTTCAGCTAGACCCTAATACTAACGGACTTGGTTATCCCTCACTCTGCGGTGTTGAGGAAGAGCTATTCTGCGGTTTAGCTAGACCTATCGGACTTGGTTATCTCACACGCTGCGGTGTTGTGAAAGAGCTGTTCTGAGGTTCAGCTAGACCTATCGGACTTGGTTATCCCACACGCTGCGGTGCTGTGAAAGAGCTGTTCTGAGGTTCAGCTAGACCTATCGGACTTGGTTATCTCACACGCTGCGGTGTTGTGAAAGAGCTGTTCTGCGGGTCAGCTAGACCCTAATACTAACGGACTTGGTTATCCCTCACGCTGCGGTGTTGAGGAATAGCTATTCTGCGGTTTAGATAGACCTATCGGACTTGGTTATCTCACACGCTGCGGTGCTGTGAAAGAGCAGTTCTGAGGTTCAGCTAGACCTATCGGACTTGGTTATCTCACACGCTGCGGTGTTGTGAAAGAGCTGTTCTGCGGTTCAGCTAGACCCTAATACTAACGGACTTGGTTATCCCTCACGCTGCGGTGTTGAGGAAGAGCTATTCTGCGGTTTAGCTAGACCTATTGGACTTGGTTATCTCACACGCTGCGGTGCTGTGAAAGAGCTGTTCTGAGGTTCAGCTAGACCTATCGGACTTGGTTATCTCACACGCTGCGGTGCTGTGAAAGAGCTGTTCTGAGGTTCAGCTAGACCTATCGGACTTGGTTATCTCACATGCTGCGGTGTTGTGAAAGAGCTGTTCTGCGGTTCAGCTAGACCCTGATACTAACGGACTTGGTTATCCCTCACGCTGCGGTGTTGAGGAAGAGCTATTCTGCGGTTTAGCTAGACCTATCGGACTTGGTTATCTCACACACTGCGGTGCTGTGAAAGAGCTGTTCTGAGGTTCAGCTAGACCTATCGGACTTGGTTATCTCACACGCTGCGGTGTTGTGAAAGAGCTGTTCTGCGGTTCAGCTAGACCCTAATATTAACGGACTTGGTTATCCCTCACGCTGCAGTGTTGAGGAAGAGCTATTTTGCGGTTTAGCTAGACCTATCGGACTTGGTTATCTCACACGCTGCGGTGCTGTGAAAGAGCTGTTCTGAGGTTCAGCTAGACCTATCGAACTTGGTTATCTCACACGCTGCGGTGTTGTGAAAGAGCTGTTCTGCGGTTCAGCTAGACCCTAATACTAACGGACTTGGTTATCCCTCACGCTGCGATGTTGAGGAATAGCTATTCTGAGGATTAGCTAGACCCAAATCCTAATTCTAAAGCTAGGCCGAGACCTTGCGTTGTACGTTGTAATTATTGTAATTGGAAATAGAAAACAGATATTGAAATGGATAACAATATTTTATAAATACAAATAATTGGTTTTAACAATAACAAAAATTGATTACAACAATCATAATATGGATTTAATAAAAATGCATAATTCTTTCTTTTGATCTTAATAAAACATGATAATAACACAATGAATATGTGTATGTTTTGTATTTTTACTGTATTTATAAAGGAAAAGTGTGTGGTATATTTTAAAATCTTGCTTTACGGTTTCTACTTCCATTGAAATTACTATTATATCGTGATAGAAACTTATTTGTAATTATCTAACTAATTCATCGATATTATCTCATAATATCTTTAATATAATTTGAAATTAATACATAAATAAAAAATTAAAAGTTTAGCTTGACGGAGATTTGAACTCCAACTCTCAAAAATTGTTTCATTCCACAAGCAGACATGCTAACCACTCATCTACACTGACATTTGTAAATATTTTTATATCACATAATAAAATATTGAAACAAATATTTATTGACAATTATTTATAATTTTCTTTGATTTATGTAATTATAATAAAACAATTAGTATTAAATAACAAACAGGAGGTAATGTACTATTATCATATTAAATAGCATGGTTTAATTTTCTGCCGGACACTTTTTATTTACAAAAAACTATTTTCCCATGTTAAACGCCTATGTCAAGGTTTGCTTGCGACACACGGTATATATATATATATATATATAGCATTTAAAATATTTCTCGTACAAATCTCAACTTCCTCCTATTCTCATACGAGGGTCATGCTGGAATTATAGAGATAAGACGTGGTTCATAATTTTTAGAATTTTATTTTAGATATGTTCAAAGTAATTCCCTTCAATAATAATATCCTTCACTACTCCTTCTTTCCACTTCTTAAATGCTCTCAACCAAATTCTTTTGGAATGATTTTAACATAATCATGAATTGCACTATTGCAGAATCAATCTTTTCTTCAGACAAAAACTTTCTACATCGTAACTTTTTCCAAAAAATAGCCAAACTCTCACAATGCCAAATAAAGTGAGTGTTGCGGGTGTTTTATGGCTTCAACGAGGGTCATTTCGTAAATATTGCACACAATTGTGAGTTTAGTCATTTCTTTTTTTACACTACCTCTTTACAATCCTTCAATATAGCCTTCCTGTTTCTCAATGACCAAGTCCCAAAGTCTGGGAAGCTTTCCTATTCCATCCAAGACACCATCTCTGTTCATCTGTCGAATGGCGTGGATAACGGCAATATGAAGCTCTTCCAGAGACGGAAAACGACGTCCACGCATAGGCTGTATCGACTTTCGGAATAGGTCGAAATCTAGTGGACTCATCCGGACTGTAGGGAGTATGAGGTAACACTTTCCAACCGTATTCACGCAGTTTTTCGGTTACGGCATTCCAGATATGGGGGCGAGAATTGTCATGGAGAATCAGTGGCCCAGCCTCGAGCAAATGAGGTCGGGTTTTGTGCAATTTTCTACGTAGTTTTTGCACGAAGGCCCGATAATAAATTGCTGTGACACTTGTTCCACATGCAACTCTGTCTGTCAGGATGATTCCTTTGTAATATCATTTGTTTGACTTTTGATTGAGTTCTCCGAATTGAATCTAACCCACGTTTCATCAATAGTGACTATTCAATATAAGAATGCTTGATCTTTAACGTCGAATCTTTATTACAGTAAGGTTGCAATGTTCAAGAGTTTCTGCTTCTGTTCAGTCACAATACTCAAGACACGTGCAGGCTCCATTTCTACCTGACGTTTGTGAAAAACAGATTACGCTCTAGTTGAAAACAAAACACTCTACTTCCCCAAACCCTCTACCACAATGGATGCATTGCACAAAGTAAGAGAGATAGTAAAAAGTGAGATGTTTTCAATGCGCAGTTGATTTTTTGCGCATAGAGATGATAAAATGAAATAGTTGTCAGTTTTAAATTCAAAAAGCCGCCAGCCGCCATATCTGTGTCAACATCAACAACAAAATCAAAAGTTTGGACAAAAAATTTAGATTTACTGAATGATTTTAAACACAGTATATGCGAAAAATATTTTAAAATGAGAGGTGGAAAGTTTTCCAATCAGAAGAGAGGCTACAAATTTTATAAGGAGGGCTATATACACAACATAAAGTTGTTACAAGAAAATAGTACAACTGTCTGCGTTAATGCTCGCTGTTACCGTAGCCAGAAGAAAAATTTGAAACCTCACAGTTTACTTATAGTATTTAGGCGAACAGATAAACTGACGGTGTCAAATGTTTACAACAGACAAATGCGAATTGCTTTACTTCTGTATTAATTTTTAATGAAATTAACCACTTTTTTCTCATTTCTGGGTTCTTCGGAAATCTATGATACGATAATAATTGCGATGACGCATTACAAGAAGCGACGGAACAATATTTTCGAAATAATTTGTGTTTCTTAACACATTTTACTTGTTTGTTCCATATTTTTTGAACTTATAACATTACAACGCTTTGCAAACCAAACACATTCATTAAATGACAGATAATCCATTGTAGCCAGTTGCGTTTATTATTAAATTTTACTATTGTTCAAAACTTAATTTTGACATAAAATTCATTTTTCTTTATTGGATATATCATATTTAAATTCAAAATTGTAATAATTTATTTGTTTTGGCATTATTAGAATAATTTTTAATTGATACAATCCGAGTTAATTAAATATATATATATGTGGCAACAGAGCATCATCTCTACAAAGCTTTACAAAAATACCGCTAGATGACAGACTTAATATGACGTCATAGTGTAATTACTGTGGGTGCGGTCCGAATCGTGCTATCATAGCAGTGCTTAGACCGCTCACAGCTGATCCGATATGATTGAGTGCGCTGACTACTGTCAGGACGTTAACGATTCGGACCGTTCGTAAGCGCGCTAACTTCTTACTTGTCATTTGTAACATATATATAACCTCTGCGCAATGATTAACCAAGAAAAAATAGTTATGATGGAAACAGTTTCCCTCATTTGTGAGAGCGATGATAGTGATTCAGAAATGTTTATTGATTCTTCGTCCTCGTCTTCGAGTTTAAGTAGTGACGAACATGATGAAAGAATCCTATACGTCGCTCTTGTTATGGGAAATAGGAGACGTGAATTGGAGCGAAGAGCTTTACTTCGCTAACAACTTCCATTTGTCAAATTACCGTCTGATATTAATAACGTTCTACAATGGTATTTAAAAAATAAATTGTATTTTAATGAAAATAAATGTCAAGTTATGAGTATTACTCGTAAAAAGAGACTGTTGAATTTTAACTACAATATTAATGATGTATCTGCATCGAGTAACTTCAGCAACATATTGAGAGGATGTTAAATGCCTTCAAAATTATGGGTTTTATATTGCGTATCACATATAATTTTCGTAATAAGAATAATTTACAATCACTGTTTTCCGCAATTATACGCAGTAAACTCGAATATGGTTGCATAATTTGGAATCCATACCGTGTATCAAATACAATTAATAGAAAATGTTCAAAAAAGATTTCCCAAAATAGCTTACCACAGAATAAAACATGTATGGCCAAATTTGGATTATAAAGAATTATTAACTGCCTTTAATTTAGAATCGCTACAAATTCGTCACGCTGGTCACTAAATTATGTTTGTACAAAATTGTAAACAATTTGGTTCATGATTCCACTCTCTTAGCAAGCTTAAATTTCTATTTAAAATCATGTAATGTCCGAAATACATCAACATTTTTATATAAGTTTGCTAGAACTGCTTTAAGTTATAATTCACCTCTAAATTCAATATGTCTTGCATTAAATTTTGTAAGCGCTGAATTAGATTTTTCGGACACTTTGTAATTCATTTAAAAACAAACTTTATTCATTTATTAATAATTTGTAATATTACGATGGTTTATTTTAGATTTGGTGTCTTTTTCTACTGCTTCATTATTATTATTATTTTTCTTTGTTTACTATTAAGCATTATGTTTATGATGTACGTTGTTTATCTAGGTATAATAATGTTTATAACATACTCGTTATAAATACTGCATATGTACAACCTGTAACACTTCTTGTTATATGTAAAATTATTGTTATTGGGATTTATCCTGTAGAAATAAATATTACGAGTATATACTTCATTGTTCGGCGCGTAATGGCGTCAAATATAACAAGCGTGCTTACACTGCCTATGCTCTTCGACGTGAGCTGTGAGCATGAAATGTTGACGTCACATCTGACGTCATACACCTCACAGCGCAAACTTTAAGCGTTGTGAGTATGATTCGGACCAACTGTTAGCGCGCTGTTAGTACTTAGCGTGACTCGGACCGCACCCTGTGCAATGCATCCATTGACGTAAATATCACTGTTGTTGCATCATCCAATTCGCAGTATTGCCAACCTGGTCATTATTTATGAAATGAGCCTCGTATATATTTTTTCGCCAAAAACTGAAGAAAATACTTTCTGGCTAATTCCATATTTTCACTTACGATAATTAAAAAAAATGTTAGGTTCTAACAAATTTAATTTTCGCAAATTAATTTTAAATGACAGATAAATAGTTGTTTAAAATGATAGTACCAATTTTGTTTTGCAATATAATGTCTATATGATTTTCTTATTTTCAATAATGAGAGTCCTAGTGCAAAGCTTGACGTAGATGACAGCACGGGGCTTGTCTCTTAAGCCCGTATTACAAGGTACATATTTTTATAAGGAGAAAAAGTACACAGATATTATTGTGTGCAATCATGAGTTCAAGGTTGTGACACAATATATATAAACACAGGTATACAATAGGTACAATAAAACAAACGTTGATATAATTTGACAAATAGTAAAGTTAAAAAAATATTGTTTTTATTTTAATTAATGGTTATGGTTGACGCTCATTTGACGTTTCAGTCTTTTAAAAGGTTAAAAATAACTTAAGTATAATCAGTAAAATTGATTCTGTCGGGTCCAGCTTTGTAATAATGGATGTCGTCAATAGGCCATTATTTGTGCCACTCTATTGAAAGGAGACATGCATTGCATGATAACTTTTATCTGCTCTGAGTGCTCTGTTTAGTAAAATAATCTTACTGTTCCTTTAATATAAATGCTATTTTTCTTTGAAATAGGTAATATGTTATGGAAATACAGTTTTCATTCCCATAAGATATTATTTCAAACAAAAATAGCATTTATGTTAAAGGAACAGTACGATTATTTTACTAAACAGAGCACTCAGAGCAGATAAAAGCTATCATGCAATGCATTCATTCCAATAGAGCGGCGCAAATAATGGCCAGTTGGTATCCAATGTTAATAATGCAAGCAGTGATCGATATGCCGCTTTGTCATAATTATAATATTTATAATATTATTGTTGGACCCGATAGAGTCAATTTTTCTGACTATAGTTCTCTAGCTAACCTATCGGGAGAAATGTGCCAAGCCAAGGCTCTCATTCAAGCGTGACCCTCGTATTTATTAATTTAATTACCTTAAAAATATGTTTTTAATGAAGTCGTCATCCAAATCTTGGAAGGCAGTATCCGTGGTAACTATATCACCGTTTTCTTTTAACTGCACATTTGAAAGAGCCCCTGTTCCACCTAAATATATTCCACGGTCATTTATTTTTGCAAACCTGTGGACATGTAGTACCATATATTTTATACTCAAGAAAAAAGTGTATGGAAAATTAAATATTACATATTCTTATTGTTATAAGAATCCTTGATAAATATTTCTACAGTTCTGCCATGTTGATACACTCGGTATAATTCAGTTTGCAAGCCTGAATAAGTTCCACATGCTGAAATCGCTGCTACAGTTTTGTCTTTTAAATTGCTTACGAATATTGCTTGATCAATTGTAAAATCAATCCTGCAAATATAAAATCATGTTACACTTCAATACTTTTTTGAAATATTCTTAGATCATCAATATTCAACCTTTATCAACCCACGATACACTCTTAAACTGTATTTTCAATATTTAGGAATATTAGGAAAAAAAATGTTAATATATTTTGTACTCTTAAATGGTAAAAGTTATTCGATCTTAAACGAAGAACACAAAATTCGTTAACATTTTTCGATGTCCGGATTTCGAAAGCCACTATTGAGATTTCGGAAACTATAAGAGATACAACTTAAATGGGACATATGGTGCGCCTTTGCTTTTGTTTTGTCAAAAGCTTCTAGATAATAGCGGAAAACTGAATATGATCGATTTCTTCGTTTTGAAATTACTTCTAAACTATCAGTGGCGTACGAAAATATTTTTTTCTATCGGTAAATTTTCGATATAACACAAACTTACGTTTTTTTAAATGGAACCCATAAGTATGTTTTTTACTTTAAAAAAATACTTTTTGTTTTTCGATTGTTATAAAGATTTTCCTATATTTTTCATCAAATTTATTTGGAAGAATCTGTAATATTTACTTGTCGTGTTAGTTATTTTATTTGAATATATTATTTTATTTTGACAAAATATTTTGGTCAATAATTTTTTTTTTTCAAAAATTCTTTTTTTTTACTTCAGACTGGTAAGGATACAAATACGTTAATTTAAAAAAATAAATTATGAAGCAAGGTAGGTATGGGTATGGAATAAATTTAGAAGTAATTTCAGAATGAAAAAATTGAACAAATTCAGTTTCCGCCATTATCCAGTAACCTATGAGAATTTTTGGCAAAACAAAAGCACATCTAAGATGGCTCCCCACATATCCCATTTAACTGAAGTTGTATCTCTTATAGTTTCCAAGATCCCAATGGCGGCCTTCGAAATCCGGACAAAAAATAATTTCACGTATGGTTTATACGTTTATTAAATTTTTATGATATATGTACTGGAACTATGCCATTTTTATATTTACATGTTTTACTGTTCAAAATCATGAATAAATATTTAAAAATATTAATTGATTTTATATATTAAAGATGTCACGAATTCAATTTTAAATTTTGGATATCTAAAATTATATTTAACGATGCCTCGAAACCTTAGAGTTTCCTACTGTTTTTTAAAGTGCGAATTTGAATGAAATAGGATTTTGATATTTCCTAAAATAATGAATGGACTGTTTACATTACTCATCATCAGACATTTTCATTTGAAGGAACACAAAATATGATTTTTATTATTTAAAAAAAAAAAATCCTCGATAGTTCCATCGTTATCTAGAATTAATATGAAAAGCATATGTAAGATAAAAGACACATCATCACATGTTTTATTTAATCAGAGAAGTAACATTCCAGTTTCCGATTTCCCAAATGAAATATGGACAGCCAACAAAATAATTTTTTTAATATAAAATATTGCATATCACGTTATTATGGACAATTCATCACAAGAGTTTTTTTTTAAATAATACAAATTGATTTGAGCCATATGTGATCTACTTTTTTTTTGGTAATTTGAATCAGAAAATAATCGATTAAGAACGAGCTCAAATACTTTCTTAATATTTGATTCCTTAAAGACATCATGCGATCGTATGTATATTTAATCATAAAATATAAGAATTAAGGTCTAGTAATATAAAAGGTACTTTACGTTGTCAATTTTGAAAGTACTAGTATGACCCAGTAACTTTAAATTCAATCCAGTTTATAATTTCGCCCAATTATAAAAGATCTTATCGATACTTACTGAAATGTACATGGCAACAGCAGTCTAATAAATCCATCACCTGTTGCTAAAATTCCTAAAGTAGGATCCTGATTTGTATCAAACAATGGTATACGTGGAGCAATCCGTGGTTCAGGGGGAGGATAAGGGTCAAACATGGTTGTACCATTTTCATTTCTTGGTATAACCATATAATCTGGTCGCAAATTTTGATCCTTTGAAGTAGGCGATGTAAGACATTTTTCAACATCTGCAAAAGAAATATTATTATTAGCATTATTATTAATATTGAAAATATATATACTACAGGATGCGGCAAGAGATATGTCCCCATTTTGATTTTAAATAAAAAAGATTAATTTTATGTTTAACTATGTCAAAGCTTAAATTTGAATTTTATCATGTCGGATATGTATGAGGCGAGCAATGTTCCGCTGTTTTTACTACATTTTACATAACTTCGTATAGTATTTCTAGCGATTTCATTATGTCTGTTATCCTAAGTTGCTAAACTGTTCCGGTTACACCGTTACCTTCAGATATCCCTATAAAAAAGTCTAGTGTAATCAAATCAGGAGATATTGGTGGCCATTTAGAGGTCAATGGGAGATGGTGAGCAAAGCTAATCGTAAATGGCAGTAGGTAAATAAGGCACTTTGACCACGTAAAATTTCAAAGCAATGACCATGAAACTGACAGCCAAAATTTGTATTTAAGGTTGGGTGGGGCTGATTCGATCACGCAAATGTATGATACATGGAAGTTAAGAAGGATAAAAAGTGAATTAATAATCGTGTAGTTCGTCTACATAGGTAATAATAAACAAGCAATAATAGACAGGTATTTTTAATATCTTATCATAAGCAAATAAATATTGTTTTTAATTTGTAAGTTGAAGGCCTACGATAGAAACAATAATTTCGATGCTATTGTACACATTGTCGAAAGTATCTCCTAGTAAATTTTAATTATAAAGCGCGAGCAGACAGACACTTGACTCAAGCGAACTTGAAGTGCTTGAAACCAGCTGATTTGTGTGCGCTTGTCATTTTGACAAGAACAATGTCACTTTGACAAAACCATTTTGATTTTGAACTGCTAAAAAGTTATTATTTTTAATGTCATGTTTCACAGTTTGAAAATTGTAAAACAATAACATTTTAGAGAGAGCAATAGTGGACCCTGTTTAGAGGGTGCGTGAAGCATGTTTGTGGGCAATGACCTTGATGCCTAGTGAATTTACTAAATATGGCCCAAAAAGGTACTTAAACACAAAAGTTTAAAGAACAAATTCGAAATAGTAAGCAAAAGCAAATAACGAATCAGAAATGGAACAATACAAAATGGCGGACCATTCGCCGCACGGCTTGAAGATTTCGGACTTGGAGCTCTCTCATGGAGGTATAAATAAATATGGAGAGAGCGCTAGCCGAAACATTGAAGCCGGATACCGCCACTCCAATGGGCAAGTTTTGACATGACAATCCCAACAAGACACGTACTTTCTTTGAAAGGTTAGCGTTAGCGTCAGTGTAAGTAATTTGTTTTTGTGATTTTACAACGTATTTTGAAAATAAGATAAGTTATTATAGCTACAAATATTTTAGAAATACTTTAGCCATTTATAAAGCGTATTTTTTGTAGTTATTTTATCACGTAAGCAAATTGACAAATCGGAAAAAAAAGAAATTTCAACAATAAAATGGCACTGTTTAACGTAGTTGGAGCATGAAGTGAAATCCATAAAATCTTAATAATCTTTGGCGTACAACTAGATTAAGTATTGCTCGATGTAAATTTTAGTCAACTTGCCCAGTTCCGATCAGAGTTATTGAACTCCAAAGTTGAAAGATTTAATATGGCGAGTATAGGGATGTTATAGTTATTTTCGTAACAAGTTATGAAAAATACTAAATATCATGCGAGTGTAAATTGACGTTCAACTTTCAATGTTAGGATACTACGTTGATATGTCACACTTATCACAATGATCGTATAAAAAAGAAATTATCGACATAATTGCCTCTAGAATCGCGATAATCCATAAATTTTTGATTGAAACTAGGTAAATATAAATGAAGATCTAGGGAAAAAAATAGTTAAAGAAAAACATGCAAGCCCATCTGGTTTCAAAGATATAACAAATTCAAATTGGAAATTCATCAGATATATTCAATCTCTGAAATTTTCACGCGCGTTGTTAGTAAAACTGTCGCCCACGTTTTGAGAAACATCCGCGATGATTTCTAACTTTCGGCATTTTTCTTTACTTTGTGAACTTCAGGATTACAACCGTTGGCTGTTGCGATACCTAGCACAATAAACATAATATGCAAATAGTCATGTGACTTGAAGCAGGCAGGCAACTCTAGAGTTTGTCTACATTGTTCGGCACGGAATCATTAGATGGCATTGAGATCCAAT
Organism: Harpalus rufipes; assembly: GCA_951394225.1. Taxonomy (NCBI): domain Eukaryota; kingdom Metazoa; phylum Arthropoda; class Insecta; order Coleoptera; family Carabidae; genus Harpalus; species Harpalus rufipes. The sequence continues at coordinate 38,820,602 of OX596278.1, read as the reverse complement.
TACCTTACTAATACCTTATTATATATATATATATATATATATATATATATATATATATATATATATATATATATATATATAATAATATTTAGTATAACTGCATATACACGTATTACATATTTATTTAGATATATATATATATATATATATATATATATATATATATATATATATATATATATATATATATATATATATATTTAAATTTGCATGAAATTGTCTTTTTTTATTATAAATTACTCTAAATATCCCTTCCCCATTAAGAAAAAGTAATAATATTTTAACTAATTAAGTATAATTCAAATATATTGTTTTTTATTACATTTTTATTTGAAAAAAGTACGCCCGTAATGTTTTTTCTTTGCTGGTTTGCATAAAAATAGACAAAAAAAATTAATATCAATTCACTAGTTCAAAACAATATACAAAAAATAATTTTTATTTGATATATTTTGTACTAGATAATGTTAAAATTTGCTTCCAGTACCTTTTTGTATTATACAAGTTTTAATTTCAATACAACTCCAAGTTACAGTTTGAATTTGCCTCTCTGTATCCCCACTCTAATAGGGAAATTTTTTGTATGGCGTCCGTTCCCACCATGCTTCAATCCCCTCGTCTAGAATTACAGCTTGGACTCCCTCCATATTTATTTATACCTCCATGAGCCCCCTCCCTCTATATTCTTAACTGGGTAGGACTGGGGTATCTATTACTGATACGCCACTGGACGTACCAATAAATTGAAATTGAGACCCTACGTCAGGTACATGTCATGAACTTCGCGCAGCTGTCTTGACGTCATTGTCTCATTCTTAAAGTAATTTTACTCTACTTAGTTCGTACATGAAGGAGTGGGGATTCGCGCGGCGAATATAAAATTAAATAATTGTGTTTCATTATTTTATTTCCAGAAACGATAAATATGAGTATTTTTCGGCAAATATATTCTCAGACGAAATTAGAATATGAGAAAGTATTACAAATAATTAAAATTCCACTTTTTAATAGAATAAAAAAGTAAAATACAGATACAAGACAAAAAAAAACTATAGGAATATAAAATTATAAAAATATGACCTTTAACAAAGGGTATGTTTCGTATTTAAGTTCCTGATAATTAATTGTCTACCTTAGATATGCATAAATAGTGAATCCTAATTTTAAAATATTACGTGTTTTTAGCCTTCATTAAATGACCAATATATGGTTATCTGGTTTATAAGCGAAACAATGATGTAAATTATTTAAAAATACATTAGTATTTATAAATTGAAACAAAACTGACAGCAACAACCTTGTAACTTGTAACTGACAATGGACAAGTTGGAGTGGTGGAAGCGGCTTCACTAGCGATTGCAAATACTCCCTCTGTTTTACTCCTACCTCCATGGTTGGTTTAGATAGGGAGATAAATTATGTCTTTCGATTGGTCCGAATGCGCACCTAAACTTAATTCCAGGTAAGAAGACAGTGTAGGCTAGCATAGGGTTTCTAAATCTTGGGCTCTGATTGATCGAAATCGCGGGAACTATTTTTGCTTGTTTATCTATTTCTTTAATAATAATAATACTATATAATAATATATGTAAACAGTACTATCGTGAAAACTATTAGATACAGCAAATATTGATTTGTAATTAAGCAAAAATTTAAAGTAAAGTTAAAATAATTTCATTACCTTAAAGTAAATATTTGTTCGTACGGGGAAGAGAAGAAGAGCAAGTATGAATGTGGCCGAGGCGAAAGAAGTGTGCTTAGACAGGAATGTGTGGCGAAGGATGATTGTTTCGCAACTATTATTGTGATCCGGATGCGGTATTTCGCTACCGAAAATCGATCACTTTAATATGTTAAGAGTGAGGATTTGTTGTATGATGTTATTTTCAAGGTTTGTGCTAACCCACTAAGTGGGACATGCGTGATTTTATGTAAATATGTATGAATTTTCTCTTTATCACTACTATCCCTTCAAAAACGTAGGAAATTAATTTGATCTATGGTATTTAGTTATCTTGAATCAACTTCAATAAAATTTGCAATTCTTGATCTTCAATCATATTTACAAATAAACTAAAATGATGCACATTGACAGCTCTGTTTTTCAAATTCAAATACGTCATGACGTCATTATTTTAAAACTATACATTTTGGCGAGTCACAAAACGATGACTTACAAATTCATTCTTCATATAAGTACAAAAGTGCAAAATTAGCATGGTTGTTATATTACAGTATCAGGTCTTTAAATTCATATAAAATTCTATAATTTACTTTCACGCGATTAACCTGTGTGTTTACAGCAAAAGTTATAATCTGCTTCACCGGATCCTGTTAAATTAGATAATATTTGTGTCAATTATATTTGTCATTTGGATGTAAATTCCTACTTTGTATTAGCCTCTACAAACGATGTAGTCTTATTTAAATTAAAATGTAGTTTTTCAAAATAATCAAATCATAAAACTGCTATTTTCATATTTCTATTTTTTTTTATTAATAACTATTTTTCTACATTTTTTCAATTGAATATTATGTAATATTAATATTTATTAAGTAATAATATTAATATTTATTACGTAATAATAAAACTAATTAAGTAAAATAACTTTTTTTTATTAGCTGTCAATATCAAATAAACTCGACATAATTATGTAATATTTAAACATGTTTTTATTTTCGATTTTGTTGTTCTTAATATTCAGGTACTTGTGGTGCACATTTATAAATAAAAATATTTAGTTTTGACAAAGTTTGGCTTCAGATATTCATATTATTAATATGAGTGTCTATATAGTCGCGAATCTGGGGAACCGGGTTTGATCTCGACCGACGCCAACAGAAATATTTCAAATTTTAAATGGCACAAAAGTGACCCCTGTGGCGCACTCTCCACGCCAGCAATGAGTGACCGTGAGGTGACGCCTGGTAAACGCCCGCACTGTACACATATGTTATCATCATCTGTACGAAGCAGATTGGTACACCCAGCAATGGGTAATATGCCGTGATGATATATTTATTTATTTTATGTAAAAACGGTCGGCTTTTAATCGCCATCTACTATTTTCTTACTGGAAATGAATTACCTATGTCCCATGACTATCGTTCAAATGGGATATTTCAGCTTAATTGAGTTAAGAGAAATTAGTAAAAACGCTAAAGTATATGTTTAATAATGAAAATTAATAAAGAAATAAAATGATATAATTAAAATATTTTGAAAAAGGAGACTTTTGTTATAATGTTACGTCATGAATATGAATTATTTTGATTGGCGACTGAAAGAAGTAAACAGTTTCAAATAGTGGAACAGTTAGCATCACTCGCGCCAGTGCCTCTCTCAAACAGTTGAAAAGTGCTCGGGCCCCAACTGTCGGATAATTCGTAATGGAGAATGGTCCAGGGGAGTAAGGGTGAATTTAAATAAAAGGCGATGACGAATTCTTTTATTCTCTATTTCCCGGTTACCGGTTTTAATGCTTAGGCGAGCCGTAGGTACCGCGCGGACAGATGAGCGCGGCCTCGCTGTTTGGTTTCTATAAAACTCCCAAAACGACGTCGGGCGTCGATAGCATTGTGATGTCGCGGTTAAACGGAAGCTGTCCGTGGTGCTTTGGGTGACTGACCGGAGTGGGTTTTGGTGTATGGGGTTAGCGGCGTCGGGGCGATCGTGAGGAGAGGACGGCGGTGCGGGGAGGAGGGAGAAGGAGCACCACTAATGTGGGACCAGAGAACTCTGAAGGCCCACGCCTAGGTAGCGCTGTCCAACGGCGTCTCTTTCCTGACAAGCGTCGTGAGAACTCGCCAACGTCGTCAGGAGGGAGGCGTCGTTACTGGAGGTGGCGGTCGTGATTAGTGCGCCTAGTAATCGTACTTCGGCAACTCTTCCGTTGCACGAACGCTACGAGAACTCGGTAGCGTCGACAAGGGAAGGCGTCGCTTTACGGATACTGGGAGGGTTGGTAAGCAGGAGTCAGATAATCCCCAGGATAACTCTCGTGAGAACTCACTCGGTATCTCTGGGCGTTATCTCTTATTTCCGACTTCAACGCCTTGAGAACTCAAGGCATCGATGTAGATAATACAGGCGGGAGAGTGGACGGTTACGGCTCGGAAATCTTTGATACATGGTAGTACATAGTGTTATATTTATATTGTAAATATATCATTTTGATACAATCAGCGGTTACAGAGATATAAACAAAACTTCTAATGATGCTCTACATATTACAAACCTTGATACAAATTTACTCTTTTATCACATCGCTACGACGCTTAGCATTGCTCTAGTTATACTACAGAAGGGCCCTTGAAAATTCTGTAAACCTGTTTCTAAACATAACAACATTGAGACGGAGATTCACTTCGTTACAATAGATATCGATACTGACATACCGTGCGGGCGATCATCAGGCCTCACCTCACGGGCACTTATTGCTGACGTGGAGAGTGCACCATAGGATTCACTTTATACCATTTTAAAATTATAAATAATTTTGGCATCAGTCGGGATCGAACCCCGGATACTAGTTTCGCGACACTCTAGCACACGGCCATGATACCCTATCACTATCAGATGAAAATATAAAAAAACAGTGGAATAGTCTATTTAAAAGGGCATAAAAAACTATGACATCTTTATGAGACCGTATATTGTTCTTTTGAACGACTTTGTAAAGCAATATAAGCTAGGTCCACATTTGTATCAGATTCAGATCATATATCAATATGTATTTGTATCATGATCGTCCTGTGAAAATAGGTTTTATCAAGCGCAAGTATTAAAAGTGATACAATGATCTAATCGGGGGCTCCTCCCACCAACAGTCGGTCTTTTGCAGTCAAATCAAAGGGAAGATATGTGATACAGATATGGGCAGTGTGGACTAATCCAACTCGTCTAAGAAATAATGCAACGTAATAAATTCCTAGTAAACTTTTTGTCATAAAACTTGTGTAAATCTATATAATAATTATATAACTGATACAGAAAAAATCTCTTCTCGACAAAAATATATAATCATAAAAAGTATAACTCGAGGTATAACCATTGAATAAATAATCTACTACTAGTAGATTATTTATTCAATGGTATAAATCTAATTTCCTCTCGCTAAGTTCCGCACAATTTTTTTATTTACTATCAAAAAAAATATGTATCATTTATTTTGTATTAGTTCATGTATTTAATTTTTGCTAGATAGTAAGAAGAAACATCTGTGGATGTCTATACACCTTTGTTATTATCATATACTATTATTATACTTCTTTGTACCTTGTTGGATACGAATAAATAAATAAACACATTGGTTGTTTCTTGTTTCATAGCTAACATCCTGTATAGCTCATTTCAATCGTAAAACATCAGGCAGAAGAAGAATAATTTGTCATCTTATTATTAAAAATAATTATAAGGTGTAATAATGGCTTAGTAAAAGTAAATGTATATCATACATGGACCATACAAGTCTTGTTATACTTTAATACAATAATGGTTGGTCCTTTTAGCCCTTCAAGAATTTAAAAAAAGAAATTTAAATTAATTTTATTTACTTCTATTAACCACACAACACCTTCAATATAGTTCTGAGAAATATTTGAATTTGATACGTACGAGTAGATAAATAACTTACCATTAAATACACTGTAATACTCCAAATTCGGAATTTTTAAATCTGCAACATAAATTAAAAAATAGTTTACAAATATTTTAAATTTGCATACAGTTTCAAATACCTGGATATATTTTCTGGAAAAGTTCGATAGCTGGAAAAAGTAATTCACGAAGTATACTAGAAACAGGTTCGTAATGTTTTTCTTGTGTATAGGCATAATGATCTTTTAATGTTTCTACAGCTAATCGCACAGAATTCATAGTATTAGAGATCTCTAAGGGAACTGAAATAAGAAAAATTATTTTAAAAGCATTTAAAAATTTGTTATAAATACTTGTAAAATTTAATTCACACTTGCAGTGTACAGGAAAAAAGTCAGACTTCACTTTATTTACAAAATTTTGTTTATTTTATCATTCAATTTTACACTCACTCGGAAAAACAACTTAATCTTCCATGAGACTTTTAGCTTTTTAGTGTCCCCAGATTCGCGACCAAACACTAAGGCACGGGGCCACTAGGAAAATTCATTAATACATATTTATTTTGTGTAGTAATATGAATCACGATAAAATGATAATGGGGTCATTTAAAAAAAAAATCGTTTATTTTTTATAAAATCGTGAAGTCCGTCTCATTTAATAAATATAGTAATATAAAATATCATGAAATATGCGACTTTGCATTCATAAATTTGCTAATAAACTTTCGCGGCTGTAAAATTCGTGACGTCACGGTTTGTTACTCACACAAAGCCGTGACGTCAGCGTCCAAATATTTGAATTAAAGGCAACTTTTAAAAAATCATATCTCTGATTCTAAAGACTTGTAAGGTGTAAAACATACACCTACATATTTAATTTGACCTATTCTTTCAAGAATAAAATAAATTAGAAAATGTGAAGTGGGGGTCACTTCACATTTCACAGCTCTAAATATTTTTTCGTATAAAATGTATTTGTTCTAATGGGGTATTAGAACAAATACATTTTATAAGAAAAAATATTTAGAGCTTTAATAGGTACCACTTCTAGTTTTCTGATTGAAATTCAAATCTGGTGGCGTCTTTCCATTTTAGCGTTGAAATGCAAATACCTAGGTATTCAAAATTTTCGGATAGGATTAAAATGAATTAGAGAATATACTGGATTTACTCGAACATACACACACATATATTCATTTACAATCATCGTGAGAATATTAAAAATTGATTGTAGGAGTCTTGATACATTTTTGTTTATCAAAATCTCAATATACGATTTTTAGCACGATCCTTATTCCTCCCAGTTAGGGTAGCGGGACATACAAATAGTATTTGTATTCGCGAATAGTATGAAAAAATATTTGTATTCGTATTCGCGAATACATGGTTTTGTAAATTTGGAGCAACCCATACCGGGTGAATACTTTAAAACCCGAACATAGCACAGGAAAATTGTTTTTCGCGGACTATTGCTCCCCGTTTCAACTGACAACATTGGTTATGATATCAATAAGAAGATAAAAAAATCATTAAATGACATCAAATACATGTACATGTAATATTTTATTCCTATAAATTAGTTATTAAATTTATTTAATTTCCTATTAATACCGATAGAGATGACATTTGAACAAAAAGACAAAATTTTACCTGTGAGAATTCGTTAGCTATGATATTTTTTGTTTTAATATCTTTTTAATATTTTGTAAGATTATAAATTGCTTGAAAAAAAAAAACTTAATAGAATATTAAATAATAAAATTCGCACAAGTTATAGGTTACAACGAATTCTGACTGATAAAATGTCAAAACATTACTTGTTTGTTGTTTGTCTTTTTGTTCAAATGCCATCATGGCTATCGATATTTTAAGAAATTGAATAAAATTAATAATTAATTTATGGGACTAAAATAATACGTAGTTTACATGTATTTGGTGTCATTTGATTCAGATTTTTTCTATCATCGTTGTCAGTTGAAACGGGGTGCAATAGTATGCGAAAAACGATTTTCCCGTGTTAACGGACTATGTTCGGGCATTTAATAAGTAATATTACTTATTAAATAGTTCGGGTTTGTATATACATCAGTGACGGCTCGTGGGTTGCAGATTTCGTGGGTAACATTTGATAGGTACATAGTATTTATAGTATGTACTTACCAAAATATTTTCTTGTAATTGTCCTTGATTTTGAACAATATAATTAGTAATATAAGTTTATTAATATGAAAAATGTATTTAAATAGTTTTAAAATATTGTCTGTTTTTCTTACTTTAGACTCTGAAAAATTATTTATCACCAGATCAATGTAATTTCAGATAGATATTTTATTATTTTTATTAACCAAATGACGTAATGGAGAACCGCCACTGATGTTCAGGTGTCTCATTTTCGATGTTTTTTTAAGGTATCTCGGGTATTGTTAATGATAGAGCAAAACCATTTGCACATTCCAGGGTCAACTATTTGAGAAAAATTTAATAGTCGCCACAGGAATTTTTGATCTTTTGTTTTTGAGGTACAAGCAAAAACTCGTTCTTCGCTAATTTCGAAAATTTGTTATATCTTATGCATTATGATAATTAGGAAAAAAATGTTTAAACAAATTTTGTACCATTTTTTGAGTAGAATAAAATGGCGTAATTAGATATAAAACAAACTTATATTTTTTTAAATGGGAACCTATGTTGAAAATAGTTTCATCTTTTTGCTTAATTTATAAGCTTTTCAATGTTATATAACAAATCTACATTCTTTTGTTTTACACATGAATAAAACATGAATTATTGATTTTTTGGATTGAAAAAAATTGTGAAACAAATAAAGAACTCTATTTCTTTATTTTTAATATTATTTTTCTTCAGTTTTTATCATTTCTTCAATTTATATACCTCAGAAAGCATATTAAATCATTTTTTCGACTTGTGCCAAAGCCAACTATAATGTTAATAATATATAATTTATCTACCCGGAAAAAATAATTAAGAATAATTTTTGGAACATAATTATTAGATATATTATTGAAATAAACAAGATGATCTGTAATAGATTTTTTTTTCATTTGTTTCTTAATAATTTTCAATTTTTTCACCCCAAAAAAATTAATACTATATGTTTTATTCACGTTTAAAACAAAAAAGAAAAATCAAATTTACTTATATTTCAATTGCATTTTTTTCAATATTTTTATTATGTAAGGATATAAAACTGATACATGGTTGAATTCAGAATAAAATACGTTATCGAATAGGCATAAAAATATGTATAATCCCATTTGAAAAAAATTAACTTTGTGTTGCAAATTGAGAACCACTGGTTTAAAAAAATATTTTATTCTAAAATGGGATGTCCCCCTTGGTCTTCTACAATTTTGTTCTATAGTATTTTTTTGTAACTATAATAATAAAGAAAATAATGGCGGTGGTCGGTTTTGGTGTTACATCCTGTATATATATATATATATATATATATATATATATATATATATATATATATATATATATATATATAAATTATTTTGAATTATTTTGTATTCATTTATTTTATTTGTTAGTCTAATTACATATAATCAGTGTTGATAAACATGTGGTTTTTTAATATGAAAATCTGAAATATGCCTCGACGCCAATGAGAACACATTGATTTTTACTTTTTTACAAAATTTTGAACTATGATGTGATTGGTAAATTTTAAAGCATGTTAAACAAAAACTATTGCCAGAATTACTATCTATGGGGTCAGTTCTACCAAGGGTTGTACACTTACATAACACCCTGTATATCGTTGAAAAGCTTATAAAATAAGAAAAAAGATGAGACTATTTTCAATACAGGTTCCCATTTAAAAAAATATAAGTTTGTTCTATATATATCGAGAATTATTAAGTTTTCAAAAAATCTAATATTATAATAAAATTTGTCTAAATATTTTTTTCTATCATAATAAATAAGATATGAGATATTTTCGAGTTTTTGCCTGTAGCTCGAAAAAAAGATCGAAAATGCCTTTGGCGACTATTAAATTTTTGTCGAAAAATTGACCCTGGAATGTGCAAATGGTTTTGCTCTATCATTAACAATACCCGAGATACCTTAAAAAAACATCGAAAATGAGACACCTGTAAGTACGTATATTATATCACTTACTTTGTGGTTCTCTGTAATTTTGTAGTATATGATGTGCACCAGCTAATGTACTTTCCATAATTACTAAAACAGTATCTACAAAATAAAGAATAAGTATTTCAAAGGGCAATGAAGAATAAACGTAAATCATTATTTTTACCTATAACTGAAAGAAATGTGTGTGGTGATCGCTCTTTTACTATAGTTTGCACTGCAGAAATGAAAAATTACAAGTTTTTACAAAATTTCTAATAATACTGGAGTTTCAACATACCTTCAACAGGAGTTGAATGTTGTGGAGAAAATTTTTCTAATATTTCTTTCAATTTTGGGCAGAGTTCTTCGTAACCTGTAAAATTTTTTAAATATCTCAAAATGTAATTGTAAACTGTATCCAAACTATGTATATAATTATTTTGTATAACTGTCACTGTCACTGTTGAACATGCAAAAGACTGAAAAAACAAACACTTGTGTTGTTAAGCATTTAACAATTAATGAATTTTTATGGGGTCTCGTGGTCGTGTGCCTGAGAGTCTGGTCGCGAATCTGGGGACCCGGGTTCGATCCCGACCATTTTAATGGCACAAAGTTAACCCCTGTGGTGCACTCTCCACGCCAGCTACGAGTGCCCGTGAGGTGACGTCTGGTAAGCGCCCGCACGATACAAATATTCCATCATTACCGATATCTGTGTACAAAGCAGATTAGCACACCCAACAATGGGTAATATGCCGTGATGAAATATTTATTTATTTATGAATTTTTCATGAACAATGTTCAGAAGTATTAATAATTTTTCATTTCGAAACGGTTATGAAAAGATTAGGCTACTATAGGTTGTTGTACGTTCAAAAAAAATAAATTGTTTCAAAAATATTTTCCGGGATTTGTATTTTTACTAACAGAATATGTTATCTTCATAATATCATTATTTTCGATTGATTGTTCCATTTTAAATAACCTGTATAAGGAAAGCACTGTGTGATCGCACAAAATTCATTATTTCCATAGAAACAGTGTGTCCTTGTGCAAAAGTGCCAAATTAATTTTTTATAAATATATTTGAAGTAAAAATTATACATAATTAAATTTTACAATTACATAAAAAATATATATCATCACGGCGTATTACGTATTGCTGGGTGTGCAATCTGCTTTGTACAGATTTCGGTAATGATGATAGGTGAAAAAAATGAAATTTAATAAAATAAAAGTAAACGAAAAAAAAACAGTAATAGATCATCATTTGTTTATTTTGATTCTGTTTTTTAATTAAAGTTCTCAAAAATATTTTTAGTCAATTTTATTCGGATTAATTAATTTATTTTATATCAGTGTTATTGGCTTTGATACAATTCGAAAAATGTGGTTTAATATGTTTTCTGAAGTATATAAATTAAAAAAATGAGTATAAATAAGGAAAATAACATTAGAAATAAATTGATGATCTGTAATTGATTTTTTTTCATTTGTTTCTTAATAGTTTTCAAATTTTTCATCCCAATAAATTAATAATTCATGTTTGAAACAACAGAATGTAGACTTGTTACACATTGTTGAAAAGCTTATAAAATAAGGAAAAGGATGAGATTTTTTTCAACATATGTTACCATTTAAAAAAATATTGTTTTTGTTATATCTAGAGAATTATTAAGTTTTGTAAAAATCTAATAACTCCACGATATTCTCCGTAAAATACCATATAAAAATTATTTAAACATTTTTTCATCTCGAGATACGAGGTATTTTCAAAATAGGCGAAAATCAAGTTTTAGCCTGTAGCTCAAAAACAAACGACGATAGAAAATTCCTGTGCTCAATTTTCTGTAGCATGCATAATAAAAAAGTTATTCATATAAGGAACTTGAATTTGTTCCAACCTGTATTTACTATTGCCAAAATACATTGAATATTATAAAAAAAATGAGAAAAGTTTGGAAATGTAATATTCTATACTTGAATTACAGTACTGGTGATATCAGCATGTTTGAATGATGGAAATTTATTTATGTAAAAAAATAATTTAGTTCTAATTTATAATCACGATTTTTTATTTTTTTTAAGAAGAATTTACCGTTTATATAGTTATTAACGTCATTAGGCCGATATAAAGCTATCGCTCGCTTTGCAAACTTCAGCCGCGTCCGTTATTTGTATATCGACCGGGTGGAGTTCAAATTTTTTCGTAATACCATAAAGCTCTTCACGATACTGTGATTTTTTTTTAGAAATACTTTATCCTTAATTTTGCTTTTGTATTTCGTTCGTGCGTCCGTTACAATCCTTAACGGCCGGCGTCCGTTATAGATCCCTTTTCACTTACGTGTTTAGTTCTGTTAAATCACAGTAACGGTATGGTATTACGAAAAATGAATAACATGTATTTAAAATTTTCATGTTACTACATGTTGAAATACATATTAATAAACTATCTATTATATTAACAGTAAATAAACATTATTCCTACGTTTCTGATTTGGAGACTTGTATCCTGTTGAATTTTGTGATGTAGTAGTATCACTCTTATTCGTTTTGTTAAGTGATTCATTTTTTTCATTGCACACTTCAGACTCCAAAATAATCGTTTGTGTTTCTGGAGAAACAGTATCTTTAATTGGGACTTGTTCTGTTTCATTATTTTTAATCAGAGGTGCTTCTTGGTTTCCTGAAAAATTAAAAATTACAAATTTGTATTATGAATAATAAAATTAATTGTGCACTTAATTAAACATTATGCAACTTAAACATTAAATAAAACATATATACCTACTACCTACATACTGCTGATACCTTATATTTTACAATAGAGAATAGCGACCGTTATAAAGGGAAATGAAAGATCTCTCTAATACAGTGTTGCTAGGTTGAAAAATAATATATCACTAGATTTTACTCCATAAAGTTACTAGATTAGGAACAAGTTTCACTAGATTTTATAATTTTATCGTTTTGTAATATCATCTTAAATATTCATTTCTATACGTCGTACACGCTCAGTTACCACTATATATGTTTAAATTTTAAGTCATATTGAAAATAAGGAATGCAAAATGCAATCGACAGAAATATGAATTGCTTCTATAATTGGTTTTTTCGAAAATTTAAAATATCTAAAAACCTATTGCGTTTATTAAGTTTTAGCAAAAGTACTTTTTGTGAATGTTTTGCATTGTATGTAATATTTTATAAGTAAAAATGAAAAATATGTTAATAGGTACAACATAACGATAAAAAACAATCCTGGTTTCCCTATATGAGACGCCTCTGGTTGAGATACAGAAACGAAAGAAAGTATAAAAAGCATTTAAATAAGTAGTACCATCATACCAAGTTTAAATTTTTTAGTGTAACTAGTATGAGATTTATTAATAAAAATGTGCCTGATGAGGTGCAGTTTTAAAGGGCGTAACTCTGTAACGAAAAGTTTCCGGACATACCTTCATATAACATTTTTTCATTAAATTATCTCAGGAATAAGCTATTAAAATTCGTTGCACTAGTCCTGAATCACTCTGTAATGACTGAATTCTTCTCTAGATATAATTTGATAGGAGCTCGGGGAAGTACAGAATCTGGTTGAGACGCCGTGCAGTACACTACTGCGCCACTAGTGTGTACTAATTATCGTACCTGCGTCCGTCCCCACCGGGTTGCATTCCACTCGCCCATAGTTCAAGTTTATGCTCTCTCCATATTATTCCTACTTTCACGGTCTTAATAAAAGTTACGATGGCCGTAACAGGACGGAATGTAACGTAATGTAACGGAAAGTACCGTGAACATAACTTGAAGCAGAGCCGTGTCTGTTTACGATGGCCGTAACGTAACGAAATGACACGTATTGATTTCAAGTAAAAACACACCTTGCCCGGCTTCGGTTAGCGTAGAATCATTTATATTTTTATACTTGTAAATACGCTCTGCCAAATTTTAAGAAACGAGCACTCGTGCAACAATAATAATATCGCTGACAGCTGATACGCATGGTGCGCATGCACATTGCGCAACCCGAGGCAGAGAGCTTTCCTATTGGTTCTTATAGCACGTGACGCGTAGAACGTAATATAATATAATGGGAAAGTTTGACATTGGCAAGCTTTCTCGTTACGTTACGTTCTGTCCCGAGTGTCCCGTCCCGGCCGGCTATCATAATCAGTTCCATATGCAACCATGTGTTTAAAGTGTTGCGTTACGGTTACGTCCCGTCACGTTACGTTACATCCTGTCCCGTTACGACCATCGTAATCCCGGCATAAGACGTGGAGTGGAGGAAATCGCCTTAAACCAGGAATATTCCTGGTCTAAGGAAATCGCTTGCTTTAAAAAGAAACAGTTGTTCGCTAACGGCTATAACCAATCATGTTACAGTACAGTCAGTAATTTGGGCCTGCGCATAATTTCGAAAGTCTCTTATTAGAAAAATGGAAACATATATTTGTACACCTTCCTAGTGGCCGCTAAAATATTGAATCAGCAGTATATAGATAGTAGGTACATGAAATATATACTCGATAAGTGTACCAAAACTACTTTTTTGTAATTCAATTTTTTATCTAACTTAACTCATTCGCCACTCAATTTGTATTTCAATGAATATATGTTTTTCATATTGATAGTTATGTATTCCATTATATTGATAATATTTATTTGTGATTATATGTAATTGTTTGAATCGTAGAAATAGGCCTTAATGACCAAGGAAATTTTAATTAACAAAGAAAGATTTTGTGAAAAATTCATGGACCTCACTGGGATTTGAACACAGGGCTCTGCTATATCTAGTAGGATGCTCTCCAAGTGAGCTACAAGATAGGTAGGTTAAGTTGCCCCCCCAACGTCGGAATTTATAATAACAAAGTAATGTGACCAATTGCGTCCTTTATGTGCTTGTATGCACCACCTTTACTTTTTTATGCGCTCTTCTAGTTTCTATTTTTTTTTGTTTTTTCAATGGGGGGGGGGGCAACTTAATGGGTAGCTCCCCCAAATTGATAAATATGTATTTTATTGTTATGTATGGCTTGATAAACATATGCGCTACTATGCGCCAGAGCAAAATATTAATGCACCAATCACGTTCAGGATATATATATTATTGAATCTCGGGGGGGCTACATTAATGCTGATTTTTTTTTTTAATTTGAAAAAAGCTATTATATTCGAATACGTATAGAAATAGAATGATGGGGGGGGGGTTCAAGATAATGATATATTAAAAATTGAAAATTATGAATTTCCTAAATGAAATTTTATTGTAAATATTATGCGCTACAGTTAACGGTGGAACAAATTAAAAAAAAAACCTAGAGCCTACAATTCATATAGAGAGGGTCATAGGTAGAATCAATTTTTTTTTAAATATTAAATACGATTAAATCATTTTGAATGCCTTATTGCATCAATAATATTTAAAGTTTGTGGGGCATTGACAAATTTTCAATATCCGTTAATAAGAGAAGAAGAAATATTCTACAACAATGAACAAATTGTAATTTAGTAACATTCTGTATATTAAATTATTAAAAAATCTTTCAGAATCCATATTTCAATTAAAATGATACAATCTTTTTTAGTTTTATTTCTGTATATTTGTTTAAATAACGACGTTTCGGCAGTATTAACTACTGCCTTCTTCAGGAATGAATAACAAATCAACAAATATATAAATAAAAATAATAACAAAAACTTATTCCTCAAGACCCATATGTTCCAAGATTTTATGGCTTACTGAATGTACATAAGAAAGATGTATCCCTACGCCCGATTGTGAATTGTATTAATTCTTGCACTTACGATTTATCTAAATATTTAGATAATCTTATAAGACCTTACATTGGAAATTCATCATCCTATGTGAAAAATTTCAAACATTTTATTGAAATTATAAAGAACAAACATATCTCATCAGAAGATCTTCTAGTGACCTTTGATGTTATGTCATTATTTACGAAGATCCCCATCATAGACACCCTGAAGCTGCTTGAAAAGAATTTTTCAAAAGATATTGTGAAACTTTTTCGACATTGTTTAACGTCAAGCTTCTTCATTTTTAACAATGAATTCTACAAACAAGTTGTTGGTGTTGCAATGGGCAATCCTCTGTCTCCTTCCATAGCTAATTATTATATGGAGTCCTTTGAAGAATTAGCTTTGGATTCTACTACGATGAAACCTTCATTATGGTTACGTTATGTTGATGATGTCTTCGCTATTTGGCCCCATGGACGTCAAAACTTATCAATTTTCTTAAACCATTTGAATAACATCCACGAAAATATTAAGTTCACTGTAGAAGTTGAAGAAAATGGCATTATTCCCTTCCTGGATGTGTTACTAGAGAGAAAAGAATATGGTTCTTTACTACATTCAGTCTACAGGAAGCCTACGCAAACTAATCAATATATTAATGCCAATTCTCAGAAATATGATACAATTAAATGCCTAATGAGAAGAGCTTCAGAAATTTGTCATTCAGAGAAATTGGATGAAGAAATGAAAGAAATTAAGAATATTTTTATGAAGAATGGTTTTTCTAAATCATCTCTCTTCAGTCATCAGGGATTTACCAGATTCCATGTGTCTGCGGGAAAGTTTACATTGGCCAGACTGGTAGAACCATTTCTACAAGATTGAATGAACACCAGCGTTCGATCAGATTGAACCAGCCAGAAAAATCTTCAGTTGCAGAGCATGCCCTGGCAGAATTCCACCGTATAAAATTCGAAGATACAAAAATACTGGCGAGACCAACACACCTAAACAACACGTTAATTAGAGAAGCCATTGAGATTTTCAAAACCAAGAGTAATAATCTCAATCATTGTGATGGTCTAGATCTTAGTCGTGCATGGCTTCCTATATTAAATATGTTGTAATTGTCACCTTGGTTACCTGTTGCTAATGTTTTTGTTATTATTTTTATTTATATATTTGTTGATTTGTTATTCATTCCTGAAGAAGGCAGTAGTTAATACTGCCGAAACGTCGTTATTTAAATAAATATACAGAAATAAAACTAAAAAAGGTTGTATCATTTTAATTGAAATATGGGTTCTGAAAGATTTTTTAATAATTTAATATACAGAATGTTACTGAATTACAATTTGTCCATTGTTGTAGAATATTTCTTCTTCTCTTATTAACGGATATTGAAAATTTGTCAATGCCCCACAAACTTTAAATATTATTGATGCATAAGGCATTCAAAATGATGGAATCGTATTTAATATTTAAAAAAAATTGAATCTACCTATGTATTAATTACAAATTATATTAAAGATATTATGAGATAATATGGATGAATTAGTTAAATAATTACAAATAAGTTTCTATCACGATATAATAGTAATTTCAATGGAAGTAGTAACCGTCAAAAGCAAGATTTGAAACTATACCACATACTTATCCTTTATAAATACTGTAAAAATACAAAATATACACATATTTATTGTGTTATTATCATGTATTATTAAGATCAAAAGAAAGAATTATGTATTTTTATTAAATCCATATTTTGATTGTTGTAATCAATTTTTGTCATTGTTAAAACCAATTATTTTTATTTATAAAACATTGTTATCCATTTCAATATCTATCTTCTATTTCCAATTACAATAATTTAGAAATAAGCTTTTTCTATAAAAGAATACTTAAAGTATTTTTCTTTTCGTGTCAACAATGTGTTCATTGTTTGGTATTTTCTTTGATTATATCAAATATTCGTGTCAAAATGAAATTCTTAAACGCTAACGATCGAGTGAATATTATAAAAATGTATTACAATTCGTAATTAATTTATAAATAAAAAATAAATAATGAAAAGTTTAGCTTGATGGAGACTCGAACCCCAACCTGCAAA
This sequence comes from Harpalus rufipes, assembly GCA_951394225.1. Lineage (NCBI taxonomy): Eukaryota > Metazoa > Arthropoda > Insecta > Coleoptera > Carabidae > Harpalus > Harpalus rufipes. The sequence continues at coordinate 38,803,015 of OX596278.1, read as the reverse complement.
TATTCTTTCATTCCACAAGCAGACACCGCTAACCATTCAGCCACAATGACAATTTCAAATATTTTTTATTACATAATAAAATATTGAAACAAATATTTATTGACAGTTATTTATGAAATGATTATATAACATGATGATTAATATTGTTATGATCAAATATTAATTTTTAAATATTTTGTTAAAGATACTAAATAATGTATGGCCCAATAACACTATTATCCCAGATTGGAAGATATATTACATCTAAATCCTGGTAGGGATTTAAAGGAAGTTTCCTCCTATAGGCCCATCTCATTGTCATCCTGCGTTCTTAAGACTTAAAACGTCTCATAAAAACAGACTAGAGAACAACAATCTTTTACCAATGTGTCAACACGGCTTCAGGAAAGGATATAACACCAATGACTACATTTATCTCGCACTAGTTTATCCATTTAAATGCCAACCCGCTTGAGTTAAGTGGGCTAAACGTGCGAAATAAACAGGATAGTTTAAGCGCTAAGCGAAGTCACTTAAATAATGTGTTGGATTAACTAAACGACAATTTTGCACGGAAAACGGTTAAGGCAAAGGATTAACCTCAATTTGTTTAAATTAAAACTTGTAAATAATTATTAAATATATATATTACTATACTCAAAGATTTCTAAAAACTGTTTGTTTCAGGCTTTGCTTCAAGATCGTGAGCGCTTTGGTATATTATTAAAGTAAACTGATGCGAAGTTGTCCGCTAAATTTTTAACAGCAGTGGCTAAACGCTAATTATCCTGTAGTGACTTTAAAACATGCGATATAAACGAGTTGGAGTTGAGTTAGTTTTAAGTCACTGGGTTTTTAAGCGGTTATAAATTTAGTAAAAGAACGTATTATTTATATAACATTAGGTAATAGTCTTCTGGGTCCAAGGATTGTCTATTATGGTCTTTGTCAAGGGTCTGTGTTGAGTTCTGTTATTTAATATCTATAAAAATGATCTCGGTGTCCCAGAAGTCGACGATCAAACTAAATGGGGTGATAGAGGAGATCATTTCCAATCAAAATAACTATATATATTGTAATGCAATTGTTGATGGTTCAAAAGTTATTGCAACTTTTGTAGTTTCTCCTAAAAACGGCAAGGCGTCCAATAGAATTATTATTATTTTTATTACGAGACGTTTGTTTCTCATTTTCTTTTTTATTGTATGCACCTGAAGGGTTCTACTTTCTAATAAAATCATTTTCTTGAACATGAGTACCTTCTATTAATAATAAAAATATTGTTTTGTGAAAAATTTTTCTACCGAAAAAAAGCTACTTGATTTTAAAGTGTCGCTGACAGAAAAAAATGTCCTAAAAAAAAAATTAACCAACTATCAGAAGAAGTTGTGTATTTAATGTAGATTTTAACGCGGTATAACACATGGGGATATTCAGAGCAGATTTTCTTAAATAATTTTTTTTTTCTACAAGAAAGTATTTCAGTTAAAAATACAATTGAAAAATTCGAGAATTATCTTAGATGCTGTGTCAAAAATAAAACAAAATAATAGTTGTAATAGTTTTTATACAACATTAAAACAAAATAGGGTTTATGAAGCTTTTCATGATGTTTTCAAATTTAAAAAAAGTGTTCAAAATTTCTACCATGTTTTCTAATGCACATTAAGCATCGCCGAATAAAATTTCTTTTTATTGTTCGGAACGCCCGTTGATTATTTTTAATAATGTTGGTAGCCTCTCTTATTTTTTGTTGCAACTCTTGTTCATTCTGACTTTCTGTCATGTAGACTATTTCTTTAAAATAACCCCATAGAAAAAAATCTAAGGGGTTAAGATCAGAGGATCGCGGTGGCCACATAATAAACCCTCCTCTACCAATCCACCGATTCCGAAATTCTGTGTCAAGGTGTCGTCTCACATCTACAGAATAGTGAGGAGGAGCTCCATCTTGTTGCAGCCACATATCTCGGCGTGTCTCCAATGTCACGTCTTCAAGTAGATAAGGTAACTCATTTTGCAAAAAATGCAGATAATTTTCGCTGTTAAGCCTTCCTGGGAGCTCAAATGGACCAATCAATTTTCCTTCAATTATTCCCGCCCATATGTTGACCCCAAACTTGTGTTGAAAGTTGTCATTTCTAACAACTCTAGGGTTCACATAGTCCCAAAAATGTAAATTGTGAATATTAAATATCCCGGTTCTACAAAAGTTTGATTCGTCGCTCCACAAAATCTTGTTAAAAAATTCGGAAATCTTCTGAACTGATAAATCAAAAACACACAAACAGTAAAGTTATTATCGATATGTCACTTCATATACCTTCTTTTGTTTTATTTTTGACACAGCATCTAAGATAATTCTCGAATTTTTCAATTGTATTTTTAACTGAAATACTTTCTTGTAGAAAAAAAAAATTATTTAAGAAAATCTGCTCTGAATATCCCCATGTGTTATACCGCGTTAAAATCTACATTAAATACACAACTTCTTCTGATAGTTGGTTAATTTTTTTTTAGGACATTTTTTTCTGTCAGCGACACTTTAAAATCAAGTAGCTTTTTTTCGGTAGAAAAATTTTTCACAAAACAATATTTTTATTATTAATAGAAGGTACTCATGTTCAAGAAAATGATTTTATTAGAAAGTAGAACCCTTCAGGTGCATACAATAAAAAAGAAAATGAGAAACAAACGTCTCGTAATAAAAATAATAATAATTCTATTGGACGCCTTGCCGTTTTTAGGAGAAACTACAAAAGTTGCAATAACTTTTGAACCATCAACAATTGCATTACAATATATATAGTTATTTTGATTGGAAATGATCTCCTCTATCACCCCATTTAGTTTGATCGTCGACTTCTGGGACACCCTGTATAATACCTGATGTTAAAATTCTACAGTAAGCAAACGACTTATGTTACAGAGCTGGGTAAATTACTTTCAAAAAGTATTTGATTACAATTACTTTAACCAAAATATACTCAAATTAAATTACAAAATAATTACTGGTAGAGAAATGTAATTAAATTACTAATTACTTTAGCATTGTAATTGACGTTTTAATTACTTTTTCAATTACTTTACTAAAAAAAAACTTTCACCTTATATTAATAAAAAAAACAAAACAAAAAATACTGCTACACTATTTAATATGAAATACAACAAAAATAAAAATAATAAGAGTAATAAAATAATAATAATAAAGATAATAATAATAAAGAATTGCCGACACTGTAAAATTTTGATGTAGTCGCAGCTACCTTTTTGGGTTGAAATTATATGCAACACCAAGGTTGAACAATTATTCCTTTTTAAAAAGTCGATGCACAAATATATGTTTAGAGTAGGTAGACACGAAAGTGACACTTCATATAGTGGGATGCAAAATCAGAGTGAATCTAGCGGCCGATTCGATTTAAAGCAAGTGTTGTATAGCCCTGACGGTAAATGTGCTACGGACATCAAAAGTAGGTACTGTTATTTTATGAAAAACAAGAAATTAATAAAAAATAGTCATTTTTCTATCAAAAGAGTAGTTCATATACCAACAAATATTATAAATATATTTTATTTGGATAGTTAGCAATATTACCCTGATTCATTTAAATATTTATATACAAGATAATGAGAAATGAATTTGAAGGGTTAGCCGTATCACGTACATATTGGGTGGGGTGGTTGATTGTTGCTCCTTTTAAGTTTATTTGACCACACATATTTATTACGTAGATCTCTGCTTGAAATATAATGGAACTGGTGTTTATGGATTCCTATTTGGTAACTTGGACCCAGAGCTGAGCAAATTACTTTCAAAAAGTAATTGAATACAATTACAATTACTTTAACCAAAATGTAATTAAATGACCAATTACTTTTGCATTGTAATTGACATTTTAATTACTTTTTCAATACTTTACTAAAAAAATCTCGTACCTTACATTAAATAAAACAAAAAATAATACTATACTGTTTAATATGAAATACAACATAAATAAAAATAATGAGTAATAAAACAAATTTATAAAAAATTGCCAACTTTGTAAAATTTTGACGTAGTTGTAGCTACCTTTTTGGATTGAAATTATATGCAACTCGAAAGTTGAATAATTATTCCTTTTTAGAAGGTCGATGCACGAATATCTGTTTAGGATAGGAAAACCTGCCTCACTCCCAGGTAGACACGAAAGTGACCCTTCATATAGTGGGGTGCAAATGTTCTAAAGTGATTTGGAATTTCCGTCACACAAGTTACCTATATAAAGGCTGAGTCTGGGAAGACGCGCAGCCCGCTCCCCGCGTCCTCGACATTTCACTTCTTAATTATAAGTAATAGAAAAAAATACTCATATAAAAGTTTTATTTTTTAAAAAATATACTATTTGATTGAGAGAGTAGATATTTTTTATAAAGTCACGTTTACAAGATACGACTATCAACTTTTATTTTTAAATAGCAACCTATAATTATTTTACTAAAATATAAAGCGCCATTTTTTCCCTTTGAACGATGTAAATGTTTGTATATCAAAAATATGAAAAAAATCGAGATTACTTGTAATTAATATGTTGAAAGTGTGGACATCATCCCAGACTCACCCTGATATATGTGTATATAGTTATTAAAAATACTTTATACTGATTTATATGAAACCCAATATGAAGACATTGCAAATTCCTTGAAAAGTATATTATTACTATTAGGATTCAGAAAAAATAATAAATTATAACTTAAGTAAAAGTCCAAAGTACGTCGTACGTCCCAACGTGCATGACAAGTTGCATTTGTAACCTGTTGTTACACCCACAACGCAAGTAAACTATAGGCTTCGCTCAAATCCCGGGGATTCCCTTACTTGTTGTTTCAAAATAGTAATTAATATTTAAAACCCAAATTTTCAAAAGTAATTGAGTACAATTACTTTTTTTTTACAAAGTAATTAATTACAAATTACAATTTGAGAGAAAGTAATTTAATTAGTAATTAATTACCAAAAGTAATTAATTACTGCCCAGCTCTGCTTGGACCAAATACACCCACTCCAGTTGCTAGTTTTAAACCATCCGTAAATTAGGACAGTCTATTTGGAAGTGTGGTCTTACTACTATCCACGGAAGGTGATTACCAATAACTACCTGACACGTCTGGTCAAAGTTGTATCTCGTCGTCATTGTATTACAGATTAACATGGTTATTTCATCTAGGTATCTGTTTGTGATGTAAGAACTATTCAAAAACTAGACGTGTTACCGCAGCACCTCTCAGTGTTTATTGAGTAGTGATCGGGTTACTGTCAGTATCCGTGTATGAGGGTTGCTCTTTGATAGAATAAACTTATTGTTATTGATTAGTTTTTTATTTTTGACGGTATTTCGTGTTGTCTCATATATATAGTCTTGTGACGTCGGTGGCCAGAAAACTAGACTTCCTGTTCCAATCATGACACTCTGTTAAATTTAATATCGCTCATAACTTTTCTAATATTGAATTTTAGACATAATCGTATAAAGTATTTTCGACTTAAAATTACCTAAGGAATGCATCCTTAAGCTATGGCAATCGAGGCGCTAGACACCTGTACATAATTCTATGACGATTGATTGGTGGTTTGATTCTAATCTATTTTCTACTTTCAAGTAGATGGAGCCTATTGCAATACAGGTAAACAAGACACAACAACAGGTTCTCTATTCAGATAAAATGAATATTTTGAAGTACCTATGGTCTCATACTGGCCCATTTCTCGAACGGCGTATGACCATCGAGACTCTTCGTTGCCAAACGATTTCTGAGGTAATTCACAGTGTTTACTGCCTCAGTCCAGAAAGTATCGGGTAAATTTAGGTTTTTCAGAAGGCACCTAGCTACATCAAGGAAAGCGAGTACGATTTTTTCTCTCCGTTATACCACTCTATTTTGGGTTGTATGATACCTACTGTTAACCTCCTAGTTATTTATCGGTTTTTCGAATATTCGCCGAATTCATTGTTAATATATTCGCGGCCATTATCATACTGAAAGCACTTGACAGATATTATGTTCTTCTGTTTCTCTACTGGGATTATATAATCTTTAGTAGCCTTGAATACTTCGGCTTTTGACCGAAGGATTCTAACCTCCCACCATCTGGAGAAATCATCGATAAATTCGATAAAATATTTCGCTCCTCGTAAGGATAATGGCCTCATGGGTCCGCACACGTCCATATAATCTCTAATATCTTCGTATGACGATTTGACTTCCTGGGGAATGGAGCCTCGTCATATTCCCTTGTACGCAGATGTCACAGTTCAATCTTCCTCTCGATTCTGTCAATTGAACTCTTTTCACGTAACCTTTACGAGTGACGTCTTCTATATCTGTCGTATTAACATGGCCCAAACGTCTGTGTAATAATTCGAGCAATACTTTTTCAGTCGAAACCAAACAAATCGCACGAAATACCGATCGTCGACTCTTGTCAGCATGTAATAGCACATGTCCATTCGGTTTTTGTACTTGTTACACAGTATTTTCGAAAACACACGTCGAATCGTCGATCTGTAATCTTGTCCCCCGACAGAATATTTGTTCTCAAATTGGGAATGTAAAGCGCAATGTTCAGTGTTACGTTCTTTTTATTACCGAACATACTCGTAGTAAACAACATATTTCCCTCGTCTATCGTTTCAGCTGTCGCACTGTTCGTAAAATTAAGAATACAGTATTTAGTATAACGAAGATTTTGAAAATGTTCTGTGTCGTTACACGTATGTATTTTAGCACCACTGTCCAGATATCACTTTCGATTCGCTTCATTAGATTTTTGAATCGAAACATTTAGATATACATAAGCTTGGAAGAAATAAATAGGCAATTTTTTTTAGAAACTTGAAGACTTAAAATTAAATTCGGAAGAAATTTCTAAAATCTGGAAAGAATGATTTTCCAGAAGCCTGAAAGATGTTTCCGACAAAAAGGAAGAACTTTTTTTAGAAATTATGAAAAGAAAATTCAAGATGAAGAAATAAATAAAAAGATGCAAACTAAGATGGAGGACTAAGTTTAAAGAATTGATTAGCTTGGTTGAAACAAAGTTAAAAAAAAACAAGTTGCAGAGAATAAGATTACAAGAATATGAAATGACTGGCTGTCATCCGTCGAAAATAAAACTACCTAAATACGATGACAAAACTCCTTGGCCAGTTTATCGACACCAATTAATAACGGATGGGCAGAAAAAGAAATGCTAATCAATTTGCCTGCAGCGCTTCAAGATGAGGCTTAACAACATTAAGGACATCAAGAACTACGATACTTTAATTAATGCATTGGAAGAAAGATAAAGACTCATATGACACCTGTAAATAGAACTCAGGAAGCGAAGACCTACAGAAGGAATTCAATAATTTGCTGCTGAAATATTATATCCTGCAAGTACCAACTCGTCATTTTGTAAGGATTCGTTAAGTATGTCTAGAAGAAGATACACGAAACAGTATTGAAGAAAGAAAAGAATCAACGTGAGGGGGTGGTGAAGTGTTACTGTTGTAGAAAAAATAAGACATAGCAAGGCAAAATGCCCTAAATAGAAGAAATATCGAAAACCCTGCCGAAATGTAACTGGCGCTCGGTCTAAGTGCCAACCCAAATGCTCGTTAGTGTCGCCGATATTCTGCAAGAGTTCGTCTCCCCGTTCAGGGACAACTAAGTTGTAGATGTGGACGGCGAAATCAGTCAGAACAATTGCGAGGTATTCATTCATTGCGATTGAAGAGCCAAAACCCATGACGATGCTTGGCAAAATTAAACAATTGCCGTTGTATGGAAGGGAAAAAATACTTTCGTGGTAGCAAGCACATTACAAGTAGATTGGTGGAATACCGGAGAAATGCAAGTAGTGCAGGAATAAGATACTGACATATCAAAAATTGTCCAATAGAAAATCAACAACAGAAGATCTCCTTGGAGAGAAATCTCCTATATAAGTTCACTGTCAACAGTTATTGGGGACAATGGGAAACCCTGTTAATAGAAGATGGTCTGCGTAAAGTTTCGAATATATGGAAGGCACCGACGTTATGAAGAAGCTTGTTTTAATAAAATCCGAGAGAGCTGAAACAAGGAGAAACCGTATCTCAACCATATTTGGTAGAGTACTTAAGACAAACACCCTGAGTAATTTAATGTATATTTTGAGTAAATATTCAGGGGATGAGATATACATTTTTAAGAGTTTAGAATGTTAAAATATTGAAATATATAACATCCCCTATCAATTTAAGGAGAAATCGTAACAAAAACTACGATTGTATTAAATCAGGGTCGGATTAAGGTTTTCGTGCCCATTGATTATATATACTAACGTCATTTCTGTCATAAGGAGTACCAATCTGTTTACGTTAATATATATAATCAATGGTGCACCCTAGGTTGATAACGATGATGACACTACAATTCGATGCAGGAAACTCCGGTTGCTGCTAATATGATATATCTAGGCGCCTCCTAAAATCTATGCGACGTAGGCTATAGCCTAGTCAGCCTATTCGGTAATCCGACATTGTATTAAATGTAAAACTTTTTTTTAAATTTAAAATAGATAACAAGTCCCTACCTTGTATATTGTTAGAAGTTCGTATCTCAGAGTTGTTCTGTGATATATTGAATGCATCATCTGTCTTTAAATGCCCTGCAGTTTTTAGACGTCCACACTCTTCGGATGTTTGTGAATTATGCATTTCACACGTTTCCATTTTTTTTATTAGAAAAAGTCTCTAAACAATATTTAATAGTCTCACTTATTTAATGTCATTCAATACGTTAAAACACGAAATATTACACTGCTTCTAAATATTTAAGTATTGACTAGTAACGAACTACTCAATACAATGATAATTCAACTTCAAGAATTGAAGTTTTATATTTCAAGCAAATTACTACGTAGTTACAAACATGTCGGAGTTTTTACAAACTGTTCATTTTAACAACGCCACGTGTAAGGGATATGCGTAGATTTCAATTCCCCTAGCGGTGAAATTGTCACCATACTTGCTACATAGAGCGGGAAGTTCAAATTACCTTCTAAACCTTTTGGGATCTTTTACTCATGAACTTGTCACTAACATAAAGATAGTCAAGAAACAACAGTATTTCAAACAATAATAATGCATGTTTTCTGTATCTATATTTTATAAAAAGAACAGTTTTAAAAGTATTTATGATTTGAAACATTAATTAAAGGATCAAAGAAACAATTAATTTGTGAACTTTCAAGCAAACTCATAATCAACTGTTTTCATAGGCAGAGACGTATGAGCTTTGCGATTTTGCGATTTTCCTGTCGCTAGTCGCTGCTATAAATAAATCGTTAGTCGCTAAAAAATTACATGGGTCACGCACTTGCGACTTTTTAATCGCAAAAACAGAACGAACATATTTTTTATTGAAACCATTTGTGTGATTGTTTTGTTTCTTCGAAAATTCAGAAAATATGTAAAAAGTAGTATTGGTCACATCCAATATTAAATTAGGATTGCTAAAAGGGCAATTCTATAAAATGATCTGAGTCTTTTTTCTGCCTCTGATATTATTGTTATATTATTTCTGTATCTAAAATATTAGACACTAATCTGTAGAATACATCTCAGACATTTTAAAAGTAAAGTTTTAATAAAACATATATGCAACAGCAAATGAATTAAGACTACGACTACGACAGAATAGCCGTAAGCGTGCACAAGTTTATGTCTGTTCGTGTGAATCATTTCCAGTTGCGACAATCGCGTCGCTACGAAAATGGAACGTGTTACATATTTTAATAAATTGACCTTTATATACAAAATGGACCGGCGACTCATATCTTTACAATGGCAGGGGCTGTATTCACCTTAACTTTCGTGTTGGGATCGTTATCTCTTTCTAACAGTAACAAGTACGCATTCGTCAGCTGGAACCAGTTCGACAAATTGACAATGAAGAAGAAAAATTACATCCTGTTAAGCTTAGCATCATCTTAGCTTGACATTATTTGTCATTTCAATTTGTGATTCAATTTTACGCCCATTCGATTTATGTTTAAATACGAGATTTGTTCAAAAAAAGGTGACTTTTCAAATTTAACGGGCTACGTATATTAGATTCTCGATTTTTTTTTGTTACGTTGGTACATATGTTCTCAACATATGTTGACATGATCAGCCATTTTCTGTAGCAACTCGAATTTATTCCAACCTGTATTTACTATTGCCAAAACGCATTGAATATTATAAAAAAATGAGAAAAGTTTGGAAATGTAATATTCTATACTTGAATTACAGTACTGCCGATATCAGCATGTTTGAATGATGGAATGTACCTATGTGAAATTTATTTATGTAAAAAAATAATTTAGTTCTAATTTATAATCATGATTTTTTTTTTAAGAAGAATTTACCGTTTATATAGTTATTAACGTCATTAGGCCGATATAAAGCTATCGCCCGGTTTACAAACTTCAGCCGCGTACGTTATTTGTATGTCGATCGGGTGGAGTTCAAAATTTTTCGTAATACCATAAAGCTCTTCACGATACTGTGATTATTTTTTTTTTAAATACTTTATCCTTAATTGTAGGCGACTGTTATAAACCTTAACGGCCGGCGGCCGTTATAATAACGGACGCAGGTTGTTTTAGACGCCTCTTGCTTTTGTATTTCGTTCGTGCGTCCGTTACAATCCTTAACGGCCGGCGTTCGTTATAGATCCCTTTTCACTTAAGTGTTTAGTTATGTTAAATCACAGTAACGGTATGGTATTACGAAAAATGAATAACATGTATTTAAAATTTTCATGTTATTACATGTTGAAATACATATTAATACACTATCTATTATATTAACAGTAAATAAACATTATTCCTACGTTTCTGATTTGGAGACTTGTATCCTGTTGAATCTTGTGATGTAGTAGTATCACTCTTATTCGTTTTGTTGAGTGATTCATTTTTTTCATTGCACACTTCAGACTCCAAAATAATCGTTTGTGTTTCTGGAGAAACAGTATCTTTAATTGGGACTTGTTCTGTTTCATTATTTTTAATCAGAGGTGCTTCTTGGTTTCCTGAAAAATTAAAAATTACAAATTTGTATTATGAATAATAAAATTAATTGTGCACTTAATTAAACATTATGTAACTTAAACATTAAATAAAACATATATACCTAGTACCTACATACTGCCGATACCGTATATTTTACAATAGAGAATAGTGACCGTGATAAAGGGAAATGAAAGATCTCTCTAATACAGTGTTGCTAGGTTGAAAAATAATATATCACTAGATTTTATTCTATAAAGTTACTAGATTAGGAACAAATTTCACTACATTTTATAATTTTATCGTTTTGTAATATCATCTTAAATATTCATTTCTATACTTCGTACACGCTCAGTTACCACTACATTATGTTTAAATTTGAAGCCATATTGAAAAAAAGGAATGCAAAATGCAATCGAAAGAAATATGAATTGCTTTGATAATTGATTTTTTCGAAAATTTAAAATATCTAAAAACCTATTGCGTTTATCAAGTTTTAGCAAAAGTACTTTTTGTGAATGTTTTGCATTGTATGTAATATTTTATAAGCAAAAAGTAAAAAAAAAGTGTTAATAGGTACAACGTAACGATAAAAAATGTTCCTGGTTTCCCTATATGAGACGCCTCTGGTTGAGATACAGAAACGAAAGAAAGTATAAAAAGCATTTAAATAAGTAGTACCATCATACCAAGTTTAAAATTTTTAGTGGAACTAGTATCAGAGTTATTAATAAAAATGTGCCTGATGAGGTGCAGTTTTAAAGGGCTAACTCTGTAACGAAAAGTTTCAGGACATACCTTCATATAACATTTTTTATTAAATTATCTCAGGAATAAGCTATTAAAGTTCGTTACACTAGTCCTGAATCACTCTGTAATGACTGAATGACTGATCGGAGCTAGGGGAAGTACAGAATCTGGTTGAGACGCCGTGCACAGTTGATAGTTTTGCGTTATTGAACGAAAGTACCTATTTTACTCGTTAATAGAGGGCAATTGTGTAATTTTTCTCTTATTAAAATTATTTGAACAATAGTGAACGCATTATGGATGTACATAAAATTGCAAAAAATATTAATGTATTTTGAAAATCATGAAAATAAATATCACTAGATTTGAGGGTTTTAATCATGGAGGTAGGAATAATATGGAGGGAGTATTTGCATCACTAGTGAAGTCGCTTCCCCCTCTACAAGTCATTTTGAAATTACAAGGTTATTGCTGACAATTGTGAATTGCAATGTTTTTGTACGTCGACGTTTGTTGGAGAAGCGTTTTTGATATATATCGTGTTTTATATTGGTTTTTCTTTAATGTTTCGCGAATCCCCACTACAGTGTACTAATACCGTACCTACGTCCGTCCCCACCGGGTTGCATTCCACTTGCCCATAGTTCAAGTTTATGCTCTCTCCATATTATTCCTACCTTCACGGTCTTAATAAAAGTTTTCACTAAATCTCTAGATTGGCTACATAATCACTAGATCTAGTGAAATTTCACTAGATCTGGCAACACTGCTCTAATAGTATCATGAGTATACCTGTCTGTTACTAAGGCGCAGTCTTGAATACAGAAAATATTTTCGAAATAATGCCCGGATTACGATGGCCGTAACAGGACGGAATGTAACGTAATGTAACGGAAAGTACCGTGAACATAACTTGAAGCAGAGCCGTGTCTGTTTACGATGGCCGTAACGTAACGAAATGACACGTATTGATTTCAAGTAAAAACACACCTTGCCCGGCTTCGATTAGCGTAGAATCATTTATATTTTTATACTTGTAAATACGCTCTGCCAAATTTTAAGAAACGAGCACTCGTGCAACAATAATAATATCGCTGACAGCTAATACGCATGCACATTGCGCAACCCTAGGCAGGGAGCTTTCCTATTGGTTCTTATAGCACGTGACGCGTAGAACGTAATATAATATAATGGGAAAGTTTGACATTGGCAAGCTTTCTCGTTACGTTACGTTCTGTCCCGAGTGTCCCGTCCCGGCCGGCTATCATAATCAGTTCCATATGCAACCATGTGTTTAAAGTTTTGCGTTACGGTTACGTCCCGTCACGTTACGTTACATCCTGTCCCGTTACGACCATCGTAATCCCGGCATAAGACGTGGAGTGGAGGAAATCGCCTTAAACCAGGAATATTCCTGGTCTAAGGAAATCGCTTGCTTTAAAAGAAACAGTTGTTCGCTAACGGCTGTAACCAATCATGTTACAGTACAGTCAGTAATTTGGGCCTGCGCATAATTTCGAAAGTCTCTTATTAGAAAAATGGAAACATATATTTGTCCACCTTCCTAGTGGCCGCTAAAATATTGAATCAGCAGTATATAGATAGTAGGTACATGAAATATATACTCGATAAGTGTACCAAAACTACTTTTTTGTAATTCAATTTTTTATCTAACTTAACTCATTCGCCACTCAATTTGTATTTCAATAAATATATGTTTTTCATATTGATAGTTATGTATTGCATTATATTGATAATATTTATTTGTGATTATATGTAATTGTTTGAATCGTAGAAATAGGCCTTAATGACCAAGGAAATTTTAATTAACTAAGAAAGATTTTGTGAAAAATTCATGCACCTCACTGGGATTTGAACACAGGGCTCTGCTATATCTAGTAGGATGCTCTCCAAGTGAGCTACAAGATAGGTAGGTTAAGTTGCCCCCCCCCCACCCGTCGGAATTAATAATAACAAAGTAATGTGACCAATTGCGTCCTTTATGCGCTTGTATGCACCACCTTTACTTTTTTATGCGCTCTTCTAGTTTCTATTTTTTTTTTGTTTTTTCAATGGGGGGAGGGGTAACTTAATGGGTAGCTCCCCCAAATTGATAAATATGTATTTTATTGTTATGTATGGCTTGATAAACATATGCGCTACTATGCGCCAGAGCAAAATATTAATGCACCAATCACGTTCAGGATATATATATTATTGAATCTCGGGGGGGCTACATTAATGCTGATTTTTTCTTTTAATTTGAAAAAAGCTATTATATTCGAATACGTATAGAAATAGAATGATGGGGGGGGTTCAAGATAATGATATATTAAAAATTGAAAATTATGAATTTCCTAAATGAAATTTTATTGTAAATATTATGCGCTACAGTTAACGGTGGAACAAATTAAAAAAAAAACCTAGAGCCTACAATTCATATAGAAAGGGTCATAGGTAGAATCAATTTTTTTTTAAATATTAAATACAATTAAATCATTTTGAATGCCTTATTGCATCAATAATATTTAAAGTTTGTGGGGCATTGACAAATTTTCAATATCCGTTAATAAGAGAAGAAGAAATATTCTACAACAATGAACAAATTGTAATTTAGTAACATTCTGTATATTAAATTATTAAAAAATCTTTCAGAATCCATATTTCAATTAAAATGATACAATCTTTTTTAGTTTTATTTCTGTATATTTATTTAAATAACGACGTTTCGGCAGTATTAACTACTGCCTTCTTCAGGAATGAATAACAAATCAACAAATATATAAATAAAAATAATAACAAAAACTTATTCCTCAAGACCCATATGTTCCAAGATTTTATGGCTTACTGAATGTACATAAGAAAGATGTATCCCTACGCCCGATTGTGAATTGTATTAATTCTTGCACTTACGATTTATCTAAATATTTAGATAATCTTATAAGACCTTACATTGGAAATTCATCGTCCTATGTGAAAAATTCCAAACATTTTATTGAAATTATAAAGACCTTTGATGTTATGTCATTATTTACGAAGATCCCCATCATAGACACCCTGAAGCTGCTTGAAAAGAATTTTTCAAAAGATATTGTGAAACTTTTTCGACATTGTTTAACGTCAAGCTTCTTCATTTTTAACAATGAATTCTACAAACAAGTTGTTGGTGTTGCAATGGGCAATCCTCTGTCTCCTTCCATAGCTAATTATTATATGGAGTCCTTTGAAGAATTAGCTTTGGATTCTACTACGATGAAACCTTCATTATGGTTACGTTATGTTGATGATGTCTTCGCTATTTGGCCCCATGGACGTCAAAAATTATCAATTTTCTTAAACCATTTGAATAACATCCACGAAAATATTAAGTTCACTGTAGAAGTTGAAGAAAATGGCATTATTCCCTTCCTAGATGTGTTACTAGAGAGAAAAGAATATGGTTCTTTACTACATTCAGTCTACAGGAAGCCTACGCACACTAATCAATATATTAATGCCAATTCTCAGAAATATGATACAATTAAATGCCTAATGAGAAGAGCTTCAGAAATTTGTCATTCAGAGAAATTGGATGAAGAAATGAAAGAAATTAAGAATATTTTTATGAAGAATGGTTTTTCTAAATCATCTCTCTTCAGTCATCAGGGATTTACCAGATTCCATGTGTCTGCGGGAAAGTTTACATTGGCCAGACTGGTAGAACCATTTCTACAAGATTGAATGAACACCAGCGTTCGATCAGATTGAACCAGCCAGAAAAATCTTCAGTTGCAGAGCATGCCCTGGCAGAATTCCACCGTATAAAATTCGAAGATACAAAAATACTGGCGAGACCAACACACCTAAACAACACGTTAATTAGAGAAGCCATTGAGATTTTCAAAACCAAGAGTAATAATCTCAATCATTGTGATGGTCTAGATCTTAGTCGTGCATGGCTTCCTATATTAAATATGTTGTAATTGTCACCTTGTTTACCTGTTGCTAATGTTTTTGTTATTATTTTTATTTATATATTTGTTGATTTGTTATTCATTCCTGAAGAAGGCAGTAGTTAATACTGCCGAAACGTCGTTATTTAAATAAATATACAGAAATAAAACTAAAAAAGGTTGTATCATTTTAATTGAAATATGGGTTCTGAAAGATTTTTTAATAATTTAATATACAGAATGTTACTGAATTACAATTTGTCCATTGTTGTAGAATATTTCTTCTTCTCTTATTAACGGATATTGAAAATTTGTCAATGCCCGACAAACTTTAAATATTATTGATGCATAAGGCATTCAAAATGATGGAATCGTATTTAATATTAAAAAAAAATTGAATCTACCTATGTATTAATTACAAATTATATTAAAGATATTATGAGTGTAACAACCCGGTAAAAATTGAATATTTAAATTAAAGATTAAGAAGAAATCTTTTTCTTGGAGAGTGGCCCCCACTCCCGCTTCAGATCGTTTATAAGCGCATCTCCAGCGCTCATAAAGAGATTCGCATCATATACTTTTTAGAAATCCTATTTAAATTTTAAAATATTCTCAAGTGCCAGTCCTGTGTAAGACAACACCTTTATTGTAAGTATTTTTAAATTTATTTTGTTATATTAATTTATGTATAAAGTGTTGAGTGTGTTAGAATAAATCTTAGTGTGTAAGATTAAACGTCTTTTCAATAAAACCCCGGGCTACGAACCCATAGTCCAATTATAACGTAACTTATTTTATAATCAAATTATTTTATTGAAAATTCAAAATTTTAATTTAACTTAATTTAATTTAAAGAAAAAACTTAACCCAGTTTGATTTTCTATTTTATTACATTTGATGATTCGGTGAGATTTTTTTATATGTATTACAATTTGGTGGTGAGCGTTGGTGGAATTTATATAGTTTATTACATGAGATAATATGGATGAATTAGTTAAATAATTACAAATAAGTTTCTATCACGATATAATAGTAATTTCAATGGAAGTAGTAACCGTCAAAAGCAAGATTTTAAACTATACCACATACTTATCCTTTATAAATACTGTAAAAATACAAAACATACACATATTTGTTGTGTTATTATCATGTATTATTAAGATCAAAAGAAAGAATTATGTATTTTTATTAAATCCATATTTTGATTGTTGTAATTAATTTTTGTCATTGTTAAAACCAATTATTTTTATTTATAAAACATTGTTATCCATTTCAATATCTATCTTCTACTTCCAATTACAATAATTTAGAAATAAGCTTTTTCTATAAAAGAATATTTAAAGTATTTTTCTTTTCGTGTCAACAATGTGTTCATTGTTTGGTATTTTCTTTGATTATATCAAATATTCGTGTCAAAATGAATTTCTTAAACGCTAACGATCGAGTGAATATTATAAAAATGTATTACAATTCGTAATTAATTTATAAATAAAAAATAAATAATGAAAAGTTTAGCTTGATGGAGACTCGAACCCCAACCTGCAAATATTCTTTCATTCCACAAGCAGACACCGCTAACCATTCAGCCACAATGACAATTTCAAATATTTTTTATTACATAATAAAATATTGAAACAAATATTTATTGACAGTTATTTATGAAATGATTATATAACATGATGATTAATATTGTTATGATCAAATATTAATTTTTAAATATTTTGTTAAAGATACTAAATAATGTATGGCCCAATAACACTATTATCCCAGATTGGAAGATATATTACATCTAAATCCTGGTAGGGATTTAAAGGAAGTTTCCTCCTATAGGCCCATCTCATTGTCATCCTGCGTTCTTAAGACTTAAAACGTCTCATAAAAACAGACTAGAGAACAACAATCTTTTACCAATGTGTCAACACGGCTTCAGGAAAGGATATAACACCAATGACTACATTTATCTCGCACTAGTTTATCCATTTAAATGCCAACCCGCTTGAGTTAAGTGGGCTAAACGTGCGAAATAAACAGGATAGTTTAAGCGCTAAGCGAAGTCACTTAAATAATGTGTTGGATTAACTAAACGACAATTTTGCACGGAAAACGGTTAAGGCAAAGGATTAACCTCAATTTTTTTAAATTAAAACTTGTAAATAATTATTAATATATATATATATATATATATATATATATATATATATATATATATATATATATATATATATATTACTATACTCAAAGATTTCTAAAAACTGTTTGTTTCAGGCTTTGCTTCAAGATCGTGAGCGTTTTGGTATATTATTAAAGTAAACTGATGCGAAGTAGTCCGCTAAATTTTTAACAGCAGTGGGTAAACGCTAATTATCCTGTAGTGACTTTAAAACATGCGATATAAACGAGTTGGAGTTGAGTTAGTTTTAAGTCACTGGGTTTTTAAGCGGTTATAAATTTAGTAAAAGAACGTATTATTTATATAACATTAGGTAATAGTCTTCTGGGTCCAAGGATTGTCTATTATGGTCTTTGTCAAGGGTCTGTGTTGAGTCTTCTGTTATTTAATATCTATAAAAGTGATCTCGGTAAATATATAATACCTGATGTTAAAATTCTACAGTAAGCAAACGACTTATGTTACAGAGCTGGGTAAATTACTTTCAAAAAGTATTTGATTACAATTACTTTAACCAAAATATACTCAAATTAAATTACAAAATAATTACTGGTAGAGAAATGTAATTAAATTACTAATTACTTTAGCATTGTAATTGACGTTTTAATTACTTTTTCAATTACTTTACTAAAAAAAAACTTTCACCTTATATTAATAAAAAAAACAAAACAATACTACTACACTATTTAATATGAAATACAACAAAAATAAAAATAATAAGAGTAATAAAATAATAATAATAAAGATAATAATAATAAAGAATTGCCGACACTGTAAAATTTTGATGTAGTCGCAGCTACCTTTTTGGGTTGAAATTATATGCAACACCAAGGTTGAACAATTATTCCTCTTTAAAAAGTCGATGCACAAATATATGTTTAGAGTAGGTAGACACGAAAGTGACACTTCATATAGTGGGATGCAAAATCAGAGTGAATCTAGCGGCCGATTCGATTTAAAGCAAGTGTTGTATAGCCCTGACGGTAAATGTGCTACGGACATCAAAAGTAGGTACTGTTATTTTATGAAAAACAAGAAATTAATAAAAAATAGTCATTTTTCTATCAAAAGAGTAGTTCATATACCAACAAATATTATAAATATATTTTATTTGGATAGTTAGCAATATTACCCTGATTCATTTAAATATTTATATACAAGATAATGAGAAATGAATTTGAAGGGTTAGCCGTATCACGTACATATTGGGTGGGGTGGTTGATTGTTGCTCCTTTTAAGTTTATTTGACCACACATATTTATTACGTAGATCTCTGCTTGAAATATAATGGAACTGGTGTTTATGGATTCCTATTTGGTAACTTGGACCCAGAGCTGGGCAAATTACTTTCAAAAAGTAATTGAATACAATTACAATTACTTTAACCAAAATGTAATTAAATGACCAATTACTTTTGCATTGTAATTGACATTTTAATTACTTTTTCAATACTTTACTAAAAAAATCTCGTACCTTACATTAAATAAAACAAAAAATAATACTATACTGTTTAATATGAAATACAACATAAATAAAAATAATAAGAGTAATAAAACAAATTTATAAAAAATTTCCAGCTTTGTAAAATTTTGATGTAGTTGTAGCTACCTTTTTGGATTGAAATTATATGCAACTCGAAAGTTGAATAATTATTCCTTTTTAGAAGGTCGATGCACGAATATCTGTTTAGGGTAGGAAAACCTGCCTCACTCCCAGGTAGACACGAAAGTGACCCTTCATATAGTGGGGTGCAAATGTTCTAAAGTGATTTGGAATTTCCGTCACACAAGTTACCTATATAAAGGCTGAGTCTGGGAAGACGCGCAGCCCGCTCCCCGCGTCCTCGACATTTCACTTCTTAATTATAAGTAATAGAAAAAAATACTCATATAAAAGTTTTATTTTTTAAAAAATATACTATTTGATTGAGAGAGTAGATATTTTTTATAAAGTCACGTTTACAAGATACGACTATCAACTTTTATTTTTAAATAGCAACCTATAATTATTTTACTAAAATATAAAGCGCCATTTTTTCCCTTTGAATAATGTAAATGTTTGTATATCAAAAATATGAAAAAAATCGAGATTACTTGTAATTAATATGTTGAAAGTGTGGACATCATCCCAGACTCACCCTGATATATGTGTATATAGTTATTAAAAATACTTTATACTGATTTATATGAAACCCAATATGAAGACATTGCAAATTCCTTCAAAAGTATATTATTACTATTAGGATTCAGAAAAAATAATAAATTATAACTTAAGTAAAAGTCCAAAGTACGTCGTACGTCGCAACGTGCATGACAAGTTGCATTTGTAACCTGTTGTTACACCCACAACGCAAGTAAACTATAGGCTTCGCTCAAATCCCGGGGATTCCCTTACTTGTTGTTTCAAAATAGTAATTAATATTTAAAACCCAAATTTTCAAAAGTAATTGAGTACAATTACTTTTTTTTACAAAGTAATTAATTACAAATTACAATTTGAGAGAAAGTAATTTAATTAGTAATTAATTACCAAAAGTAATTAATTACTGCCCAGCTCTGCTTGGACCAAATACACCCACTCCAGTTGCTAGTTTTAAACCATCCGTAAATTAGGACAGTCTATTTGGAAGTGTGGTCTTACTACTATCCACGGAAGGTGATTACCAATAACTACCTGACACGTCTGGTCAAAGTTGTATCTCGTCGTCATTGTATTACAGATTAACATGGTTATTTCATCTAGGTATCTGTTTGTGATGTAAGAACTATTCAAAAACTAGACGTGTTACCGCAGCACCTCTCAGTGTTTATTGAGTAGTGATCGGGTTACTGTCAGTATCCGTGTATGAGGGTTGCTCTTTGATAGAATAAACTTATTGTTATTGATTAGTTTTTTATTTTTGACGGTATTTCGTGTTGTCTCATATATATAGTCTTGTGACGTCGGTGGCCAGAAAACTAGACTTCCTGTTCCAATCATGACACTCTGTTAAATTTAATATCGCTCATAACTTTTCTAATATTGAATTTTAGACATAATCGTATAAAGTATTTTCGACTTAAAATTACCTAAGGAATGCATCCTTAAGCTATGGCAATCGAGGCGCTAGACACCTGTACATAATTCTATGACGATTGATTGGTGGTTTGATTCTAATCTATTTTCTACTTTCAAGTAGATGGAGCCTATTGCAATACAGGTAAACAAGACACAACAACAGGTTCTCTATTCAGATAAAATGAATATTTTGAAGTACCTATGGTCTCATACTGGCCCATTTCTCGAACGGCGTATGACCATCGAGACTCTTCGTTGCCAAACGATTTCTGAGGTAATTCACAGTGTTTACTGCCTCAGTCCAGAAAGTATCGGGTAAATTTAGGTTTTTCAGAAGGCACCTAGCTACATCAAGGAAAGCGAGTACGATTTTTTCTCTCCGATATACCACTCTATTTTGGGTTGTATGATACCTACTGTTAACCTCCTAGTTATTTATCGGTTTTTCGAATATTCGCCGAATTCATTGTTAATATATTCGCGGCCATTATCATACTGAAAGCACTTGACAGATATTATGTTCTTCTGTTTCTCTACTGGGATTATATAATCTTTAGTAGCCTTGAATACTTCGGCTTTTGACCGAAGGATTCTAACCTCCCACCATCTGGAGAAATCATCGATAAATTCGATAAAATATTTCGCTCCTCGTAAGGATAATGGCCTCATGGGTCCGCACACGTCCATATAATCTCTAATATCTTCGTATGACGATTTGACTTCCTGGGGAATGGAGCCTCGTCATATTCCCGTGTACGCAGATGTCACAGTTCAATCTTCCTCTCGATTCTGTCAATTGAACTCTTTTCACGTAACCTTTACGAGTGACGTCTTCTATATCTGTCGTATTAACATGGCCCAAACGTCTGTGTAATAATTCGAGCAATACTTTTTCAGTCGAAACCAAACAAATCGCACGAAATACCGATCGTCGACTCTTGTCAGCATGTAATAGCACATATGTCCATTCGGTTTTTGTACTTGTTACACAGTATTTTCGAAAACACACGTCGAATCGTCGATCTGTAATCTTGTCCCCCGACAGAATATTTGTTCTCAAATTGGGAATGTAAAGCGCAATGTTCAGTGTTACGTTCTTTTTATTACCGAACATACTCGTAGTAAACAACATATTTCCCTCGTCTATCGTTTCAGCTGTCGCACTGTTCGTAAAATTAAGAATACAGTATTTAGTATAACGAAGATTTTGAAAATGTTCTGTGTCGTTACACGTATGTATTTTAGCACCACTGTCGAGACATCACTTTCGATTCGCTTCATTAGATTTTTGAATCGAAACATTTAGATATACATAAGCTTGGAAGAAATAAATAGGCAAATTTTTTTAGAAACTTGAAGACTTAAAATTAAATTCGGAAGAAATTTCTAAAATCTGGAAAGAATGATTTTCCAGAAACCTGAAAGATGTTTCCGACAAAAAGGAAGAACTTTTTTTAGAAATTATGAAAAGAAAATTCAAGATGAAGAAATAAATAAAAAGATGCAAACTAAGATGGAGGACTAAGTTTAAAGAATTGATTAGCTTGGTTGAAACAAAGTTAAAAAAAAACAAGTTGCAGAGAATAAGATTACAAGAATATGAAATGACTGGCTGTCATCCGTCGAAAATAAAACTACCTAAATACGATGACAAAACTCCTTGGCCAGTTTATCGACACCAATTAATAACGGATGGGCAGAAAAAGAAATGCTAATCAATTTGCCTGCAGCGCTTCAAGATGAGGCTTAATTGGTGTAGTACAACATTAAGGACATCAAGAACTACGATACTTTAATTAATGCATTGGAAGAAAGATAAAGACTCATATGACACCTGTAAATAGAACTCAGGAAGCGAAGACCTATAGAAGGAATTCAATAATTTGCTGCTGAAATATTATATCCTGCAAGTACCAACTCGTCATTTTGTAAGGATTCGTTAAGTATGTCTAGAAGAAGATACACGAAACAGTATTGAAGAAAGAAAAGAATCAACGTGAGGGGGTGGTGAAGTGTTACTGTTGTAGAAAAATAAGACATAGCAAGGCAAAATGCCCTAAATAGAAGAAATATCGAGAACCCTGCCGAAATGTAACTGGCGCTCGGTCTAAGTGCCAACCCAAATGCTCGTTAGTGTCGCCGATATTCTGCAAGAGTTCGTCTCCCCGTTCAGGGACAACTAAGTTGTAGATGTGGACGGCGAAATCAGTCAGAACAATTGCGAGGTATTCATTCATTGCGATTGAAGAGCCAAAACCCATGACGATGCTTGGCAAAATTAAACAATTGCCGTTGTATGGAAGGGAAAAAATACTTTCGTGGTAGCAAGCACATTACAAGTAGATTGGTGGAATACCGGAGAGATGCAAGTAGTGCAGGAATAAGATACTGACATATCAAAAATTGTCCAATAGAAAATCAACAACAGAAGATCTCCTTGGAGAGAAATCTCCTATATAAGTTCACTGTCAACAGTTATTGGGGACAATGGGAAACCCTGCTAATAGAAGATGGTCTGCGTAAAGTTTCGAATATATGGAAGGCACCGACGTTATGAAGAAGCTTGTTTTAATAAAATCCGAGAGAGCTGAAACAAGGAGAAACCGTATCTCAACCATATTTGGTAGAGTACTTAAGACAAACACCCTGAGTAATTTAATGTATATTTTGAGTAAATATTCAGGGGATGAGATATACATTTTTAAGAGTTTAGAATGTTAAAATATTGAAATATATAACATCCCCTATCAATTTAAGGAGAAATCGTAACAAAAACTACGATTGTATTAAATCAGGGTCGGATTAAGGTTTTCGTGCCCATTGATTATATATACTAACGTCATTTCTGTCATAAGGAGTACCAATCTGTTTACGTTAATATATATAATCAATGGTGCACCCTAGGTTGATAACGATGATGACACTACAATTCGATGCAGGAAACTCCGGTTGCTGCTAATATGATATATCTAGGCGCCTCCTAAAATCTATGCGACGTAGGCTATAGCCTAGTCAGCCTATTCGGTAATCCGACATTGTATTAAATGTAAAACTTTTTTTTAAATTTAAAATAGATAACAAGTCCCTACCTTGTATATTGTTAGAAGTTCGTATCTCAGAGTTGTTCTGTGATATATTGAATGCATCATCTGTCTTTAAATGCCCTGCAGTTTTTAGACGTCCACACTCTTCGGATGTTTGTGAATTATGCATTTCACACGTTTCCATTTTTTTTATTAGAAAAAGTCTCTAAACAATATTTAATAGTCTCACTTATTTAATGTCATTCAATACGTTAAAACACGAAATATTACACTGCTTCTAAATATTTAAGTATTGACTAGTAACGAACTACTCAATACAATGATAATTCAACTTCAAGAATTGAAGTTTTATATTTCAAGCAAATTACTACGTAGTTACAAACATGTCGGAGTTTTTACAAACTGTTCATTTTAACAACGCCACGTGTAAGGGATATGCGTAGATTTCAATTCCCCTAGCGGTGAAATTGTCACCATACTTGCTACATAGAGCGGGAAGTTCAAATTACCTTCTAAACCTTTTGGGATCTTTTACTCATGAACTTGTCACTAACATAAAGATAGTCAAGAAACAACAGTATTTCAAACAATAATAATGCATGTTTTCTGTATCTATATTTTATAAAAAGAACAGTTTTAAAAGTATTTATGATTTGAAACATTAATTAAAGGATCAAAGAAACAATTAATTTGTGAACTTTCAAGCAAACTCATAATCAACTGTTTTCATAGGCAGAGACGTATGAGCTTTGCGATTTTGCGATTTTCCTGTCGCTAGTCGCTGCTATAAATAAATCGTTAGTCGCTAAAAAATTACATGGGTCACGCACTTGCGACTTTTTAATCGCAAAAACAGAACGAACATATTTTTTATTGAAACCATTTGTGTGATTGTTTTGTTTCTTCGAAAATTCAGAAAATATGTAAAAAGTAGTATTGGTCACATCCAATATTAAATTAGGATTGCTAAAAGGGCAATTCTATAAAATGATCTGAGTCTTTTTTCTGCCTCTGATATTATTGTTATATTATTTCTGTATCTAAAATATTAGACACTAATCTGTAGAATACATCTCAGACATTTTAAAAGTAAAGTTTTAATAAAACATATATGCAACAGCAAATGAATTAAGACTACGACTACGACAGAATAGCCGTAAGCGTGCACAAGTTTATGTCTGTTCGTGTGAATCATTTCCAGTTGCGACAATCGCGTCGCTACGAAAATGGAACGTGTTACATATTTTAATAAATTGACCTTTATATACAAAATGGACCGGCGACTCATATCTTTACAATGGCAGGGGCTGTATTCACCTTAACTTTCGTGTTGGGATCGTTATCTCTTTCTAACAGTAACAAGTACGCATTCGTCAGCTGGAACCAGTTCGACAAATTGACAATGAAGAAGAAAAATTACATCCTGTTAAGCTTAGCATCATCTTAGCTTGACATTATTTGTCATTTCAATTTGTGATTCAATTTTACGCCCATTCGATTTATGTTTAAATACGAGATTTGTTCAAAAAAAGGTGACTTTTCAAATTTAACGGGCTACGTATATTAGATTCTCGATTTTTTTTTGTTACGTTGGTACATATGTTCTCAACATATGTTGACATGATCAGCCATTTTCTGTAGCAACTCGAATTTATTCCAACCTGTATTTACTATTGCCAAAACGCATTGAATATTATAAAAAAATGAGAAAAGTTTGGAAATGTAATATTCTATACTTGAATTACAGTACTGCCGATATCAGCATGTTTGAATGATGGAATGTACCTATGTGAAATTTATTTATGTAAAAAAATAATTTAGTTCTAATTTATAATCATGATTTTTTTTTTAAGAAGAATTTACCGTTTATATAGTTATTAACGTCATTAGGCCGATATAAAGCTATCGCCCGGTTTACAAACTTCAGCCGCGTACGTTATTTGTATGTCGATCGGGTGGAGTTCAAAATTTTTCGTAATACCATAAAGCTCTTCACGATACTGTGATTATTTTTTTTTTAAATACTTTATCCTTAATTGTAGGCGACTGTTATAAACCTTAACGGCCGGCGGCCGTTATAATAACGGACGCAGGTTGTTTTAGACGCCTCTTGCTTTTGTATTTCGTTCGTGCGTCCGTTACAATCCTTAACGGCCGGCGTTCGTTATAGATCCCTTTTCACTTAAGTGTTTAGTTATGTTAAATCACAGTAACGGTATGGTATTACGAAAAATGAATAACATGTATTTAAAATTTTCATGTTATTACATGTTGAAATACATATTAATACACTATCTATTATATTAACAGTAAATAAACATTATTCCTACGTTTCTGATTTGGAGACTTGTATCCTGTTGAATCTTGTGATGTAGTAGTATCACTCTTATTCGTTTTGTTGAGTGATTCATTTTTTTCATTGCACACTTCAGACTCCAAAATAATCGTTTGTGTTTCTGGAGAAACAGTATCTTTAATTGGGACTTGTTCTGTTTCATTATTTTTAATCAGAGGTGCTTCTTGGTTTCCTGAAAAATTAAAAATTACAAATTTGTATTATGAATAATAAAATTAATTGTGCACTTAATTAAACATTATGTAACTTAAACATTAAATAAAACATATATACCTAGTACCTACATACTGCCGATACCGTATATTTTACAATAGAGAATAGTGACCGTGATAAAGGGAAATGAAAGATCTCTCTAATACAGTGTTGCTAGGTTGAAAAATAATATATCACTAGATTTTATTCTATAAAGTTACTAGATTAGGAACAAATTTCACTACATTTTATAATTTTATCGTTTTGTAATATCATCTTAAATATTCATTTCTATACTTCGTACACGCTCAGTTACCACTACATTATGTTTAAATTTGAAGCCATATTGAAAAAAAGGAATGCAAAATGCAATCGAAAGAAATATGAATTGCTTTGATAATTGATTTTTTCGAAAATTTAAAATATCTAAAAACCTATTGCGTTTATCAAGTTTTAGCAAAAGTACTTTTTGTGAATGTTTTGCATTGTATGTAATATTTTATAAGCAAAAAGTAAAAAAAAAGTGTTAATAGGTACAACGTAACGATAAAAAATGTTCCTGGTTTCCCTATATGAGACGCCTCTGGTTGAGATACAGAAACGAAAGAAAGTATAAAAAGCATTTAAATAAGTAGTACCATCATACCAAGTTTAAAATTTTTAGTGGAACTAGTATCAGAGTTATTAATAAAAATGTGCCTGATGAGGTGCAGTTTTAAAGGGCTAACTCTGTAACGAAAAGTTTCAGGACATACCTTCATATAACATTTTTTGATTAAATTATCTCAGGAATAAGCTATTAAAGTTCGTTACACTAGTCCTGAATCACTCTGTAATGACTGAATGACTGATCGGAGCTAGGGGAAGTACAGAATCTGGTTGAGACGCCGTGCACAGTTGATAGTTTTGCGTTATTGAACGAAAGTACCTATTTTACTCGTTAATAGAGGGCAATTGTGTAATTTTTCTCTTATTAAAATTATTTGAACAATAGTGAACGCATTATGGATGTACATAAAATTGCAAAAAATATTAATGTATTTTGAAAATCATGAAAATAAATATCACTAGATTTGAGGGTTTTAATCATGGAGGTAGGAATAATATGGAGGGAGTATTTGCATCACTAATGAAGTCGCTTCTCCCTCTACAAGTCATTTTGAAATTACAAGGTTATTGCTGACAATTGTGAATTGCAATGTTTTTGTACGTCGACGTTTGTTGGAGAAGCGTTTTTGATATATATCGTGTTTTATATTGGTTTTTCTTTAATGTTTCGCGAATCCCCACTACAGTGTGCTAATACCGTACCTACGTCCGTCCCCACCGGGTTGCATTCCACTTGCCCTTAGTTCAAGTTTATGCTCTCTTAATAAAAGTTTTCACTAAATCACTAGATTGGCTACATAATCACTAGATCTAGTGAAATAGCAGTGTTTGCTCTAATAGTATCATGAGTATACCTGTCTGTTACTAAGGCGTAAGCTTGAACACAGAAAATATTTTCAAAATAATGCGTACAATCATTTATATTTTTATACTCGTAAATACACTCTACCAAATTTTAAGAAACGAGCACTCGTGCAACAATAATAATATCGCTGACAGCTGATACGCATGGTGCGCATGCACATTGCGCAACCCTAGGCAGGGAGCTTTCCTATTGGTTCTTAATATTACGTGACGCGTAGAACGTAATATAACGTAATGGGAAAATTTGACATTGGCAAGCTTTCTCGTTACGTTACGTTACGTTCTGTCCCGTCCCGTCACGGCTATCATAATCAGTTCCATATGCAACCATGTGTTTAATGTTTTGCGTTACGGTTACGTCCCGTCACGTTACGTTACATCCTGTCCCGTTACGACCATCGTAATCCCGGCATAAGACGTGGAGTGGAGGAAATCGCTTGCTTTAAAAAGAAACAGTTGTTCGCTAACGCCTGTAACCAATCATATTACAGTACAGTCAGTAATTTGGGTATGCGCATAATTTCGAAAGTCTCTTATTAGAAATATGGAAACATATATTTGTTCACCTTCCTAGTGGCCGCTAAAATATTGAATCAGCAGTATATAGGTAGTAGGTACATGAAATACACACTCGATAAGTGTACCAAAACTACTTTTTTGTAATTAAATTTGTTATCTAACTTAACTCATTCACCATTCAATTTGTATTTCAATAAATATATGTTTTTCATATTGATAGTTATGTATTCCATTATATAGATAATATTTATTTGTGATTATATGTAATTGTTTGAATCGTAGAAATAGGCCTTAATGACCAAGGATATTTTAATTAACTAAGAAAGATTTTGTGAAAAATTCACGGACCTCACTGGGATTTGAACACAGGGCTCTGCTTTAGCTAGAAGGATGCTCTCCAAGTGAGCTACAAGATCCCACTGAAGTCAGTCAAAAGTATATTTTTTTTACAAATCGTAGATGAGTAGTCTCATAATTGGAGTAGATTTGATCCCAAATAAATATGTCAACGTTTGAGTGAAGGAGAAATTAATATGGAGAAATTAATATGTGCCGCTTTGTCAGGCTGACTATTCATCTACTACTATTAGGAGATGAGACTGAAGCTAGCAGCCGATTCGTAGTAGCCGATTCGTAGCAGCCGATTCGTTAAGTAAAATACTTTGGACAACCCTGTTGCCATTAATTCGTACATAGCTGTATTTCCTCATAAAATGTATGACTGTACACCTAATATAAAATGTAATAAAGTCATATTAACAGGGGTTGTTCTGCATATAACCCTTAATATAAAACAATACCAAATCATTCTAATTTCAGGGAATAGGGGTAACTTATATCTCATTATAATATTTAATACATTCAAGCAAGAGTAAAATTGACAAGATTAACCACCCTTAATGCGATTTATATTAACTGTAATAAAACCATATTCACAGGGTTTATTTAATATACGTCCCTTAATATAGAGCAACATCAAAAGTTTCAAATTTCAGGGGATGAAGGTGACTTATAGCACATTATTATATTTAATATATACAGTTAGAGAAAAATTTACCAGATTAATCACCCTTAGTGCTGGCAATATTAACTGAAACAAAACCATATTCATGGGGTTTATTTAGCATACATCCCTTAATATATAGCAACAACAAAAGTTTTATATTTCAGGGGATGAGGGTGAATTATAGCACATTATTATATTTAATATATACAGTTAAGCTTAATTTACATGGAACGTTGTCGCCGTTATCACCGTCGGCCGTTGTGGCCGTTTTCGACTCTGATTGGCTAAAATCAAACATGATTAATGGCGCGAACGTTGCAACCGTTCAAGGTCAAATTAGAACTGTGTTCTATTCTGTCGGCCGTTATGACCGCTGCGCTTGCGTACATTGAGTTAGTTCTTCATAAATCAGGTTAGCCAACTGAGTGATATAAATATGTTTTCGTATTTGTGTTGAATTGTGTAATCTAAAATCTCATATTTGTGTATTTACTATGGATATAGAAACATTCGCGGTCTTTATGTTTATATTCATTTTTCACTTTCGCGATCGCAATGTAAACAGCAGCTATAGATGACAGATGATAGCGTAGAGATGTAGTTATTTTTGTCTTTTCAGAAGTTACTAAATATGAAATTCCCTCTAAAATCCCCACTACGGACTATACGGTCTTAACGGCGTGAACGGTTGACGGCCACAACGGTGATAACGTTCCATGTAAATTAAGCTTTAGAGAAAAATTGACCAGATTAATCACCCTTAGTGCTGGCAATATTAACTGTAACATAACCATATTCATGGGGTTTATTTAGCATACATCCCTTAATATATAGCAACAATAAAAGTTTCATATTTCCGGGGTTGAGGGTCAATTATAGCACATTATTATATTTAATATATACAGTTAGAGAAAAATTGACCAGATTAATCACCCTTAGTGCTGGCAATATTAACTGTAACAAAACCATATTCATGGGGTTTATTTAGAATACATCCCTTAATATATACCAACAACAAAAGTTTCATATTGCAGGGGATGACGGTGACTTATAGCACATTATTATATTTAATATATACAGTTAGAGAAAAATTGACCAGATTAATCACCCTTAGTGCGGGTAATATTAACTGTAACAAAACCGTATTCATAGGGTTTATTTAGCATACATGCCTTAAGGGCGCCGTCGAATTGGGCTTGACAAACTCATCCGCTGCGGATCTCTAGCGCTACAATCGCAAGGAGAGGCGCCAAAATCTCAAAGAGCAAGATTTAAAATTACGGCTAGCGCGAGCATTAGTACCTCGCTTGGAGGCTAGTCTAGTACGTACCTGCCGGGAAATATGTCTACACTGCATTATATTTATTCTTTCGTAGTACAAGAACAAAAAGTATTTAATTTTGGTTTAAAAAAAAAAGTGAATTTTTATAAACATAATTATAATTATACCACGAGTACATACAGAATATATCTAGAAAAAAAACGCGGCACCCTATAATTTCTCTATTATCCAAATTAAAAAATACTTCTATATGTAAATAATAAAGTTGTAGGAGCCAAAAGTGACATCTGCTTTTGAAAGAAAATACTTTTGCAAGTTAATGTATATATAATTTTTTTACCTCTCGCTAAGAAAGGTAATGGATTCTTGCTAAAAATAGCATATCCAGATTTTAATGATTAAGTACGTTTTAAGGTCCCTACAAACCGATTTTAATATTTTTACGATGATGTCTGTGTGTGTGTGTGTGTGTGTGTGTGTGTGTGTGTGTGTGTGTGTGTGTGTGTGTGTGTGTGTGTGTGTGTGTGTATGTGTGTGGAAACATATTTTTACATACAAGATAGATAATTTTATTCTGAATTTATGCTAAATCTAATTCCCCCAAGTGACTTATTTCTCTTTTGCAGATTAACCCATTTGGAATTTTCCTGTTGATAATTTCCGGTAACATACACTCTAAATAAAATGTACTTAATTTCGTCAACATTTCTTCCCAAAAGTTTTTGTCTCTCTTAATTTTTTCAATATAAAGATCTTCTTTGTCATTTATATATATCACAAAATAACAGAGTTCTTTATTTGTTATATTCAATTGCCCTTGAATCTAAAAAATCAAAAATATTATTATATAAGGCTGAATAATTTATTTAGTAGTACTTGAGAATAATAAATATGCTTAGGGTTTAGTGAAATTTTATTATTGTCGTCAATTCTCAGGCAAGTTTTTTTTGTTCCGACCGCCTGTTGCAGTGTCCAACCCATTTTAGCTGCCTTGTAAAAGCACTTTACTTCTATAATAGCTGTGTCTCCAATAAGACCTATGTTGAAAGGAAGAAATTATAAATAAAATAATATCTAATTTAACATAAGAAATACCGTCAGGCGAAGCAGCTAAGTATCCTCTTGTAATATCAACAAATAATCCTGCAGGCCTAACAACCATTCCAGTTTGTTTCTGAAATAAAGACAGCGCCACGTGTTCTTTTTCTTTACCATATGTTAGAGCAGGATTACTGATATTTTTAGGATACAATATACTTTTTACTATATTGTGGCAAGCTGTTGATTTCTTCATTCTATTAATCCTGCCAAAATTTGATGCGGTCAACCTATGTTTTTTTTCACATATATATTGGTGGTTGTCGTACTGACCAATAGTATTATTAGCAATTTCTAATTGTTCGTTTTCATTTACCTACAAGTGACTCATTTATGTAAACACAATATAAATGTTTTTACCTTCCGTCAACATTAGGTAAGGAAGATATTATCTTTGTTGAAAAAAATATTAAAGATTATGTTATTCTCTATACGATTTCATTATTTTTTTTATTAATATTCAATAGATATAGAGTTAAAAAAATATAAATTTATTGAATTTTGTTTTGCTATAACAATGGAAACTGCTAATATATTCAGATAATTTTATTTGGCACATGTTAGTGTCAATGAAAAGAAAATTTGTTTATGAAATAATTTTACTGGAAGTATAGAATCTTTTGCAAGAAAATTTATGTATGGAATTTCTATATAATACGGAGAATTGACGGAAGGTAATGTGCTAGCCACATTAGATTTTTTAATGTCTACCTGTAAATTTGATAATAGTCGCCTACATTCTGAAACAAATTCAACCTTACTGAGTTCAGGTTGCGAAGCTTTTGGTCCATAATCTTTATCAACTTTAGATAATGGACGTTGCTCTTTTTTTCTTCTATACGGCTTAGTTGTTCGAGTATTCTTTTCTTTTTCCTTTTTTTCTAAAAATTTTTTAAAATCTTTTCCAGGGCTTTTTTTTACAGTTTTCTTCCAAGGACTACTGTGCCAATTAAGACTTTTATTGTATCGTAGGAGACTTAAGTCACATCTCATTTGAAAAGAGCCTCTATTTGTGAGATTTAATCTCTTTCCAGCATTGAATCGTGCTAAAATGCTCATGAAAAGTTCAGCCCTATTGTTTGTTTCATTATCAACAAACTGACTAGATTTTCTAATTAAAGAATTTAAAGCAGCTGAAATCAAAGAATATTTAAAATGAATTGTTAATATTATTATGTACCAACAAGTCACACCAGTAATATGATAATAGAGTCCACTTTTCTTAACATCTTCTAATTTACTTTCTTTTATGTCATATAAAGTGTCGCAGTAATATCCTTTACATTTTATATGATGACCAAAGACGTGATACGGACCGTTGTGAAGATCTATTTTTAATTCATCAACATTTTTCTCGTAACTATTATGATACATAGCTCGTTGTGCACATTTTGTCAACTTTTCTATTTGTTCTTGTTTTAGTAAACGCCTGGCCTCCAAATTTATATTTTTTGTATCATTTTTAATATTATATAACGCCTTCGAATAATTTTTAATTGCATGGTTAGTGCACTCAATTTTACAATTTTTTTCACCATACGGGACATTCTGTTTAATTTTGGCGAACACACTGCTATCTCCATCGGCAATAAATTTTTCATAGCGCAACCCATGTTGTTCTTCACTTTCTAAAAAGCCTTGGACAATTATGTCTGCTTCCATCGAACTTGAGGACCCTGACCAATTTCGGTAACAAATATGTTCTTTTGCATCTTCGTTGCGGTGTGCTGCTCTAGCACATATAGAACAATACTTGTTTCTGACCCCCATATAAATTACTTTGCCCGTTGCTTTTCCGATAATGACACCCTGAAATATATGTAACATTCACCGGTGATCTGTCTGTTATTGAATTGTATTTGAGTTGTTATTTTTTTAAATTAATTTTTAATGAAACTAATAATATTCAATAACAAATTCAAGACAAGGTTTCTAATTTTTTTCTTCAGTATCAATTAAAAATAAAATAATAATTTAGAAAATAAAACCCACTTTAACATAAACCAAACCCCATAATAATCTACCAAAGTGGAAATGAAATCGCTGGTCATTGTTAACATTCCTGAATTTAGGTCAGTTAGATAACATACAACACCGGAAGCAGCATTATAGTTGTGTCCATAGCTTCTCTTACTCCATCCACCATCCAAATATACGGTAATGAATGGAACACCATCGCCATCAATATTGTTATTTTGTATGGCCAACTGCCGTTCTTCTTTTCCTGCATTTTCCATTTCAGTCCATGCCTGACTATTCCAAACCTGTTACATATTATATCATCTTATCACCTACGTATAGTTTTCAAATTTCTCCCTATTTTATTTTCCATAATGAAACAATTAGGGTTTCATTATTAGAATGGGGTATGTAACTAAACATTTATTTTTACGTATATGATACTAGACAAAAAATATAATACCCATATTTTTTTAAATTGATTAGTTACTTTTAGTTTCCGAGAAATAAATTATTACAGTTTTGGAGAAGGGGTATTTTTGTCATTTACAAATTTACTAATTGTCAAATCTTCGTTGACTAACGATGATTAACAATCTGGCTAGTCGTGTGCACTTAGCTGGTATGAAAGCTATTCTTCGTTTATTAAATTATTGTCTAGCCACATTGTAAAATGTAATTAGAAAACCGGGATTAATACCGATACCGACGCAGGGAGTCTAGGCACAGCAAATATCGTTTATGAAAGCAATGTTATGATATATGTGATTTCAGAGATATTTTTTATTAATCAGGTAAATAAAGTTATTAGTGAGTTTATTAGGAGGTGGATATACCTTTTCCAGATCATGTTCAATTTTGTAAAATGTATCCTTATTCATAGATTTAATATTCATGCTAGAAAGCAATTCTTCTGTGTGCGAATATGTACTACCAGTTGCTATAGTGCCCCATACGCAACCAATATTTATTTCTGACTTGTCTTTATTTGGATCTTCGGTGTATTTACAAATTTCAATATCACACATTGAACATTTGAAGTATATTTGGCTTACTAAACCTAATCCTCTGCAGGTTTCTTTGTACGGATATAAGTGACCCATAGTGCAAATTTTGGAGTGATCCACTTGTAATTTCATGGCCCATTTTAGAACATATCCTAATTGCACAATTCTATTGCCTGTTATGGTTTTCTCAAAATCAAATTCACTCGTAGGATTAGGATCACTTTCAATACATAATTTATAATTTTTTATACTAAAAATAAATTATTTATTAGAACCGCAATATATCAGAGTAATTTTCACCTTCCGTCACACTTAGGTAAGGAAGGTAATGTCTTTGGTCAAAAAATTCGATAGTGTATAAGCACGTTTTAGGGTCCCTACGGTATTCGATGATGTCTGTTTATATATATATATATATATATATATATATATATATATATATATATATATATATATATATATATATATATGTGTGTGTATGTGTGACGATAAATCAAACACTACAACTCTATAAATTATATTCTTTCGTATTATTTTTATTTATATCCATATATGAAGAGCTGATTAGATTTTAGTTATAATTCGTCAACATTTAGATTTAGAACATTTTATTGGTACATAGCTGTCAACTCTACATTATATAACCTATATTCATAAACATTTACAAAAGGAGTATTAACAAACCTTTCGTATTCATTTTTTGGGAACCAAACATCTTCTAAATTAATTAAATCCTCTGAATTGTTTGTGCCATCTTCCAAAGTAATTACAACTTCAGAATTTTGTGGCATTTGATTGGGAACGTCATACGAATCCAACAAAGTTCTTCTAGTTGCATTTTTCGCCAAATTAATATTTGCTTCTGAATTCTTTTGTCGAAGTAAAGCATTTTTTCGCCTCTTTAAAGCAATCGCCGTTCGTTTCTTTGTTCTTGAAGGCCAGTTTTGTTTTTTAGTTTTAACCATTTTATAATGAGTATATGGACTTAGCGCATAAAATTTCACAATTCACAAAATCGCTTCCTCTCCTGTCTATAGCGTAAGGGTATGTCCTGGGGAGGGTTGGTGGCGAGCGGGGTGTAGAGAGAACGACAGCAGAGCTCCAGTAGTGCGCTCCGGCAAACGCTTGAGAGAAAAGGAACTGAATGAGGACGACACGGAAAACAAAAATGAGTGGAAGAAGAACATGAAATGTTAGTAGTAGTAAAAGTGACAGCTACTTATAAAAGAAAATAGTTTTTTCACATTGGAATACGTATTTTTTTTTAAAATGAAAACATATACTTTTACATAGAACGATAGATAATTTTATTCTGAATTTATTCTAAATCTAATTCCCTCGAGTGACTTGTTTCTCTTTTGTAGAATAACCCATTTGAAATTTTCCTGTTCATGATTTCCGGTAACATGCATTCTAAATAAAAAGTGGCGAGATTGTAACGTACCGCCACATTGTCAAATATTCGTTGACTACAATGATTTACAATCTGGCTAGTCGTGTGCACTTAGCTTGTATGAAAGCTATTCTTCGTTTATTAAAACGTCTATCCATATTGTGAAATGCATAGGTGTTTTATAATTTGGCTAATTTTACAATCTGACTAAGACATAATTAGAAAACCGGGATTAATACCGATACCGACGTGGGAGGCTAGGCACAGCTTATAAAATATCGTTTATGAAAGCAATGTTATCATATATGTGACAGAAGTTTATGTTTCCGAGATATTTTTTATTAATCAGCTAAATAAATTTATTAGTGAATTTATTAGGAGGTGGATATACCTTTTCATTTTCAATTTTGTAAAATGTATCCTTATTCAGAGATTTAATGTTCATGATAGAAAGCAATTCTTATTTGTGCGAATTTATACTACCAGTTGCTATATTGCCCCATACGCAACCAATATTTATTTGTGATTTTTCTTTACTTGATTCTTCGGTGTATTTAGAAATTTCAATATCATACATTGAAAATTTGAAGCATGTTAGGCTTACTAGACCTAATCCTCTGCAGGTTTCGGATATAAGTGACCCATAGTGCAAATTTTGGAATGATCCAGTTGTAATTTCATGGCCCATTTTAGAACATATCCTAATTGCTCAATTCTATTACCTGTTATGGTTTTCTCAAAATCAAATTCACTCGTAGGATTAGGATCACTTTCAATACATAATTTATAATTTTTTATATTAAAAATAAATTATTTATTAGAACCGTAAATATCAGAGTAGTTTTCACCTTCCGTCACGTTGTAGGGTCCGTAGAGTACGATTTTAGCATTTTTTTACGATGATGTGTGCGTGTGTGTATGTGAGTGCGTGCGTGCGTGTGTGTGTGTGTGACGATAACACGAACACTACAATTCTAAAAATTATAATTATTTCGTCTTCCTTTTATTTATATCCATATGAAGAGCTGGTTAGATTTTGGTTATAATTGATCAACATTTAGAACATTTTATTCGTACATATCTGCCAACCCTACATTATATAAACTATATACATAAACATTTACAAAAGGAGTATTAACAAACCTTTCGTATACATTTTTTTGGCACCAAACATCTTCGAAATTAATTAAATCATCTGAAATATGTGTGCCATCTTCCAAACTAATTAGTTTGAGAACGTCATACGAATCCAACAAAATTCTTCTAGTTGCTTTTTTGGCCAAATTTATATTTGTTTGCAAGTTCTTTTGTTGAAGAAGAGCATTTTTTCGCCTCCTTAAAGCAGTAGCCATTCGTTTCTTTGATTTTGAAGGCCTGTTTTGATTTGAATTTTTAGTTTTAACCATTTTATAATAAGAGTATATAAACTTGGCGCATAAAATTTCAAAACTGATGCCAGCCAGCTAGCCTCTATTCGGCCCGAGCCAACAAGATTTCATGCGAAATCGTTGTCTCTCCTCTCTCTAGCTTGTGGGTATGACCTGAGGAGGGGTGGTGGCGAGCGCGGTGTAGAGAGAGCGACGGCAGAGCTCCAGTAGTTCGCTCCGACAAAACGCTGCACTAAATTTACATTACAGTATAGGGCAATATCGTAATTCAATTGATTTATAACAATTACTTATTGCATTAAATTTTTTTTTTCATTATTCATTATAAAAAAAATATCTGCATATGACGAACATACATTGGACCCATTTTTTTATTTTATTACGTGATTTAATGTTATAAACAATATTATTATTATTAATAAAAAAATGAATATAAGTTCAACCATTAGATTTACATTTCTCAAAATCAATAAACAAAACTGCATTTGTTTTAATGAATTCCTTCAATCAAACGAACTGTATTAAGATTGGACTGTATTCGACGGCGACCTTAATATATAGCAACAACAAAAGTTTCATATTTCAGGGGATGAAGGTGACTTATAACACATTATTATATTTAATGTATACAGTTAGAGAAAAGTGACCAGTTTAAAATTTCAGGGGATGAAGGTGACTTATAGCACATTATTTTATTTAATATATACAGTTAGAGAAAAATTGACCAGATTAATCACCCTTAGTGCTGGCAATATTAACTGTAACAAAACCATATTCATGGGGTTTATTTAGCATACATCCCTTAATATATAGCAACAACAGAAGTTTCATATTTCAGGGGATGAAGGTGACTTATAGCACATTATTATATTTAATATATACAGTTAGTGAAAAATTGACCAGATTAATCACCCTTAGTGCGGGTAATATTAACTGTAACAAAACCATATTCATAGGGTTTATTTAGCATACATGCCTTAATATATAGCAACAACAAAAGTTTCATATTTCAGGAGATGAAGGTGACTTATAGCACATTATTATATTTAATATATACAGTTAGAGAAAAATTGACCAGATTAATCACCCTTAGTGCGGGCTATATTAACTGTAACAAAACCATTTATTGTTATATATGGCTTCATTCATAATTTTCAATTTTTAATATATCATTATCTTGAAACCCCCCCCCCCCCCATCATTCTATTTCTTCAATGGAAAAAGCGCATTGAAAATTTGTGGTAGCGTATAAGAGCTCATACGTATTTGAATATAATAGCTTTTTTCAAATTTTTAAAAATTAAAAAAATCAGCATTAATGTAGCCCTCCCGAGATTCAATAATATATATATATATATATATATATATATATATATATATATATATATATATATATATACAGGGTGGAAACGAACTTAATGTCATAAATGTAAGGGTGAGTAGTATGACATGTGTAGATTACGAAACTGAAAGAATTTTTTCAAAATCCAAAAAAAGGAACTTCGACTTTTCTTAAGAAAACTTTTTTTTACTGCTGTTTTAGTTCATACTTCATTAAAAATATGGTTCTCAAAAATACATTCAAAATTAGTTGTATAAGATATTATTCTTAATAATTAAATTAAATAGCATTTTTAACGAAAATAATTGTGTAATAGATAAAAT
This sequence comes from Harpalus rufipes, assembly GCA_951394225.1. Lineage (NCBI taxonomy): Eukaryota > Metazoa > Arthropoda > Insecta > Coleoptera > Carabidae > Harpalus > Harpalus rufipes. The sequence continues at coordinate 38,763,683 of OX596278.1, read as the reverse complement.
AATGCAAATGCGTTGCCAGTGGTCCAGTGGTACCAAAAATGTTAGTCTCATGAAAACTACCCTTAAATATGTGAATTTTTAAAAAATTCTTTCTGTTTCGTAATCTACACATGTCATAAATTTAAGGGTGAGTAGTATGACATGTGTAGATTACGAAACAGAAAGATTTTTTTAAAAATTCGCATATTTAAGGGTAGTTTTCATGAAACTAACATTTTTGGTACCACTGGACCACTGGCAACGCATTTGCATTATTTTATCTATTACACAATTATTTTCGTTAAAAATGCTATTTAAGTTAATTATTAAGAATAATATCTTATACAACTAATTTTGAATGTATTTTTGATAACCATATTTTTAATGAAATATGAATTAAAACAGCAGTAAAAAAAAGTTTCGTTAAGAAAAGTCGTATTTCTGTTTTTCAAATTTTAAAAAAATTCTTTCAGTTTCGTAATCTTCACATGTCATACTACTCACCCTTAAATTTATGACATTAAGTTCGTTTCCACCCTGTATATATATACGTCAAATCAAAAAAAGCTTGTCACAAATTGTACATCCATTGTCTTTTGTTTACCTTCTATAATATTGAATTTTGATTCCAGTTTGTTTTATAGTTTTTGAATCGTATTAATTTTTTTTTTTATTTCGTCTTTTCGATTTAAACGTAGTTCATTTAACTTTTGATGTTGCACTATATCAAGGAATGTATGCTAAATAAACCCAGTGAAAATGGTTTTATTACAGTTAATATTACCCGCACTAAGGGTGATTAAACTGGTCAAGTTTCCTCTAAATGAATATATTAAATATAATAATGTGTTAAGTCACCTTCATCCCCTGAAATATGAACCTGTTGATGTTGCTCTATATTAAGGGACATATGCTAAATAAACCCTGTAAATATGATTTTGTTACAGTTAATATTACCCTCAAGGGTGATTAATCTGATCAATTTTCCTCTAAGTGAATATATTAAATAAAATAATGTGATATCAGTCACCTTCATCCCCTGAAATTTGAAACTTTTGATTTTGCTCTATATTAAGGGATGTATGCTAAATAAACCCTGTGAATATGGTTTTGTTACAATTAAAATTGCCCCCACTAAGAATGATTAATCTGGTCAAATTCTTTCTAGTTGAATATATGAAATATTATAATGTGCTATAAGTCACCTTCATCCCCTGAAATTTGAAACTTTTGATGTTGCTCTATATTAAAGAATGTATGGAGAATAAACCCTGTGAATATGGTTTTGTTACAGTTAATATTACCCGCACTAAGGGTGATTAATCTGGTCAATTTTCCTCTAATTGAATATATTAAATATCATAATGTGCTATAAGTCACCTTCATCCCCTGAAATTTTAAACTTTTTTTATTGCTCTATATTAAGGAATGTATGCTAAATAAACCCTGTGAATATGGTTCTGTTACAGTTAATATTACCCACACTAAGGGTGATTAATCTAATCAATTTTCCTCTAATTGAATATATCATAATGTGCTATAGGTCACCTTCATCCCCTGAAATTTTAAACTTTTGATATTGCTCCATATTTAGGGATGGAAGCTAAAGAAACCATGTGTATATGGTTGTTACACTTAATATTACCCCCACCAAGGGTGATTAATCTGGTCAATTTTTCTCTAATTGACTATATTAAATATTATAATGTGCTATAAGTCACCTTCATCCCCTGAAATTTGAAACTTTTGATGTTGCTCTATATTAAGGGATGTATGGAGAATAAAACCTGTGAATATGGTTTTGTTACAGTTAATATCACCCGCACTAAGGGTGATTAATCTGGTCAATTTTCCTCTAATTGAATATATTAAATATCATAATGTGCTATAAGTCACCTTCATCCCCTGAAATTTTAAACTTTTTTTATTGCTCTATATTAAGGGATGTATGCTAAATAAACCCTGTGAATATGGTTTTGTTACAGTTAATATTACCCGCACTAAGGGTGATTAATCTGATCAATTTTCCTCTAATTGAATATATTAAATATCATAATGTGCTATAAGTCATCTTCATCCCCTGAAATTTAAACTTTTGATATTGCTCCATATTTAGGGATGGATGCTAAAGAAACCCTGTGAATATGGTTTTGTTACAATTAATATTACCCTCACTAAAGGTGATTAATCTGGTCAATTTCTATCTAGTTGAATATATTAAATATTATAATGTTGTTATAAGTTACCTTCATCCCCTGAAATTTGAAACTTTTCATGTTGCTCTATATTAACGGACGTATGCTAAATAACCCCTGTGAATATGGTTTTGTTACAATTAATATTACCCGCACTAAGGGTGATTAATCTGTTCAATTTTACTCTTGCTTGAATGTATTAAATATTATAAAGTGACATAAGTTACCCCTATTCCCTGAAATTTGAATGTTTTGGTATTGTTCTATATTAAGGGATATATACAGAACAACCCCTGTGAATATAACTTCATTACATTTTATATTAGGTGTACAGTCTTACATTTTATAAGGAAATACAGCTATGTACTTGTTATGAATTAATGGCACCAGGGTTGTCCAAAGTATTTTACTTAACAAATCGGCTGCTACGAATCGGCTGGTAGTTTCAGTCTCATGTAGCTCAGTCTATTAAAGATTAGAGGATCCTACTAGATATACGATGGTCCTGGGTTTAAATTCCAGTGGGGTCCATGCATTTTTCACAAAATCTTTCTTCGTCAATTAAAATTTCTCTGATCATTAAGGCCTATTTCTACTATTATAATAAACAAAATTACATGGAAAAGATACGGAAGTAAGTCATAGAAAAAGATGTACATACATATTGTAACGTCGTCGCCACCGCCGCGCCGTAGCCCGAATTTCCGCGCGTTAAAGACATGTTCGGACTTGTTTAATTATTGCGGTGACGATATTGACGGTATTGTGCACGATGTTTTTATCTCGCGAATGTTCTGGTCGTTACTGGAACAAAAGTCGCCGGGGTATATAAGTACCGTCGAGAAAGGCAGCGGATAGTCTGATATAAATAAGCGTCGTGTTATGAATAATCTGTGATATAGAAGCAACGAGCAATAAACAGAGAATGATATAAATAAACAGTGTACGAGTGGTAAACATAAATAAATGTAGTTATATAAATAAATATAGTGATATAAATATTGGTCAAATAAATAATCTTAGTGTTTAAGCATTTAATAATATTCGTAGTCTTAAATTTGTGTTTATAATTATTTAATCATAGTGTTAGTTACTTTTAATATATTTTTAATATCTATCCTAATTATTTATCGTTTAATAAACGTATTATTTTAATTAATAATATTTGTCTGAGTTTTACACTTCACCCATATAAATAAAAGTTACAATTGGTGTCAGGAGTGGGATTCTTAAACTGTGAAGTGTAAATAAATAAAATGACGAAACTATTAAAAGTGAAATGAAAGTAAGTGATCTCAAGGCAGAACTGGAAGAACGAGATTTGGAAGCAACAGGAAAGAAGTCAGTGCTTCAAGAAAGACTGCGTGAAAATCCTGAAGATTACCTATTTGAAATTCCGTTAGACTAATACGAATTTTATAAATTATTAAAACAAAAAGAAGAAAATTTCAGAAAATTATTTTCTGGAACATTAAGCTAAGAAATGGGAGGAAATTCTAGAAGTTTGGAGCAGAGATTAGAAGAACGTTCTAGTAAAGTGGGGAAAATTTCCGGAGCACTGGATGAAAAATTATTGGAACATTCTAGAATATTGGAAAGGGAATTGCATGAAAGTTCTAGAAAAGCGGAGGAAAATTCCGGAGCACTAGAAGAAGAATTAATGGAAGATTCTAGAACAATGGAACGGGAATTGATTGAGACTTCTAGAAAAGCCGAAGAAGATTCTAAAATTCTGGCGCAGAAATTTGAACAGGAATCGGAGGTGAATTCTGGGAGAGTAGAGGAGAATTCTCGATTTATGGAGCAAATGTTGGAGCGGAATTTGGAGGAGAATTCTGGAGAAACTGAGGAAGGCCTTCGGGAATTTAGAGCCGACATAACTCGATTGGTTCGTCTCACACATCGTACAGCTCCTGACAGCGATTTGGAGTACCTGGCCACTCAGTTACTCATCTCTGGAGTTCGAGACAGCAATACTCAGCAAGCACTGCAATTAGGTCGCCCAAAAACTGTAGTGAACGCATACGCATTAGATCATGAAGCTGCCAAACAAGCTTCACGCAACCAATTGCGAGTGCGAGATAATGAGGCTGAGGGAAAGGAAAACACGGACGATCTGAATGAGAGATTACAACGAATTGAAAGTGAAGTGTTTTCTGAAAGAAAGAAACTCCGCGGTTGGAAAAATGGTGAACTGGATCATCCGCAGAGACTGTACAGAAAACCGCAAAAGAAAACGGATGCCATAAAGGATGAAAGACAAAGGAAATTGAAAGAAAGGGAAGCAGTGCCGATGCCTTCAAGAAGACTTAAGACGCCTAGAAGACACACAGAGGGACAGAGAAAGGAACTAGAAAGAAAGGGAAGTAATATCGACGCATTGTCCAAAAGGCCATACCAAGATGGAGGCAAATATGGTAGTCGACTGGTAGAAAAACATTCCACCATTGCCAGAATAACAGTAGTCGACGATAGTTGGCAGCCCGATGGACTACTCAAGGACCAAGAAAATGACCCGACTTTGAAAATATTACTGGAATGGAAAGCAGAAGAGAGAAAACCAAGATGGAAAGAAGTTGCACCACACTCACAGAGTGTAAAATCGTACTGGGCGCAATGGGACTCAATGATGATTGAGGATGGCCTGTTAAAGCGTTTGGTGGAAAATACCGATGGAACTGAGAACAGAACTCAGTTGGTTATTCCTGCAAATAGAATACCAGACGTGTTAAAAGAGATCAATGACGGATCTGGAGGTGGCCATTTTGGAGTCACCAAAACTCTAGAAAGATTACGCCAGCGGTTTTACTGGGTTAACTTCACTGTAGATGCTAAAGAATGGTGCAAGAAATGTGTGGTTTGCGCTGGAAGCAACGGCCCTCATAGACGACGAAAAACTCCAATGCGTCAATACAACGTTGGCAGTCCATTTGAGCGCATTGCGATTGATGTGGCCGGACCATTCCCAGAAAGTGACGACGGAAATAAATATATCGTTGTTGACATGGACTACTTCACCAAGTGGGTTGAAGCCTATCCATTACCCAACCAAGAAGCCACCACGGTCGCTGAAACTTTAGTTAAAGAATGTATATGCCGATTCGGGATTCCACGTGAACTTCACTCCGACCAGCGAATAAATTTTGAGTTTGCCGTTTTCCAAAATATCTGCAAGATATTAGGAATTAATAAAACCAGAACAACTGCATTACATCCGCAGTCCGATGGCATGGTTGAACGAATGAACAGAACAATCAACCGATATTTGTCGAAGGTTGTCTCCAACCATCAAAGACTGGGACCGACATCTTCATCTGTTCCTGATGGCTTATCGTTCATCCGTGCATGAAACAACAAGGCAAACTCCTGCGCACATCTTATTCGGACGTGAGTTGCGTTTACCATGCGACTTGGTGTTCGGCAGAAAACCTGGGAAAGACCTGGCCGAAGAAGACTACGTTACGGGCTTACGGAGAAGAATGGATGACATTCATGAACAAGCCCGTACGAACATTCAAACTGCCAGCGACCGAATGAAGGACCGGTACGACATTAAAGCCGAAAAAGGTGGATATCAACCTGGGGATTTAGTGTGGCTTTACAACCCACAAAGGCGCCGCGGGTTATCACCAAAGCTGCAAAAGAATTGGGAAGGCCCCTATGAGGTAGTCAAGAGAATAAACGACGTGGTATATAGAATTAAGAAACGACCTACCGGGAAGCCGAGAGTGGTACACTTTAATCGGCTAGCCCCTTTTGCCGGAGACAACCACGAAGAGCATAATGGAGCAACAGTTCATCGGATCATAGCTCAAGAACCGACTTTTGAAGATTTCATGGAGAACTATTCCTTTGGGCGCAAGGCGCGGTACGGCGTGACAAAAGAAGAACACCGAGATCTGTTCACCGTGTTTTCAGATTATTCCCTCGGCCACTACGTATCAGAAGACTTAAAGATGTCTCGCGGCATAGCTTCAGTCTTTAAGGCGAAATATGGACGACTACAAGAACTGGCCAACCAACGTCCATCTGTTGGGAAAACGCTACGACTGACAGATAGCAATGCAGACCATCAGCGGTACATCAACTACCTTATTGTTACAAAACCACGCTCGTACCAGAAGCCGTCGTATCTCAGCGTATGGAACTTGCTGTGCGATTTGAGGGATCATCTACTGGAGAATGACATTCTGAAGCTAGCAGTACCGAAGTTAGGTTGTGGTCTAGACTGTTCGGATTAGAGTATTATAAGGAACATGTTAGAGATCTTCTTCCGTTTCACCGGCGTTGAAATTTTGGTAAGATATTATGAGATAATATGGATGAATTAGTTAAATAATTACAAATAAGTTTCTATCACGATATAATAGTAATTTCAATGGAAGTAGTAACCGTCAAAAGCAAGATTTTAAACTATACCACATACTTATCCTTTATAAATACTGTAAAAATACAAAACATACACATGTTTATTGTGTTATTATCATGTATTATTAAGATCAAAAGAAAGAATTATGCATTTTTGTTAAATCCATATTTTGATTGTTGTAATCAATTTTTGTCATTGTTAAAACCAATTATTTTTATTTATAAAACATTGTTATCCATTTCAATATCTATCTTCTATTTCCAATTACAATAATTTAGAAATAAGCTTTTTCTATAAAAAAATATTTAAAGTATTTTTCTTTTCGTATCAACAATGTGTTCATTGTTTGGTATTTTCTTTGATTATATCAAATATTCGTGTCAAAATGAATTTCTTAAACGCTAACGATCGAGTGAATATTATAAAAATGTATTACAATTCGTAATTAATTTATAAATAAAAAATAAATAATGAAAAGTTTAGCTTGATGGAGACTCGAACCCCAACCTGCAAAAATTCTTTCATTCCACAAGCAGACACGCTAACCATTCAGCCACAATGACAATTTCAAATATTTTTTATTACATAATAAAATATTGAAACAAATATTTATTGACAGTTATTTATAATTTTCTTTAATTTATGTACTGATAATGCAGTAATTAGTATTAAATAACGTACAGGAGGTAATGTACTATTATCATGTTCAATTGCGTGGCTTCATTTTCTACCGGACACTTTTTATTTGCAAAAAACTGTTTTCCCATGTTAAACGCCTATGTCAAGGTTTAGAGAATGCAGTTAAGAGCGCCCGAAATGATTATATAACATGATTAATATTGTTATGATCAAATATTAATTTTTAAATATTTGGTTAAACATACTAAATAATGTATGGCCCAATAACACTATTATCCCAGATTGGAAGATATATTACATCTAAATCCTGGTAGGGATTTAAAGGAAGTTTCCTCCTATAGGCTCATCTCATTGTCATCCTGCGTTCTTAAGACTTAAAACGTCTCATAAAAACAGACTAGAGAACAACAATCTTTTACCAATGTGTCAACATGGCTTCAGGAAAGGATATAACACCAATTACTACGTTTATCTCGCACTAGTTTATTCATTTAATTGCCAACCCGGTTGAGTTAAGTGGGTTAAACGTGCGAAATAAACAGGATAGTTTAAGCGCTAAGCGAAGTCACTTAAATAATGTGTTGGATTAACTAAACGACTTGAAATTTTGCACGGAAAACGGTTAAGGCAAAGGATTAACCTCAATTTTTTTAAATTAAAACTTGTAAATAAATATTAAATATATATTACTATACTCAAAGATTTCTAAAAACTGTTTGTTTCAGGTTTTGCTTCAAGATCGTGAGCGTGTTCGTATATTATTAAAGTAAACTGATGCAAAGTTGCCCGCTAAATTTTCTATCTGTCCTTGTTTAACAGCAGTTGCTACACGCTAATTATCCTGTAGTCACTTTAAAACATGCGATATAAACGAGTTGGAGTTGAGTTAGTTTTAAGTCACTGGGTTTTTAAGCGGTTATAAATTTAGTAAAAGAACGTATTATTTATATAACATTAGGTAATAGTCTTCTGGGTCCAAGGATTGTCTATTATGGTCTTTGTCAAGGGTCTGTGTTGTCTTCTGTTATTTAATATCTATAAAAGTGATCTCGGTAAATATATAATACCTGATGTTAAAATTCTACAGTACGCAGACGACTTATGTTACAGAGCTGGGTAAATTACTTTCAAAACATATTTGATTACAATTACTTTAACCAAAATATACTCAAATTACATTACAAACTAATGCCTGGTAGAGAAATGTAATTAAATTACTAATTAAGTTTTGCATTGTAATTGACGTTTTAATTACTTTACTAAAAAAAAATCTTTCACCTTACATTAATAAAAAAAAAAACAAAAATACTATTACACTATTTAATATGAAATACAACAAAAATAACAATAATAAGAGTAATAAAACAAATTTATAAAGAATTGCCGACACTGTAAAATTTTGACGTAGTCGCAGCTACCTTTTTGGGTTAAAATTATATGCAACACCAAGGTTGAACAATTATTCCTTTTTAAAAAGTCGATGCACCAATATATGTTTAGAGTAGGAAAACATGCCTCACTCCCAGGTAGACACGAAAGTGACACTGTATAGCCCTGACGGTAAATGTACTACGGACATCAAAAGTATTGTTATTTTATGAAAAACAAGAAATTCATAAAAAGTAGTCATTTTTCTGTTTGTCTGTAACATCTTCATATACATTATCAAAAGAGTAGTTCATATACCAACAAATATTATAAATATATTTTATTTGGATAGTTAGCAATATTACCCTGATTCATTTAAATATTTATATACAAGATAATGAGAAATTAATTTGAAGGGGTAGCCGTATCACGTACATATTGGGTGGGGTGGTTGATTGTTGCTCCTTTTAAGTTTATTTGACCACACATATTTATTACGTAGATCTCTGCTTGAAATATAATGGAACTGGTGTTTATGGATTCCTTTATTTGGTAACTTGGACCAAATACACCCACTCCAGTTGCTAGTTTTAAACCATCCGTAAATTAGGACAGTCTATTTGGAAGTGTGGTCTTACTACTATCCACGGAAGGTGATTACCAATAACTACCTGACACGTCTGGTCAAAGTTGTATCTCGTCGTCATTGTATTACAGATTAGCATGGTTATTTCATCTAGGTATCTGTTTGTGATGCAAGAACTATTCAAAAACTAGACGAGTTACCGCAGCACCCAGGGAATACCGGGACGTTTCACTTAAATGTACGGTTTTGGTACTCACCTACGGCCAACTATTAGACTTGGGAATCACGAGTACAAATGTTTTTATGCCTGCTAGATGGCACACAAGTCCGAAATTAAAAATTATATTTTTTCAAGGTAATTTGTGTTGCGTATTACCTAATTAATTCAGTTAGTTTGAACCGAGAAATGTCCAGAAATTGTAAAGAGCTGAATAAAACATGAAATATTGTGATAAAATAAAATTATTTCATTTCTGATACTGCTTTCCGTGAGTTTGAGTGCATTTAGATAGTGTTTCTTGAAATATTTGACTTCGTTTCTCATTTTTGACTTCGATTTGAATTTGGAATATTTGAGTTTGACGTTGGCATTCAGAAACTTTGGCTTGGATGGAACGAGATCCAGAAAGAACAAGACAGACCTACTCATGCTTTTTTGAATCCCATACAACAATTAGCTGCTGATCGCTACAGAAAGTCGTTGAAGTATACACAACGCAAGTAAACAGTACGTAAGTATTTTCAATATGATGTGTTACAAAACATAAATATTTGAAAATATTGTAGGACATCTTTATTATATTGGCTCCAAAAGTTATTACTTCTGCTCTTCGCGACCGACTTAGTTACGTTTTCTCCATACTGACTCCAGAATTCATCACACGGGGCAGTAACTCAAACAATTCATTCTTGCTCGTGTACTTTACACTTATTTTGGAATTCATCATCTGTTTGTGTGTTACCACGATCAATTTATATTGGTGCAGAGTTCTCTTCCGAGTAAGTTTCTTTCTTAACCATTGAACCGTAGAAATACTCATTTATTGAACACCCAATGCTGTGAATTGCAGCATTTATAGAACAAATCAATAATAATGTACTATGGTTTGTAATGGTTTTGTTTTTATGGTGAAATATCCTAAAATTGTTATGATGAAACAATAAGGTGTATCACATCAGGAACAAAATAGTTACGAAGAATTCAAAACTCTTCGTTACTATCAAAATGAAACTTAATTGTTTCACTTGAACTTTTATATTTTTGTATATTGTAAGTCGCACATTTATTTATCTTCTAACATAATACAAAATTTATAGAAAAATATTGCAATGGAAAGAAACATATGTAATATGCGAAATATTTACTTTTACTATTGTTAAAAATATTCTGTTTTGTATAAATTGCAGTAAATAGTGATTAATAATGAACGAAATTACTGACTGACTTATACAATACTATATTAATCACGACATTGAAAATATGAATTTGTGACGTGCGCCCCTGAGAGAAGAGTATACGAGCGCCGCTACTGACAGAATTTACCAGAGCGATGAGTAATCCCTTCGCCGGAATTTCTCAGATGATGCAATCCCCTGCGACGCACCGCCTAGACGTTTAATTGCGTAATACACTTTAATCGGTTAGTTCCTTTTGCCGGAGACAATCATGAGGACCATCATGGAGCAACGGTTCGTAAGATCATAGCCACTGCGTATCGGAAGACTTAAAGATGTCACGCGGCATAGCGTCAGTGTTTAAGACAAAATTTGGACGACTACAAGAACTGGCCAACCAACGTCCATCCGTCGGGAAAACGCTACGACTGAGGGATAATAATACAGAACATCAGCGGTATATCTACTACCTGGTCACAAAACCACGCTCGTACCAGAAGCCGTCGTATTGCAATCTATGGAACTCGCTGTGTGACTTGAAGGATCATCTGCTAGAGAATGACATTTTGAAGCTAGCAGTACCGAAGTTAGGCTGTGGATTAGATGGTTTGGATTGGAGGATTGTTAGGAACATGTTAGAGATTCTCTTCTACTATACCGGTATTGAAATTCTTGTCTGCAGCTTTAACCCTAACGAACAGAAAGAAGAACTCCAGCGGTGTACCAAGGGTAATACATGTAGATTTCGTCATCAAGAACTGTTCCGGGACGAAACAGTCTTAAGGAGGGGGCAGTGTGACGTGCGCCCCGGAGAGAAGAGTATACTTCTATTCTAAAAATTTAAATAGAATTTTTCAAAATCAAAATTTAACCGTGACTTACAAATCAAGTAATACTATTAAATCTCTATTAGGTAATCCTAAAGATAAAATTGACACTAACAAAAAATCCGGTATATATAAAATTAGCTGTAATGATTGTAATAAAGTTTACATCGGGCAAACTAAAAGGCAAATTGACACTCGGTTTAAAGAACATTTTTATCATCTAAAAAGCGGTAATCCCGAAAAATCTAGCGTGGCTCAACATATGTTCATTCATAATCACAAAATTAACAATTCTAACATTAAACTTTTAAAGAATATTAATAATGATAGATATTTAGATGCATACGAGAGCTTAATAATAAATAAATTTAAAAATAACTTGATGAACGCAGATTTCGGTCCCATACCAAATTCTAAATTATTCGATTTAATAGAAACTTAAATTTAATAGGACATTTTAAATCTTAAATTTCATTGGACGTTAAATCTTAGTTTTAATTGGTATTCATTCACCTGTGACTCCTATCCCTATATAATCCCAGTTCTCTCCCTTGTTTGCTCAGAGTTGTTAGACCTCTGACATGGTTTACATGTTGAGTAATCTTAACTTCTCTGCTTAAACTTTTGTTTTGTTCTACTGATGATGAGAACTTAGTTCTCGAAATACGTATTTAGCTTTTAGCTTATATTATTATTTAAGGTTAAGGGGTAATTGTTTTAGTTTTATATATATATATATATATATATATATATATATATATATATATATATATATATATATATATAGTGTTAGTTACTTTTATTATCTCTTTATTATTTATCCGTAAATATTCTTCGTTTAATAAACGTATTATTTTAACTAATAATATCTCTCTTATGTTTACACTTCACCCATATAAATAAAACGTTACAATTGGTGTCAGGTGTGGGGTTGTTAATAACTGTGAAGTGTAAATAAAAATAAATAAAATGGCGACTAAACAAATAAAATTAAGTAAATTAAAAATAAGTGATCTCAAGAGAGAACTGGAAGAACGGGATTTAGAAACAAAAGGAAAGGAGTCAGTGCTTCAAGAAAGACTGCAGCAAGCATTAATCGATTCTGGTGAAAATCCTGAAGATTACTTATTTGACCTATCCGAATTTGGTAAATTAGAACAAAAATTAGAACAAAATTCTAGAACATTAGAAAACAAATTAGAAGAAAATTCTAGAACTCTGGAGCAAGCATTAGAACAAAAATTAGAGAAAAGTTCTAGAAAATCAGACAAAATTTTTAGAACATTAGAACAAAAATTAATAGAAAGTTCTAGAAAAGCCCAAGAAAATTCTAGAACTCTGGAGCAAACATTAGAACAAAAGCTGGAGGAAAGTTCTAGAAAATCACAGGAAAGTTTTAGAACACTAAAAGAAGAATTGACCGAAACACTGGTGTGCCCATTGATTATATATATACTAACGTCATTTCTGCCATAAGGAGTGTCAATCTGTTTACGTTAAATATATATAATCAATGGTGTGCCCTAGGTTGATAACGATGACGACACTACAATTTGATAGAGGGGCCTCCGGTTGCTGCTAATATGATATATCGAGTGGCGCCTTGTGCATCAAAACTTTGGTGAGGCAAGGGGAGGGGGAGATAAGTCATGTAAATGTATTGAGAATTTTTTTTTCATTTAAGGTCAAATGCTTTAAAATTGAAAGTATCATTTTTTCAATGGATATAAAGCATCGTACGGCCAAAATGGCTATAAAATAAGTTAAGTTAATAAAGTTTAACAGAATAAACAATAGTTCCGCAAAATATCACCAGATGTCATGTTTCTTAATAACAATCGTCCGTAAGGCCGCGAGCGTGACTCCAGCAAGAGCGGCCTTGTAATTCTTGAAAAATGTTTTAAGTCTTTGATTTTGAGCTGCTAAAAAGTTATTATTTTTAATTTCATGTATTTTACTGCCTGAAAATTGTGAATTAATAACTTTTTAGCGGTTCAAAATCAAAATAGGTCAATTTTTTGTTCTAAATGACAAGCGCACACAAATCAGCCGATTCCAAGCACGTCAAGGTCGCTCGACTCACGTGTCTGCTCGCGGCCTATACACCGTTAACCTCCAATTCTGGCAATATAAAATAAATCATCCGATGTCTCATTGCTGCGCATGCCGGAATGCCTTACTTTCAATTATTGAGTATCATATCGAGAATTTTCATCGGCCCTCGTGGCTCCGGCCCACCGAGCTTAGCTCGGTAGCTCGCCGGCCCAATCCGGGCCTGCTCTCAAGCACCTTATATTTATGGATTTTTCATTTTATTTTGATCCAAATTACTCGTATTATGTAAATAATGTTTAATAACGTTTTTTATAAATTATTTTATTAATCCAAATTCTTTCAAAAATACATTTAAAAAAAATATTCTGTTCAAAATATAACACCATAGAAAAACCGGTACAAATAATCGCTACGGTATCACTCGCGCAGTGAAAAGTTTGCTCACAAGTTGTGTAATGGTTTGACAAATGACTAATAACTACCTTATCAACGTACCAATTAATAAACTGTATTTGAGAATCGACGAAAAAAAGTCATAAAGTCAGCTAGAGAAGGAACTGGCCCCACCCTATTGTTTACACCATAATTATGGTATATTATTTACGACTGTGACCAAAATGCTCATAGCGCGAGTGGTCCAGGGTTAAATTAGAGCTCCCAATCGAAGCCATTATATTTGTTTTTGTTTATCTATAAACATAAGGAAAAATAATAAAAAAAAATTAAAACTCTTATGTTCATGTTCGAATGCAATATGCAGTTAATAACATTTATGCCCGGTTTCACCAACATCAAATAAATCTTCGAATAGCTTATTCGTCGAATAAGTGAAAAATATCGCATCAAAATATGACAGCTAGAAAAAATACAGTCATTTGTGTTATGGTTTCGATGCGATATTTGTATCTTATTCGATGAATAAGCTATTTAGAAATTTATTGTTGGTGAAACCGGCCATGAATCTTTTATCCTTTACGCACTCATTGGATTTTGCATTTGAGGCTAGCTTCAAACAGCTCCTTGTCTAGTGCACGTATTGCTTAACCGGATGAAAGCAATACCAAAAACATTTGACATTATACTATTCATTTCGAGTATATATCAGAGGCAAGCCTCACAGGTTTAGGTGAACTGCATTACATATTAGTTATGGTGGTGGCTTAAATTATTCTTTTGATGTTTATAAAAAAAAGCATTAACGAAATAAATTTAAATTTAATTTACATACTACTTTATATTATTTACAATTTAATAATTAAAATTATTAATTTGTTAAAATAATATCCTGAGTTATTTTTTTCTGGTGAGGCACTGCCTCACCTGCCTACCCTGCAGTGTTGTTCTTTTAGTTTTCCCGACTGTATCAGATGGCACTGTCTAAAATGTAACAAATGTAACAACGTTGGCGGGAAATTTAAATTATTATTAGTTGGTTTACGGAGTATTTAATCTATTCAGTAATGACAAAAACTATCGCAATTAAATAAATGTAATTTTACTTACGACAGGATACAATGAAAAAAGTAAAATAATAATAAGTCGTATATTACAAAATAGTCTTTTCACAGAACAAGAAATACCTTAATAAAAACTATTTATTTTAGGCTTATAGTAACTGAAATAGTGTTCCAAATAATGTCAGTAGCTCTACTCGTCAATAAAACAATATAATCCTACTTTAATAAATTTAATATTATTTCAAACCATTATACAACGTTTTTGACAGTTTTACTTTTGCGTTTTCCCGTACATTGTATCTGTTTTCAAGTACCAACCGTACCAACTTATAAACATAAAGTCAGTGAACTTAGACAGTAGTGCCAAAATCCTTCTTTTTGTGCAGTCAGAAAACATTTCTAATAAATTAAAAACATTATTTAAAAAAGAATTAAATTATGTGTTTCTCTTTTTCCAGAACGATAATAAAATAATAAATAATTCTGTATTTTATGGAATTGTAACATATTTGATATATTTTATGATTGTAGTAACACTGTAACACGAGTGTACAAAATGTAACATATTTGTTACACTTGTAACACTAGGAACAACACTGCTACCCTGACAAGCCGCCACTTGATATATCTAGGAGCCCCCTAAAATCTATGCGACCTAGGCTTTAGCCTAGTCAGCCTGTTCGGTAATCCAACATTGTATTAAATATAAAACTTTTAATTTAAAATAGATAACAAGTCCCTACCTTGTATATTGTTAGAAGTTCGTATCTCAGAGTTGTTCTGTGATATATTTAATGCATCATCTGTCTTTAAATGTCCTGCAGTTTTTAGACGTTCACACTCTTCCGATGTTTGTGAATTATGCATTTCACGCGTTTCCATTTTTTTATTAGAAAAAGTCTCTAAACAATATTTAATAGTCTCACTTATTTAATGTCACTCAATACGTTAAAACACGAAATATTACACTGCTTCTAAATATTTAAGTATTGACTAGTAACAAACCACTCAATACAATGATAATTCAACTTCAAGAATTGAAGTTTTATATTTCAAGCAAATTACTACGTAGTTACAAACATGTCGGAGTTTTTACAAACTGTTCATTTTAACAACGTCACGTGTAAAGGATATGCGTAGATTTCAGTTCCCCTGGCGGTGAAATTGTTACCATACTTGCTAGATAGAGCGGGAAGTTCAAATTACCTTCTAAACCTTTTGGGATCTTTTACTCATGAACTTGTCACTAACATAAAGATAGTCAAGAAACAAAAGAATTTCAAACAATAATAATGCATGTTTTGCTTCTGCATCTATATTTTATAAAAAGAACAGTTTTAAAAGTATTTATGGTTTGAAACATTAATTAAAGTGTCAAAGAAACAATTAATTTGTGAACTTTCAAGCAAACTCATAATCAACTGTTTTCATAGGCAGAGACGTATGAGCACAGAATAGAGACTTTATATAAAGTCTCTATTCTGTGGTATGAGCTTAAGTTGGCTAGGCGCGCAAATGCGATTTTCCTGTCGCTAGTTGCTGCTATAAATAAATCGTTAGTCGCTAAAAAATTACATGGGTCACGCACTTGCGACTTTTTAATCGCTAAAACAGAACGAACATATTTTTTATTGAAACCGTTTGTGTGATTGTTTTGTTTCATCGAAAATTCAGAAAATATGTAAAAAGTAGTATTGGTCACATCCAATATTAAATTAGGATTGCTAAAAGGGCAATTCTATAAAATGATCTGAGTCTTTTTTCTGCCTCTGATATTATTGTTATATTATTTCTGTATCTAAAATATTAGACACTAATCTGTAGAATACATCTCAGACATTTTAAAAGTAAAGTTTTAATAAAACACATATGCAACTGCAAATGAACGGGCTACGTATATTAGATTCTCGATTTTTTTAATTTGTTACATTGGTACATATGCTCTCAACATATGTTGACATGATCAGCCATTTTGCATTTGTAGTTTGTTTTTGACAGATATAAAGGTTAGACGTATTTTGGTGTGGTTGGCGATTTTTTGCAATCGAAAAAAATGGATCAAATAATCTGTATTAAATTTTGTGTGAAAAATAAAATTAAGTGCTCCAAGCACTTGAAATGTTGACTGTGGCATTTGGCGAGTCTACTTTGAGCAAAAAAACTGTTTATAAGTGGTACAAGCTCTTTACAGAAGACCGAGAAGATGTTAATGACGATGCCCGCCCTGAACGCCCCAGCATGTCAACAACCGATGAAAACGTTCAAGCGGTGAATAAAATTGTTATGGAGAATCGTCGAATCACTATTAGAGAATATTACCTTCAAGTTATGCGCCGTTTGTGTGAAGCAATACGAATAAAACGCCCGGATTTGTGGCAAAACAATTCATGGCTTTTGCATCACGATAATGCACCTGCTCACACATCGTTGTTTGTTCGTGAGTTTTTGGCCAAAAACAACACCGTAATCACGCCTCAGCTACCGTATTCACCGGACTTGGCCCCCTGCGACTTTTTCCTGTTCCCAAAACTGAAAAGACCCATGAAAGGACGGCGTTTTGCCACGATTGAGGTGATATAGACCGCATCGCTGGAAGAGCTTAAGGCCATACCAAAAAGCGCGTATCAGAAGTGCTTCGAGGATTGGGAAAAGCGCTGGCACAAGTGTATTATATCTGAGGGGTATTACTTTGAAGGGGACAAAATAGATATTGATGAATAAATAAATATTTTTCGAGAAAAATAAAGTCACCTTTTTCTTGAACAAACCTCGTACATTATCGCATTAGATACATGGATAAATTGTGATCAAATCTGCTTGGTCCAGGTATACACAAATGTTAGAGAGAGACAGAGATTTCATCAGTCAGGCGGGTTACATTTTGGTGGATATACGCATATACCTATTAACTAAATATTGCGGATCCCTTGCTCTCCCTGAAGCCTATATTGAGAGATGGGAATATCATTGCTGCATAAGTCTATCTCTCTCAATTTTCTAAGTCTTGATTATGCGCATGCACGTAATATTTGAATCCTATTGGCTAACGACGATAGCCGTGTTCCTTCGGGCTGGGATTCAATCAGCAAAGTATTCATGATTAGGAAGAACTATGTTTTTTCGTTTCCTATTCGTTATCCCCACTTTCTCATTTTGTGATCACTAGACAACCTTCCCCTTACCCTTCTGAATCATCCTTTTTGAGTGATCACGCGAATTCATTTCAAAGCAAATTTAAAAATGGCTGATGACTATAGGTTTTCAAGCGTAGAAATTTATTAATGTGGAGTTTGTTGCATCAAAGGACATATGATTTTCCTACATACTTTTGAAACAAACGAAAATATGTTACATAAATTTGGGTTTAAGTAAACATACTTCATATAGACTATAACACTTGACAGTAAATTATTTATAAAATAAAATGTTAGTTTGCATTACTCTGCATATGACATTTGACGCTAGATGGGGTTTACATTATTCAAGTTGTTTTTTCTTGATATAATTTTTAAATCATCATTCAAACGGATCACGATTAAACTAATCAGGATTCACATAATCACAATCACAGGCCGAAGGAACACGGCTGATATCTAAGTTCTGATCATTTAATAATTAATATTACTTATTAAATGGTTCTGATTGTTGAAGACTAGCGCGAACTTTAAATTTAAATCTGAGAAATTAAGTAATGTACCTACTACTTACTTTGTGTGTAAATTCTTGAACATTAATATTAGTAACAATAAATGACAATGAAATATTCTAGTACAGATGGTATATCAACAATGCTTTCATATGTGTTTAAAGCAACAGAATTTTTAAACCACGTCAAAGAACAAACCATTTAGACAACCTCAAAACGCAAATTATAAAAATTATAATTGGTACATTTTTAAAAATTAGATTTTATCACGAGACTAAGTTACTTTCAGAAAAAGGCGATTATATTACAAATAAGTTCAACAGAATTGTGTTATTTAGAAATCAATAAATATTTTAGAAATTATTTCTTTTACTCTTTACCTTCACCAAATAAATTAATCCTGACTGAAGCTAGTGTTTTTTTTTGTCTTTTTTTCTCATAATAAGAACGTAGGTAATAAAGGTAAAAGCTCAGATAAATAATAAACATCCTTATATTGTAAAGAGTTATCAACTCGAAAC
Source organism: Harpalus rufipes (assembly GCA_951394225.1). Taxonomy (NCBI): domain Eukaryota; kingdom Metazoa; phylum Arthropoda; class Insecta; order Coleoptera; family Carabidae; genus Harpalus; species Harpalus rufipes. The sequence goes on along the minus strand of OX596278.1, from coordinate 38,744,646 downwards.
ATTAAATGCAAAAATGTAAGAATGTAAGATTATATGTATATTATATTGTTGACAATAAAACTTTTATATGTATATAATCCTGACTAGATTGAATTCCTATTATTTTTACAATACAACAAAGTTAATTATTTAATTCAAATTTAGTACTAGAATATTTCATTGTTATTTATTATTACTAATATTTATTTTCAAGAATTTACACACAAAATAAATAGTAGGTACATAACTTAATTTCTCAGATTTAAATTTAAAGTTCGCGCTAGTCTCCAATAGAGACTGAACATAATTTATGTTTTAAATTTTAATTATACAAAGACATTTGTCCTTACAAATTAAATTCTATTTTTGACGTGCTGCAAACATTGGTATAATGTAAGATGGTAAACATATACTCTACTCTACTCTACAATAATCAGAACTTAGATGTTGTCGTTAGCCAATAAAATTCAAATATTACGTGCATGCGCATAATCAAGACTTAGGAAATTGAGAGAGATAGACTTATGCAGCAATGAAATTCCCATCAGTGTTGCCATATAGAGGGATTTATCCTTTTTTGCGGGATTTTTTAACATGAAGAGTTTTTTTCACTTAAAATAGAAAAATTCAGAGATTTTCCCATCAGTTTAGTAACAAAACTAAATATTTATAATTTATCATATATTGTACTTATATTATTGTAACGTTTATTTATATGGCTGAAGTGTAAAAATCAGAGAAATATTATTAATTAAAATAATACGTTTATTAAATGATAAATAATTAGGATAAATATTAAGAAGCTAATAAATATAACTAACACTATGGATTAAACAAATATAAACACTAATTTAACACTAAGAATATTATTAAATGCTTAAACACTAATATTATTTATTTAAACAATATTTATATCACTATATTTATTAATATAACTACATTTATTTATGTTAACAACTTGTAGACTGTTTATTTATATCACCAACTTCATTGCTCGTTGCTTCTGTATATCAGACTATGTTCGCTGTCTTTGGCGACGGGTTTATATAGCGCGATGTCCTTTTAGAACTTTCTGACGCCACAATGGCATTGAATAGAGAGGATACAGGTCATCGGTGTAATTAATACGTCTAGCCGTATGGGTCTTTCTGTCGCCGGCGGAGATTACGTCATCGCTCGGGAATATTCTACCAGTAGCGGCGCCCGAATACTCTTTAGTCAGGGGTGCACGTTACACTGCCCCCTCCTTAAGACTGTTTTGTCCCGGAACAGTTCTTGATGACGAAATCTACATGTGTTACCCTTGGTACATTTTGAAATCTTGAAGAAGTGACAGTCATTGGTCCGCTGGAGTTCTTCTTTCTGTCTGTAATGTCTTTCGGGGGTGTTTAAATGAAGATCATTTATTTAAATGTATGATTAACGTTTATTGAACAATTCGACCATGTACAATACACACAACGACAACCTTAGTATTTGACGACCACAGTTAGACTGACTCCAGCGATATTATAACTAATTAAACAAACTTAAACATCACCAAAGTACAGTCCGATACACTACACTGTCCGTTAGGGTTACAGCTGCAGACGAGAATTTCAATACCGGTATAGCGGAAGAGGATTTCTAACATGTTCCTAACAATCCTCCAATCCAAATCATCTAATCCACAGCCTAACTTCGGTACTGCTAACTTCAAAATGTCATTCTCTAGCAGATGATCCTTCAAGTCACACAGCGAGCTCCATAGACTGCGATATGACGGCTTCTGGTACGAGCGTGGTTTTGTGACCAGGTAGTAGATAACCGCTGCTATTCTGCATTGTTATCCCTCAGTCGTAGCGTCTTCCCGACGGATGGACGTTGGTTGGCCAGTTCTTGTACTCGTCCAAATTTTGTCTTAAAGACTGACGCTATGCCGCGTGACATCTTTAAGTCTTCCGATACGCAATGGCCAAGGGAATAATCTGAGGACACGGTGAATAGGTCTCTTTGTTCTTCTGTCGTCACGCCATACCGCGCCTTGTGACCAAAGGAATACTGTTCCATGAAGTCTTCAAAAGTCGGTTCCTGAGCTATGATCCGACGAACCGTTGCTCCATGATGGTCTTCATTGTTGTCACCAGCGAATGGGGCTAGCCGATTGAAGTGTACTACTCTCGGCTTCCCTGTTGGTGTTTTTCTAATCCTGTATATCACGTCGTTTATTCTCTTTACGACCTCATATGGACCTTCCCAATTTCTTTGTAGCTTTGGTGATAAATCTCGGTGCCTTTGAGGATTGTAAAGCCACACTAAATCCCCTGGTTGGTATCCACCTTTTTCTGCCTTGATGTCATACTGGTCCTTCATTCGGTTGCTGGCAGCTTGAGTGTTTGTGCGGACTTGTTCATGAATATCGTCCTTTCTTCTCCGTAAGTCCGTTACGTAATCTTCCCCGGCCAGATCTTATCCAGGTTTACTGCCGAACACCAAGTCACATGGCAGGCGCAACTCACGCCCAAATAAGATGTTCGCAGGACTTTGCCCTGTGGTTTCATGCACGGATGAACGATAAGCCATTAAGAACAGATGAAGATGTCGGTCCCAGTCTCTTTGGTGGTTGGAGACTACCTTCGACAAATATCGGTTGATCGTTCTGTTCATGCGTTCAACCATGCCATCGGACTGCGGATGTAATGCAGTTGTCCTCGTTTTATTAATCCCTAATATCTTACAGATATTTTGGAAAACGGCAGACTCAAAATTTCTTCCCTGGTCGGAGTGAAGTTCACGTGGAACCCCGAATCGGCATATACACTCCTTGACTAAGGTTTCGGCGACCGTGGTAGCTTCTTGGTTGGGTAATGGATAGGCTTCAACCCATTTGGTGAAGTAGTCCATGACAACCACGATGTATTTATTTCCGTCTTCGCTTTCTGGAAATGGTCCGGCCACGTCAATCGCAATGCGCTCAAATGGACTGCCAACGTTGTATAGACGCATTGGAGTTTTTCGTCCTCTATGAGGACCGTTGCTTCCAGCGCAAACCACACATTTCTTGCACCAGTCTTTAACGTCTTCCTTGCAGTTAACCCAGTAAAATCGCTGGCGCAATCTTTCTAATGTTTTGTTGACTCCAAAATGGCCACCTCCAGATCCGCCATGGATCTCTTTCAGCACGTCTGATATTCTATTCTTACCAACCAACTGAGTTTTCTTCTCAGTTTCATCGGTATTTTCCACCAAACGCTTTAACAGGCCATCTTCAATCATCATTGAGTCCCATTGCGCCCAGTACGATTTTACACTCTGTGAGTGTGGTGCAACTTCTTCCCATCTTGGTTTTCTCTCTTCTGTTTTCCATTCCAGTATAATTTTCAAATTCGGGTCATTTTCTTGGTCTTCGTGTAGTCCATCGGCCTGCCAATTATCATCGACTACTGTTGTCCTGGCGACAGTAAAATGTTTCTCTTCCAGTCGACTACAATGCTTGCACTCATCTTGGCATGGCCTTCTGGACAATGCGTCGGCATTACGATGGCTGGTACCCGTCCTATGATCGATTTTGAAATCGTATTCCTGTAGTCTTTCAATCCATCTAGCCACCTGACCTTCAGGATTCTTGAATTGTAGCAGCCATTTTAATGCAGCATGGTCAGTTCTAATCAAAAATCTTCTTCCGTAAAAATATTTGTAGAAATGTTCCACGGATTTCACGACTGCCAAGAGTTCTTTTCTGATCACACAGTAATTCCTTTCTGGTTTTGACAAGGTCTTACTAAAGTAGGCAATAACCTTCTCATTCCCGTCTTGTATCTGGGAAAGAACGCCACCAATTCCGACGTTGCTGGCATCTGTGTCTAGTATGAACTCTCCTACAGGTAAAGGATAACTCAAGACGGGTGCGCTTGTCAAAGCATGTTTTAGTTCTTTAAATGCAACTTTACAGTCCATTTCCCAGATAATTCTTCTGCCTTCTTCAGTAAGCCTTGTCAGTGGCTTGGCTATGTTGGCAAATCCAGGTACATATCGTCGATAATAGGTACACAAACCAAGGCAACTTCTAAGTTCGTGTTTGTCCCTAGGTGCTGGCCAGTCTCTCACAGCCTTTATCTTCTCCTGGTCAACTGCAATACCCTTACCGGAAACCACGTGTCCAAGGTAATGAACTTCTCTTTGAAACAGGTGACACTTCTTCGGGCTAAGTTTTAGGTTAGCCTTCCGCAATCTCTGGAAAACCTCTTCCAAATTCTTCATGTGGTCCTCGAATGTCTTACCTACCACAATAATATCGTCGAGGTACACTTAACAGGTTTTCCAGGATAGTCCAGCCAATACTGTTTCCATGAGTCGTTCAAACGTTGCGGGAGCATTGCAGAGCCCAAACGGCATTACGGTGAATTGCCAGAGTCCTGTACCAATAGTGAAGGCTGTCTTCTCCTTGTCTTTTGGATCCAAATCTACTTGCTAGTAACTGCTCTTTAGATCCAAAGTGGAGAAAATCTTGAGCCAGCCAAGGTATCTAATGTGTCGTCTATTCGAGGTAGCGGGTAGCTATCCTTCTTCGTCACGTTGTTGAGTTGACGATAATCGACGCAAAATCGTGTAGAGCTATCCTTCTTCTTCACTAACACCACTGGTGAAGCCCAAGGACTGCTTGAAGGTTCGATTACCCCTTCCATCTTCATGTCCTCGATTATTCTTTCCGCTTCCTCACGCTTCGCCAGGGGTAGTCTTCTTGCTGGTTGGCGGATGGGTCTTGCGTCTCCGGTGTCTATTTTATGATGAACTATTTTAGTTCTCCCTTTGGTTTTCTCGTCAAATTGGAACACATCTTGAAAATTTCCAATTAGATTCTTTGCCTTTGTTCTCTGGTCGGCGATCAATTCTTGAAATGATGTTGATATCTGATTGATTAAAGTGTCTGGAACTTCTTGAGATGTGTTTGCCTTGGTCTTCACAGTTCAAATAATCTAGGATACTGCCATGAATTCTCCTACAATTGTTCCTCTCTTCAGAACAACAGGATAAAAATTTACGTTTATTATTCGAACTGGTTTTACCTGGCTGGCTTTGACCAGTGATTTTCCAACAACTCCAGTGCCAGTTTTGGCATCATCATTCTTGGGCTCCAGCATAACAATATTTCCCTCACAGAAACTACCATATAAATGTGCTCCCAGGACAGTTTCACTTCGTTCTGGGAGGGTGATGTCTTCGGTCATTAGTACGCGTACAGCCTTGTCGTCTCGTGGGCTTAATACGAGTTCTTCTTCATTGACCATCATCACTTTCTTCTTCAGGTCAAGTTTAAAACCATGCTTTGTCATTGCGTCTATTCCAAGTATTAATTCAGCTTCAACTTCAGCTACCAGCGCACGATGTTTAAAGGAGGTGTTTCCAATAGAGATGGTGACATCTACTTCTCCTAATGCGGTAGTTTGTTCTCCCGTCGCTGTGCGTAATCACCACTTAGTTGGTTGAAGATCATAATCATAATCATAATCTTTATTTGCCACGATAATTACAAAAATTCATTTGGCTTGTCAATAACAGGATACAAAAAATATATAAATACATAGCAAAAAAAAGAAAAAATCTAAATATTGCATACACAAATTTACAACAAAAAATAGGTATCTACAATAAATAAGCAGAAATATAAGAACAACAATTAATTATCAAAAAATTCGTCAATGGAATAAAAACATTTACGTATAAGAAATTGTTTTAGTTTAAATTTAAAAGAAGTTATTGAGTTATTAGCTTTTAAATCTTGAGGTAGATGATTAAAAATCTTGATAGGCATGTATGAAACATTGTCGTGAAAATTTTTTGTTCTGAATTTAGGAATATATAAGTTGTTGATGTTACGAGTGTTATGAAACCCAGTAGCTTGTTTGATTGTTAAAAAAAGAGAAGGATTTTTCTTGACAAAAACCGCACATTCAAAAATATAAATACAAGGGAGAGTAAGCAGATTGAGACTGACGAAGAGACCTTTGCACGATGTATCAGGAGAACATCCAATAATTGCCCTTATAACTTTTTTCTGAGCTTTGAAAACACTAATGGCTTGGGTTGAATTACCCCAGCAGATTATGCAATATGACAAGATACTGAAAATGTGAGCAAAGTAATACATTTTGAGCATATCCATATTAACACATTTACGTAAATGCCTTAAAACGTAGCAAGATGTATTTAGTCGCTTTATAAGATGATGAGAATGATTGGCCCAAGCAAAGTTATAATCTATGAACAATCCTAAAGTTTTAGTTGTTGTAGTAGGATTTACCATTATATTGTGAAGGGAGGCTGAAACATTGAAATTATTGCCTTTTAACATGAACTGCACTAATTGTGTTTTATCAGCATTAAGCACCACAGCATTGTCTTTACACCAGTTGTCCATTGTATCGATACACTCTTGTACTTTGGAATTAAGTTCCTGTGTGCTTGACGCTGAGATAATGACGGATGTGTCATCGGCAAACAAGCACACGTCTGCATAAGTAAAAGCATCAGGGAGATCATTTATGTACAAAATAAATAGCAAAGGACCAAGAATGCTCCCTTGTGCAACGCCTGTTGAAGGAAACTGCACTTCGGAAAAATATTTTCCTTCATTAACTTTGACACTTACTACTTGAGATCTGTCTTGCAGGTAAGATTTTATCCAGTTCAAAGCATTACCACGTATACCATACTCAAACAATTTGTCAAGTAATATGTTATGATCTATAGTATCGAAAGCTTTTGCCAGATCAAAGTAAATTCCTGCAGTATGGAGTTTTTTATCGAGACGGTCTAAGATACTACTCAAACTGAAAAAGGAGGCATGTGTAGTTGATTTGTTCTTACAGAACCCGTATTGGTTAGGAGTTAAAATATTATTAAAATTAATATAATCTCTCAAACGCGAGCACATTACTTTTTCAAATATTTTGGAAAACGCTGGAAGAATGGAAATTGGTCTATAATTTTCCATATAGCTTTTATTTCCTTTTTTGTGTACTGGAGTAACCAATGCAGTTTTTAGTTGTTCGGGAAAAATTCCGTTTGTCAAAGACTCGTTTACTAAATAAGTCAGAGGAATTATAATTTCATCTGCAATATAAAGAAGTAAAGAACATGGTACTTCGTCAATACCAGAGGAACTTTTTTTTGAAATTTCATACAAAATATTAAAAATTTCAGTTTCGGATACTGGGGATAGAAAAATGCTAGAGTTTAAGTTTTTATTTTCGATATTAGAATTATTAGATCTTGGAGCACTATTTGAACTTAAATTCATGACAGATGCAATAAAATGATTGTTAAAAATATTAGGGATCAATCCTGGTTCATTAATTTCGACGTTATTACAATACATAGGACAGGGAAGCGAGTGAAAGGTGGATGCTGTAGTTTCTTTGTTAATGACACTCCAGGCAGCTTTATTAATATTTTGTGCAGACTTTAAATAATTATTGTTATGGTTAAGTTTCGCGCTTTTTATGCGATTATCGTATGTACGTTTAAAATTCTTGTATTTTATTAGTATTTCAGGATTTTGTGTTGTTTCATAAATGGAATAAATAAATTTTAATGTCTCAGCCATCCTCAGTATTTCTGGGGTAATCCAATTTGACTTAGAGGTTTTGTTATACATTTTTTTATGCATTTTCGGAAAAGCTGTATTAAAATAGTGATAAAATGTTTCTAAAAATAAATTAAATTTATCAGAGAAGTTATTTGAATTATAAACTCCAAGCCACGTCTCAGACTGTAGTGAATGTTTCAGATAAATTTTATTTTCATTATTGAAAATACGTTTGTCTATTGTTAAATAGCTAGTGATATCAAATTTCATTTCTAAACTCCAAAGTTGAGCGGAATGATCCGACAAACAAGGATTCAATATTTTGAAGCTTGTATTATTTAAATTAATATTAGTAAAAAGATTATCTATACATCGTCCAGAGTTACTCTGTAATAAAGGAAAACCGGGATGAGGCGCAATTAAACCATACGACAAAAAAATATTACAAACTTCACTGGATTCCATATGACACCTGAAATTAATATTAAAATCACCACACACAAAAATAGGATGTCTGTAATCCGAAAGATTATGAAGTATATTTCTTAATTCACGGCTAAAAAAATTAATATCTCCACTTGGTGATCTATATATAGTTAAAATTAAGCATTTTCTATTGTTTGAAAATAATATTTCATTACAGGCGTACTCAAGATTTTTATCACATGATACTGAATTATCAAAAGTCAAGGTAGTAAAATTCAAATAATTTAAAACATAAATAGCGACACCGCCACATTCATGAGATACACGACAGAATTTGGACGCAAGTTTGTATTTATCAAGTTGAATGAGCTCAATAATCTCAGGAGATAAATGGTGTTCCGTTAAACATAGAATTTCCGGAAAATTTATATTCTGAAGAAAAATATTGAATTTATGGAATTTACTATATAAACTACGAATATTAAAATGGAGTATGCGTAGGGAATAGTTATCTTCATTGATTATCGATTTTCGACATTCGGTGAGATCGGACGTTTCCGAAAATTTATAAATTTTTTGACAGATACGTTAACAGGCCAAAATTCAGCATTCAATAGTTTATCTAATATAGCAGGCGATGTTGTGACTTTGAAGGAATTATACTCTCCCGATTTAACATTAAGTTTTTCTACGTTAAAGGTATTTTCCGGAAAATTATTTAAAAGATAAGAGTTTAAATCCTCCGAAGTCACAGACAATGCCAGTTTAGAAACATGAACTGCGACGTTGCGCGGAATTGCACTAATTTTGCAGTCAGGGTTGCACTTCTTTGTACCAAGGACAGGAATAAATTTCGGCTTACGGGCTGGTTTGCTGCGTGAGTTCGGCTTGTCAGGAATCCGTACGATGACCTTCGGCTCCCTCGCTTGCTCAGCATATGATTTGCTACCAGTAGCAACCGGACTATTAGACGATGTTTTAGAACCAGTACCGACATCTGGAGATTTATCATCATTTAAATTTTGAATGTCTTTAGAGCCGGTAATGTCAATAGCAGTCGTTGCAGGTAGAACACTGTTTTTATCGACGGATGATAAAACCAATGGAGGTGGCGTTATGTGCAAAACAGGTGATTGTGTTTGCAAATCAGCTGATGGTGACAGCAGATTTGACATGGACGCGAGGCGCGTTTTTTGTTCAGATTTAAGTTCTGATTTGACTGATGAAAATTCGTGAACGAGATCCTTCACCAGTTTAGTTAAACCTATTTGGGCAAAGAGCTTCAAAAAGATAGGTGCATTTGATTTGAGATCCTCGGAGGATAACAGTTGGCCATTGGTATCATAGAGAACGTGCTCACATGGCTCATACACGAATTTTACAGTTTTATAATTAGTAGTAGCGTTGTACTCACGCTTCCCAATTTTGGCGCAACAGATGTGATAGATTCCACCACATAATCCACTGCACTTAATTTTTAAGTTATCTTGATCTTTTATATTGAATTTATTAAAAACACAGCCAGACTTGGCGTCACAGCGTTCAGTATTCGCCATTTTTTTGATGAACGTGCCAGTTTTCCTTATCAAGTCGGGTCTAATTATAGTTTTTGTCGCACCCGTATCCAGTAGCATTTTCAGTGGCCTTCCGTTAATAGAGCCATCCACATAGATGCTATTGGATTTATGATGAAGAGATGCGACATAACTGATGGATTGTGGGGCTTCTAGATTACGGGTCGACAGTTGCCCCTTCGCATCAACCCGATTTAGTTTTCCGACTGCTTTTCTTCCTTTGTCGATTCCATCTTCTTTTGCATTTTTCTGCAAAGTCTTTGCGGATGACCCAGTTCACCGCAGTTCCAACAGCGGAGTTTCTTTCTTCCAGCAAACACTTCACTTGCAATTCGTCGCACTGTATGTTCTAGATCTTGAGTGTTTTCCTTTCTCTCAGCATCCATATTTCGCACTCGCGATTGGTTACGTGAAGCTTGTTTGGCAGCTTCATGCTCCAATGCACATGAGAGTGCGTCAATTAAAGTTTTTGGACGGGCCAATCGCAGTGCTTGTTGGGTTTCCTTGTCTCGAACTCCGTAGATAATTGATTGAGTGGCCAAGCACTCCAAAACGCTGTCAGGAGCTGTAGGATGTGCGAGACGAACCAAACGGGCTACGTCGGCTTCAATTTCTTGCAGGCTCTCTTTTGAACTCTGATATCGGTTCCTCAGCTGCGTCTGGTATACCTGCTCCAGATGCGCATTGCCATATCGCATATCCAACCGCTTGACTAGTTGGTCGTAGTCTTCTTGTTCCTCTTCTTTCAGCGTTTGTGGAATGTCGATAGCTTCTCCACGTAATGAGACAGTCAACGCTGTAGCCTTCTCCGTGGTCGTCCAGTTATTTGCTTTGGCAGCCGCTTCAAATTGTTTTAAATAATTCGGCCACGAAGACTTCCCATCAAATTCCGGTGTTTTTATGTGCATTTTTGAAGTAGTATGAGGTTTTACTACTTTTCTTCCTTCTATTAGACTTGGCTCAGCCACACCAGAATTCGGAATTGACGACGATGTAATTTGTAATTTGAATTTTTCTCGTAATTCTTCTATCTTCTTGTCATACTCATCCTTTAAATTCTTCAGACCTTCTTCAGTATTTTCCATCAATTTTTGTTCTTAATTTCTAGAATTTTCTTCCAATTTTCCTTCTAAACTTGTAGAATTATCCTCTAATTTGTGTTCTAATACTCTAGAATTTTCTTCTAATTTTTGTTCTAATGCTCTAGATTTTTTTTCTAATTTTTGTTCTAATGTTCTAGAATTTTATTCTGCTTTTCTAGAACTCGCCTCCAATTTTTGTTCTAATGTTCCTGTCAATTCTTCTTTTAATGTACTAGAAGTTTATTCTAATTTTTGTTCTAGTGTTTCGGTCAATTCTTTTAATGTTCTAGAATTATCTTCTGCCTTTCTAGAACTCTCCTCTAATTTTTCAGTCATAAGTTTCTCAACGTCGGATAGGGATAGGCTACATGAAATTTCGAATAAGTAATCTTCAGCATTTTCACCAGCAGTGCTTAATGCTTGCCGCAGACGAGATTGTAGAACGCTTTTCAGTCCTGTCGTATCTAATTCTCGTTCTTCCAGTTCTTTCTTGAGATCACTTACTTTTAATTAACTTACTTTTACTTGTTTAGTCGTCATTTTATTTATTTTTATTTACACTTCACAGTTTATTAACAACCCGTACACCTAACACCAATAAATTGTAACGTTTTATTTATATGGGTGAAGTGTAAAACTCAGACAATTATTGTTAATTAAAAGAATACGTTTATTAAACGATAAATAAATATTAAAAAGATAATTAAAGGTTTATAAAAGTAACTAACACTATGATAAACAAATATTAACACTAATTTAAAGACTAAGAATATTATAAGACACTTAAACACTAAGATTATTTATTTAAACAATTAGAAGAATTAGAAGAATTTTCAACATTATTGACGGAGAGTATTTTCTTCCCTTAATTATTTCATTTTAATTCTTTTTATAATTAATGTTTATGATATTTGCATTCGCTTAACCAACAAATATACTTTATATCTGTTATACTTTATAACTATAAAGAAAATTTTTGTCATTTCAATTTAATAATTTATCTTTATACACTTTAAAATTGTTTTTTAAAAAACCTTTTTGATATATATTTCACATTGTACAAATATTATAAAAATTCCTAATGTATTTAAAGCTGTGACCTGAAGATGACGTATGTTACATTAACTTTCAATAAAATTCTTGTCGTCTCCTTTCTAATTATATTTTTTATTTTTCATAAATTGTAATAGTTTCACTTATTATATTTAAAATGTATTTACAGCTTTGGCCTGAAGATGTCGTAAGACGAAATCGATCGCCAATAATATAATAAAATTTATGAAAATATAACTATTTCATAAAACTATTCAGAGTTAATTTCATTAATTTCCTGTTACTACTCTTTATGTCACTAATTACATTTATTTATGTTCACTTGTCGACTGTTGTTTATATCACCAACTATTCACGACGCTTATTTATATCAGACTTCTTTACTCGTTGCTTCTCTATCACAGACTATGTTCGCTGGCTTTGGTGACGGGTTATATACCTGGCGACTTTAGTTCTCGAACCTACTCGAACCCACTAGAACACTTCGCTAGGTAAACAGCATGCACAATAGATCACGTCACCGCGACCTGTCCTAACAAGTCCACTACGTGCGGACATTCGGCGAGACACAGCGGCACCAGCTATGGCGCGGCGGCGGCGAGGGCTACGGAGCGGCGGTGGCGGCGACGTTACAATAAATATATTTTATTTGGATAGTTAGCAATATTACCCTGATTCATTTAAATATTTATATACAAGATAAATAAATAAATAAATAAATAAATAAATAAATAAATAAATAAATAAATAAATAAATAAATAAATAAATAAATAAATAAATAAATAAATAAATAAATAAATAAATAAATAAATAAATAAATAAATAAATAAATAAATAAATAAATAAATAAATAAATAAATAAATAAATAAATAAATAAATAAATAAATAAATAAATAAATAAATAAATAAATAAATAAATAAATAAATAAATAAATAAATAAATAAATAAATAAATAAATAAATAAATAAATAAATAAATAAATATTTCATCACGGCATATTACCCATTGCTGGGTGTGCCAATCTGCTTCGTACACAGATATCGGTAATGATGGAATATTTGTACCGTGTGGGCGCTTACCAGGCGTCACGTCACGGGTACTCATTGCTGGCGTGGAGAATGTGCCACAGGGGTCAATTTTGTGCCATTAAAATGCGATGTAATTTTTGGCGTCGGTCGGGATCGAACCCGGGTCCCCAGATTCGCGACCAGACAGAGAAATGAATTTGAAGGGGTAGCCGTATCACGTACATATTATGTGGGGTGGTTACCATATCTCCCCTGAGTAATATAATGTACATTTTGTTTAAATATTCAAAGGATGGATATTAATTTTTGAGAGTTTAGAGTGTTAAAATATTATATGAAAATGCAACATCCCCTATCAATTTAAGGAGGAACTGTATCACAACCATATTTGGTAGGGAACTTAAGCCAACTCCCCTGAGTAATTTAATATACATTTTCCTTAAATATTCAGGGGGCGAGATATAATTTTTTGAGAGTTTAGAGTGTTCAAATATTATTTGAATATGTAACATCCACTATCAATTTAAGGAGAAGCTGTATCATAGTCATATTTGGTAGGGAACTTAAGCCAACTCCCCTGAGTAATTTAATGTACAATTTGTTTAAGTATTAATGGGATGAGATGTAAATTAGGTATGAAAATGTCGAAAATCGCCAAAAAATAGCTATAGCCATGGAATTGAAACAAAAACTGAACAAATGTTAACGATTTATCTATCAAGCTAGATTAATTTTTTTTATATTATTTGTACTTTCTGTTCAACTGGACAAATATCAATTTAAATTAACAACTAATTGTTAACTCGAACAGAAATTAGAAATAATACCTAATAAAAATAAATTACCCTAACATGACAGATAAACCGTTAGACATTTGTTATTTATTTTGTCTCAATTCCATGGCTATTGCTATTTTTAAGGTGATTTTTGACATTTTCATACCTAATTTCTAGCGCTACAAGGCACACAAAATTAATTTGGCTTACTGATACTGACGCAGAATTTTATGCTCTACAGCTTTTATTTGAAGCTTTTTTTACCTAAAATAATTAGGGAAGTAGAAAATTAGGAAAGTCTGATTTTACATGTTAAAGTCCTATGTCGGGCTGTGCCACATATTTTTTGAAAGTATAATAAATTGATTTCAACATTAAATGGATGCATTAGTGTTTGTTGTTTGTTACTGAGTATTGCAAACTAGTCAGTTTTAAAAAGCATTAAGAAAGAGGAAACATAAATGATAATGTGCAAGATGTAATCTGTCCCGATAATACAGGATTTAGATCACGCGGTGTAATAGGGTGAGATGGCATTGAGATACTAATACATTTTTGAGCAGCAAATAATTTTATTTTGTAATATTAATGTTATAGAAACTTACAAAAAAATAAACTAATTCTTTCAATAATAATAATAATAATGTATTTAAGAAAATAGGAATCAACTTCTGCGCGGCACATACCTAGGTGCCATTGATAGTCCTACCGATTTTCGTACAACATTGTCTGGGTTGCGATTTAAATTTTTTTGACTCATAACCAGCCATACCCTTTTCTTTATTGAATGTATTGTAACGCGCGCCTACTCGACGCGTCCGAATGCGAACGCCGTCACTGGTAGAATGTTCTCGAGCGATGACGTAATCCTCGACATGGTAAGCACACTCGTCTAGGCATGCATAATTACATCCGGTGGGCTGATTTTTTGTATTCGATGTTATTGTCGCGTCGGAAAGTTCCAGAAGCATGTCGCGGTATATAAACACGTCAGAGAGGACAGCCAAAGACATTCTGTTATTATAGAAGCATCGAGCAATGAACAGTTGGTGATATAAATAAATAGTCGACGAGTGGTAAACATAAATGAAGTTATATAAATAAATGTAGTGAACTAAATATTGTTTAAATAAATAATCTTAGTGTTTAAGTATTTAATAATATTCTTAGTCTTAAATTAGTGTTAATAATTGTTTAATCATAGGGTTAGTTATTTTTATTATCTATATATTAATTATTCATCGTTTAATAAACTTTTAATTTAATTAATAATATTTCTCTGATTTTACACTTCACCCATATAAATAAACGTTACAATTGGTGTCAGGTGTCGGGTTGTTAATAAACTGTGAAGTGTAAATAAAAATAAATAAAATGCCTAAACTATTAAAATTAAGTGAATAGAAAGTACGCGTGATCTCAAGACAGAACTGGAAAAACGAGAGTTAGAAAGAACAGGAAAGAAGTCAGTGCTTCAAGAAAGACTGCGGCAAGCATTAAACGATTCTGGAGAAAATCCTGAAGATTACTTATTTGATATTCCGTACGATGAGTTCGACATTTGTAAACTTGTAGAAGAACATTGTAAAAGATTAGAACAAATATGGGAAGAAAGTTCTAGAAGTTTGGAACGGAGATTGGAGGAAAGTTCTGGAAAAGCGGTGGAAAATTCCGGAGCACTGGACGAAGAATTAATGGAACATTATAGAGCAATGGAACGTGAATTGAATGAGAGTTCTAGAAAAACCGAAGAAGATCTGGAATTCTTGAGCTGGAATTGAAGGTGAATTCTGGAAGAGTAGCGAATTATGAAATTCTGGAACAGAAATTGGAACAAGAATTGGAGGTAAATTCTGGAAGAGTAGAGGATTATTTTGGAATTCTGGAGCAAACATTGAAACAAGGATTGGAGAAGACTTCTAGAGAAACTGAAGAAAATTTTGAGCCGACGTAGTTCGTTTGGTTTGTGTCGTACATCCTATGGCTTCTGACAGCGATTTGGAGTACCTGGCCACTCAGGAACTCATCTCCGGAGTTCGAGACAGTAATACTCAGCATGCGCTGCAATTCTGCCGACCAAAAACTATGGTTAACGCACTCTCATATGTATCAGATCATGTAACTGTCAAACAAGTCTCACGTAACCAATCGCGAGTGCGAAATATTTATGCTAGGGGCAATGAAAACACCAAAGCCATAAATGAAAAAGTGCGACGAATTACAAACGAAGTGTTTGCTAGAAGAAAGAAATTCCGCTGTTACAAAAGAAGACGGAAGCGAAAAAGAAAGAGAGCGTACTTAGCAAGAAATTAAAAAAGAAACCTAGGAAGAAATTCTAGAGGTAGATCAGATGGAAAACATGCAGAAAAACAGAGAAAGGAAATTGAAAGAATGGCAAGTAATGCCGACGCATTGTCCAGAAGGCCGTGCCAAGATGGAAGCAAATACTGTAATCGACTGGAAGTGAAATATTCCACCGTCACCAGGATAACAGTAGTCGACAATAGTTGGCAGTTCCTAAGAGTAGAGTACCAGACGTATTGAAAGAGATCCATGACGTATCTGAATGAGGCCATTTTGGAGTCAACAAAACATTAGAAAGATTGCGCCAGCGATTTTACTGGGTTAACTGCAAGGAAGATGTTAAGGACTGGTGCAAGAGATGTGTGGTTTGCGCTGGAAGCAACGGTCCGCATAGACGAAGAAGAGCTCCAATGCGTCAATATAACTTTGGCAGTCCATTTGAGCGCATTGCGATTGACGTGATCGGACCATTTCCAGAAAATGAAGATGGAAATAAATATATCGTGGTTGTGATGGATTACTTCACCAAGTGGGTTGAAGTCTATCCATTACCCAATCAGGAAGCCACCACGGTCGCTGAAACTTTAGTCAAAGAGTGTATATGCCGGTTTGGTGTACCACGTGAACTTTACTCCGATCAGGGAAGACATTTTGTGTCCGCCGTTTTCCAAAATATTTGCAAGCTATTAGGAATTAATAAAACGATAACAACAGCATTACATCCGCAGTCCGATGGCATGGTTGAACGAATGAACAGAATGATCAACCGATACTTGTCGAAGGTAGTCTCCAACCACTAAATAGACTGGGACCGACATCTTCATCTGTTCCTGATGGCTTATCGTTCATCCGTCTATGAAGCAACAGGGCAAACATATTATTTGGGCGTGAGTTACGCTTATCATGCGACTTGGTGTTCGGTAGTAAACCTGGGGAACACCTGGCCGGGAAAGATTACGTTACGGAGAAGAATGGATAACATCCATGAACAAGTCCGCACGAACATTCAAGCTGCTAGCGGTCGAATGAAGGACCAATATGACATCAAGGCTGAAAAACTTGGATATCAACCTGGGGTTTAGTGTGGCTTTACAATCCACAAAGGTGTCGCGGATAACGTCAAAGTTACAAAGAAATTGGGCAGGTCCCTATGAGATAATCAAGAAAATAAACTTGATATACAGAATTAGATAAACACCAACAGGGACGCCGAGAGTAGTACACTTTAATCGGCTAGCCCCTTTTGCTGGCGACAACAATGAAGACCATCATGGAGCAACGGTTCGTCGGGTCATAGTTCAGGAACCGACTTTTGAAGACTTCATGGAAAAGTATTCTTCTGGTCACAAGGCGCGGTATAGCGTGACAAAAGAAGAACATCGAGACCTGTTCACCGTATCTTCAGATTATTCCCTCGGCCACTGCGTATCAAAAGACTTAAAGATGTCACGCAGCATAGCTTCAGTCTTTAAGACGAAATTTGAACGACTACAAGGACTGGCCAACCAAGGTCCATCCGTCGGGAAAACGACGATAGTTTATTTTTCAGTTCTTCACCTAGGCAACTTGATGGTGCCTTTTTCTTAAAATCTTCACTCTTATACCTCCGAAATAATGTCCTTAATGATATTTTACACTTTGAATGCATGCCGAATGGAATATTTTTTTGTTTTAATATCATCAACAGCCATCTTCAAATCATTCTCAGTTCACTGCCCACGATTGGAATTACTTTTATATTTATGATTAGTCGGAATCTTTGCAAACAATCTGAAACCGTGGGCGCGTTCAACACGTCACAGCGCTGAGCACCGAATTGTGCCGAATACCGTTGCTGGACTAGTCGCATTGGGAGCACATCGTAATCTCGAAGTCTTATAGTTCCTAAACGCACGACTAAAAACTGCCACAAGTCCTACGCACATCGGGTACTCTCGGCAAAGTTCATTGGGTAAAAAATATATATGCGGTAGAAAGATAAGTTCAACATTAGGATAATAGATGTCTCTTGCCTCTTAAAAGAAATTTATCTAGCGATCTGTCAGATATTTAAAAATGATAACTACATTTTAAATACTTTTGGAATTGAATGAAAATGTAATATAGTATTAAATACATAATAAATAAAATGGTAAAACAGGCAAATATTTGCAGTACATATATAAATATAAGACCTTTTCTCAGGTTAAATGAACAAAATATTGAAAAACCGATAAATACACGTACAATTACAAATACATGTTTATTCAAAGTTTATCATTAAGTATTCATATACCTTGCTGTGAGAGTGATATTAAATATGTGTGTATACTCGTATTTTAAATAGTTCATATTATACGAGGGTCATTCAATAAGTAAAGAGACAAATTCTATAATTTTAAAACTATTCAATGAATGTGTACAATCTTTTCAGGGGTGTTAGTTGGCAACCTTGGGATATGCTCTGATCAGCTGTTTCATCATTTTATGTCAACATAACCTCAAAATTTTCAGTTCACCATGGCAAGTCCACTAGAAGATTGCACCTTAGAAGAGCAGCGCTCAGTCATTAGATTTTTAGTCGCAGAAGGTGTAAAACCAAGTGAATTTTTTTCTAGAATGTTAATACAGTACGGTAAAAGTTGTATGGACCGTGCGAATTTTTACAAGTGGGTTGATCGGTTTAAAAGTGGCCGAACAAGTGTAGGTGAAAATTCAAGGTTCAACCTTCCGCCGGTAAAGTGATGCTGACCATCTTTTGGGACTCACAGGGTCCAGTCTATTGCGATTTCCTTGAAGATCAGCGAACTATCAATAGCCAATACTACTCTGAGATGCTAGAACACAAAGTTAGACCAGCTATCAGGAGCAAACGCCGTGGACTCTTGTCAAAAGGAGTCATTCTTCAGCACGATAATGCCCGCCCTCATACAGCCCAGCTGACCCGTGATAAGCTTCAAGAATTGGGTTGGGAGGTCTTACCTCATCCTGCCTACAGTCCCGACCTCGCCCCATCTGATTTTTACCTGTTTGGACCACTCAAAGACGCCCTACGTGGAAAAAGATTTGCTAACAATGAGGAAGTTAAGGAAGCGGTGCAAAAGTGGCTTCGGGGTAAATCGAAAGAATTCTTCGCCAAGGGAATTAGGAAGCTGCAAGAAAGATGGGACAAGTGCATAACTGTGGGGGGTGATTATGTTGAAAAATAGCCTTAATTTTGAAATATTGAAATAAACCGTTTTTGAGCTATAGCCATTTGTCTCTTTACTTATTGAATGACCCTCGTACAATACAATAATAAATACTTTGTATAAAAGTTTTCATGCAAATACTAACAACTAATTAAATAACAGGTTCATTTATTAACCAATTAAACAAATGATAGGTGTATACTCCGCGTAAATTAAATTTATGTGTATGCTTTTGATAAAGAAAATGATTTACTATTTTTTATTTTCGTTAATTGTGAGTTATCATGCACTCTTAACAAATAAACTAGAAATATTCATATGCTATTTTCATTGTTTTTCTAAAGGTTTTCCGCACAATGCCTTTTTCTATTTTCTGGAGTAAAATTTACCATATAAGTTTTAAAATACTAACCAGTTAAACAACGTACAGGTTCATTTATTAATCAATTGCACAAATATAGGTGTAAACCGCGCGTATACATATGCTTTGAATAGCGTTAATAATGATGGTTATTAATTATTATCAAAATTATGTGTACATTGTAATAGTTGCATGAGTTCTATAATTAATAATGCTATTTTGAATGGTATGGGGCTATCTAACTTCAATTACTTAAAAAGTCGAAATGGCCAGCCCGCAAAATTCATCAAGAGTAAAGTAACCTTCCGAAGATGATTTCCAGTTTTAACTAAATAGTATAGGAAAGAGAAACATAAGAGGAACGTAGATTTCAAGTCTGGTCTCTTTCGCTTCAGTCGAAATGGCCAGTCCGCAAAATTCACCAAGTGTAAAGTAACCTTCTGAAGATGATTTCGAGTTTTAATTAAATAGTATATGGAAGAGAAACATAAGAGCAACGTAGATTTCAGGTCTGGTCTCTTTCTCTTCAGTCGAAATGGCCAGTCCGCAAAATTCATCAAGAGTAAAGTAACCTTCTGAAGATGATTTCGAGTTTTAATTAAATAGTATAGGGAAGAGAAACATAAGAGCAACGTAGATTTCAAATCTGCTGTCTTTCACATCAATCGAAATGGCCATTCTGCAAAATTCACCAAGAGTAAAGTAACCTTTTGAAGATGATTTTGAGTTTTAATTAAATAGTACAGGGAAGAGAAACATAAGAGCAACGTAGATTTCAAGTCTGGTCTCTTTCGCTTTAGTCGAAATGGCCAGTCCGCAAAATTCACCAGGAGTAAAGTAACCTTCTGAAAATGATTTCCAGTTTTAATTAAATAGTATAGGGAAGAGAAACATAAGAGCAACGTAGATTTCAAGTCTGGTCTCTTTCGCTTTAATCGAAATGGCCAGTCCGCAAAATTCACCATGAGTAAAGTAACCTTCTGAAGATGATTTCGAGTTTTAATTAAATAGTATAGGGAAGGGAAACATAGGAACAACGTAGATGTCAAGTCTGGTCTTTTTCGCTTCAGTCGAAATGGCCAATCCGCAAAATTCACCAAGAGTAAAGTAACCTTCTGAAGATGATTTCGAGTTTTAATTAAATAGTACCTATATGGAAGAGATACATAAGAGGAACGCAGATTTCAAGTCTGGTCTCTTTCGCTTCAGTCGAAATGGCCAGTCCGCAAAATTCACCACGAGAAAAAGTAACCTTCTGAAGATGATTTCGAGTTTTTATTAAATACTATATGGAAGAGAAACATAAGAGCAACGTAGATGTCAAGTCTGGTCTCTTTCGCTTCAGTCGAAATGGCCAGTCCGCAAAATTCACCAAGAGTAAAGTAACCTTCTGAAGATGATTTCGAGTTTTAATTAAATAGTATATGGAAGAGAAACATAAGAGCAACGTAGATGTCAAGTCTGGTCTCTTTCGCTTCAGTCGAAATGGCCAGTCCGCTTTTTTTGTGGTCCGCAAATTAGGTAGCACCAGCACCCGATACTTGTCATCTCCTCATTTGTAATATGACACTGTTATTTAATTGCTTAATGTGATTGTTAATAATAATATTCAGATTTTGTACCTGTATTACGGTATAGTAGATCATCAGTTTTACAAAACACAAAATCCTAAATTAAATACCTGATATCAATAGTAACCTGATTTACGTTAATTTCTCCAATGAGCTAAAACAGAACATAGAAACTGGTGGCTGTACATTGATTTATAAAAAAATTAACGTATCTTTATTAAAAAAAAATCGCTGTTGACTGCAACAATCAACAAATTTCTGTATAGTAGGAGTCGTTTATTCAGAATTTAAATGCTAACACATCAGCTGTCAGCTGATTACTTACGCAGATATTCCGATATTTGTCATCTTCTCATTTGTAATATGACACTGTTATTTGTTTATTGTGATTGTTATTATAATAATATATCCTTCATTGTTTTTATTGTTCTTAATATATTGTTAAAATGTCAAAAATCTAAGACAGTTAATTTTTTCAAATTCTATGATATTTCAATATGCACCTACTTACTTACGGCATTAAATAATTTTTATAATAGTGTTCATTATGTGAAACATATTAAATATTTTGTAATTTATTTCACAAAACAATTTTAAATGACGTTCAGGTTCAACAATAGTCATGTCACAAAATTTTAGTTGAGTAAAACGGATTTCAAAACTTTCTCCGGCCGAAAACGAAGCGTGTTCGGCTGTCGTCGTTTTCGAACTTCTAAAAAATTGAAGTTATAAGACTTCTGAGTTCCGGTATGTACTCGTCGCATTCGCCTATTCATTGCGTTCGGCAAACTTCGGCACTCCCTGCTGCCAGCGCTGTGACGTGCTGAACGCGACCAATGATAAAGATATTAAAATAAAACTGTATATTCTTTTTTTGAAAGTTATGAATAATCAATGACTCTCTACGTCATAATGACGTATGCGGGGGCAATAATATTGGTAACATCAACAGAGGGCAGCCGAATAGCAAACGAAGAAACATAATATGAACACTTATGCCTGTCTAGTTCTTTAGTTGACATTTCTAGATTTTTCTGTTCGGTGCTTATATTAGATTGTCATTATATTTGTATTCGCCATCTAGCGTCATTTCATCGTTGGTTGTTCCCGCTGACGTGACGGTTTCGAAACGGTGCAAACTTAATGTAATCAGTGGCGTTTCCTGTCTTTTTAACCGGAGGGGCGCAGTCGAGGACGTAGTAATTAGAAAAATTAAGAGCATTTTTTTGACCTAAAATTGGCAAGTAGATGAAGAAATTCAGCTCTTCTCTCTTTCATAGATATAAATTGAAAAATACAGGGTCCGCCATCTAACGTTTTTTTTTTCAACTAGTGCTTATTTCGTGAATGGTAACACTTAGCTCATGTTTGATTTGACAGATAATTAGTTTTATCCTTCCGCTGAACGAATATGGTTGTGTATACGCTTGAACAACGCTAGGAAATATTGCGACATTACTTTGAAAATCATGGTAATGTTGCAGAATGTGTGCGAAAATTGCGTACGGATTTTGGAAGAAGAGATGCACCGTCAGCTCCGTATGTTCGTTATCTTGTGAAAAAAGTGAAAGAAACTGGCATCCTCACCGATAAACCAAAGCGTGAAAAGCCAAAAACAGTGCGTACACCCGAGAATATTGCTGCTGTGGCAGAAAGTGTGCGTGAAGCGCCATCAACATCAATTCACCGTCGTTCTCAACAATTGAACATTTCGGAGACATCATTGAGACGAGTTTTGCATAAAGACCTTGGTATGACGGCATAGAAAGTCCAATTGGTTCAGGAGTTGAAGCCAACTGACCATCCAATGCGTTTTCGCTTCGGTGAGTGGGCCTGTGATCGACTTACAGAAGATGCCGATTTTGCCAAAAAAATCATCTTTTCAGATGAAGCTCATTTTCATCTTGGCGGGTATGTAAACAAGCAAAATTGTCGCATTTGGGGCACAGAAAACCCGCACGAATACATTGAAAAGCCGACGCACCCAAAACGAGTCACTGTTTGGTGTGGATTTTGGTCCAGAGGCATAATTGGGCCATTTTTCTTCGAAAATGAGCAAGGAGTGGCCGTTACAGTCAATGGCGATCGTTATCGGGCCATGTTGAACGAATTTTTGTTCACAAAAATTGAAGAGGAGGATATTGGCAACATTTGGTTTCAACAGGACGGCGCTACGTGCCACACAGCCGAAGCTACACTCGATGTTTTGCGCCCTGTTTTTGAAGATCGCATTATCAGCCGCAGAGCTGATGTCGTTTGGCCACCTCGGAGCTGCGATTTGACACCGTTGGACTATTTTTTGTGGGGTGCCATCAAAGATAAGTGTTACGCCGACAAGCCAGAGACAATTGACGCTTTAAAGGACAATATTCGTGAAGCCATTGGTGAAATACAGCTGCACACAATCGATAATGTGCTTAAAAATTGGACCGAACGTGTACGCTACTGCATGGCCAGCCGAGGCAGCCATTTGAATGAAATTATTTTCCATTATTAACCGGAAGGATTGTACTTTCAAATAAAAAAAGGAATTTGAGAAAATATTCAGTAGTTTTTTTTTATAGCATTTTTAAAAAAAAAAAAGTTATTTGGCGGACCCTTTATAAAACAAAAACAAAAGTACCTGCTAACTTCACGTAGCAGACCCCTTGTGTAAAATGTAAAAAAAATACGCTATAATTTTTTGCTAATTTTTGCTGTTTACCAACAAAAGTTATAAAAAAAACAATAGGACCTGCTAACTTCACTTGCAGACCCCTTGTGTAAAATGTAAAGTTTTTTGCACTATAATCTTTTGCTCATTTTGTACTAATTTTTGCTGTATATATTACAGTTTTTGCTATTTACCAAAAAAAAGTTATAAACAAAAACAAAAATACCTGATAACTTGTGTAAAATGAAAGTTTTTTGTGCTATAATTTTTTGCTGTATATATCACATTTTTTGCTGCTTACCAAAAAAAGTTATAAACAAAAACAAGACCTGCTATATATTATGCAATGTAAATGTAAATTAAACTAAACTTTCAGCAGATTTTTGGGCCTGCTCATATTTGTTTTCTACAACAACTTTTAACGAATTCTGTTCCCAAATTTCTTCTTCCAAGTCTGTATTGTTATTTATGTTTTCTTCTATGTCAACTGTGTCATTTATTACACTTTGTTGTACACTGTATGCAAATTTAAGAATTAATTTACTTTTTTTTCAGTTTCGCATATAGCGGGGGTAGTGTTGTTTATGAAGCCTTCAGTATGTGATAAAGCTGTTACAAATATTGAATATATTAGGTTCTTAAATTCATCTAAATCTGTTGCTAAAATTAACTGCTCAACTGCTCTAATGTAAAATTGACGAACTTTTTTATGCCGAGTAGTAGATGGATGTATTTCTTCCCATCTACTAACAGCTTTAATTAAGTGAGCTACATCCACACGTATAAAACATGTAGGAAGTTTTGCACCGTTCTGCTTTGTTAGAACTTTTGTGCGTTCTTCAATATATTCAGAGATATATCAGAGCAACTAGCAAATGCTCTACACATTACGCTTATTAAAGCAACAAAAAAGTCACTAACTACTTCTTTAGGATTTTTAGCTCCTAGCCGTCGCCACTCATCTAACCAGTAATGTATAGCATTACTATTTTGTCTTTCAAATAACATCTGAGAGACTGATATTTGTCCTTCATGTTCATTGAGCAAATGAATAACAATAACATATAAAAATATATGTCCAGACAATTCATTATCTATTCGTTTCAATTTTCGCACAACTTTTCCGGTTGCGTCAATATAAATTTTCGTATAAATTTCTTTTTGGCAGTACGCATTATATAGACACAATTGACCGGGTTTCCAGTAATGTATAAAAAAAAAATTAAACAGCCAATTCCATGAATAGCGTATTGCATTGGTTTTTGTGTGCCATTAATTCCAAAGATTTTATTGAATCTTGATGTAAGAGATCCCTATTACGCAGTTCTGACTTAATTTTTCGTAATACTTCCAAAGATGGTACTGCAGGGGGTTTTTATCAAATAAATTTGTAGAAGACTCATATAACGAGTTAGAGACCCTGTTGAATTTGTATTGATCATTTTTCTCTCTAATTCACTTCTAGAGTGACCAATAAGCGATCGCTTTTTACTATGCGAAACACTATAAGGTTTTCCTATTACATAACAATTAACAAAAAGGTCACTGATATCGGGATTCAATATCTGTGTATTTTGTTAATTGTTATGTAATAGGAAAACCTTATTATAATGTTTCGCATAGTAAAAAGCGATCGCTTATTGGCCACTCTAGAAGTGAATTAGGGAGAAAAATGATAGATAGACAATATATATATATATATATATATATATATATATATATATATATATATATATATATATATATATATATATATATAGAAGATGAAGCCTTGAATGTATTACATTTTAATATATATATATATATATATATATATATATATATATATATATATATATATATATATATATATATATATATATATATATATTAAAATGTAATACATTCAAGGCTTCATCTTCTGAATTACTACTGTGGTAACTTTCTTTCGAACTTTCTTCATTGCTAATTTGTCACCATCAGATATTTGTCCTTCTAAATTTTCAAACACTTTGTTCGTATTTTTTCTCTCGTCAGATGATATCTTTTGGACGATTGGTTTAAAATTTCATTTATTTTAAGAGCTATTTCTTTTGTCTTACGCCCTGCCATGTTTTTAATAAAACAAAAATAATATTAATACAATAAAAATGAAGACAAATGAAACAAATCACTTGCATTACGCTTTGATCACTTCGAACCATGGAGGTAGGAATAAATATGGAGAGAGCAAAAACCTGAACTACCGCCGGGAAGGTGAATGCAACCCGGTGGGAACGATCGCAGGTACTGCTGAAAATCACATTCTGGTGGGAATATAAATATAAAATTAAATATTTGAAATTAATATTTCTAGTAATATCGATAAATATTTTTCTGCAAATATTTACGTAGAAGAAATTACAATATAGAAAAATTATTATAAATAATTAAAATTCCACTTACCTGTGACCCATACGGTTATCTTTTACAATATTTATTTAAATCGATAGATCTAGGCTAGGTATTTATACGAAATTACAATTGTTCAATACACTCATTAGATTTTTTAATTGTTTATTGTTAAATAATATAAAATAAATAAAAAAATAAAATAAAACTTTCCTCCTGACGTATTGGAGCACCCCACAACATAACAAGGCACCATGTTACAAATACTCTGCAAATAATTACCTATGTTAAATGAAGCATTTAATATTATTGCAAGGAAACTTATATATTGCAATGCAAAAGTCAACTAGTC
This sequence comes from Harpalus rufipes, assembly GCA_951394225.1. Lineage (NCBI taxonomy): Eukaryota > Metazoa > Arthropoda > Insecta > Coleoptera > Carabidae > Harpalus > Harpalus rufipes. Next base: position 38,718,377 of record OX596278.1, on the reverse strand, counting down.
CAAATAATGTTTGTTCTATTACATAAAATACACGTTGAGTTAAAATATTAAAATAAAACAATATTTCATAACTCACATGAATAAAAATCTTAATTTTTACCAAATGCTACGAAGCACTTAAAGAAAAGTCAATATAAAACACGATATACATAATATATTAAAAAGTCACAAATGGTAAACACTTCTCCAAAACACGTACACGTTTAAAAACAAACAATGCTCAATGATAGATGACAGCACCAACCTTGTAACTAAAAACGGCAACGCATATGGCCTAGCAAGATATTGTAGATAGCTAGTGACTCCTACCACAAAACTGTGAACTACGATGAATCGTGTTGACAGCATTGCTAAATAGTATAGTTCATCCAGGGATCATGTTCCGAAGACTCGTTATCGTTTTATTATGGCAGTACAATAGAGGGTCCCAATAGCCTGGCATGTGTCAGGGCTGTAATGAAGAATTTGAGTAGGGGTTTGAAATATTTCATTTCACACATTTTACTTTTCAAAACAGTAAAAAAAATTGTTTAATATTTAACTGTTTTAAAAAATATATTGTATAATCAGATTTCCGTGACCACCCAGGAGGTACTAATTGCGCACCGTTAATCTTTGTTTATAGTGGCGATTTCCCCAAGAGGCCTATAACCACATGTCATTTAAAAAATATATGAATATTTATTCGGACATAGTGCACTCGTCCTCGTCTTCAGAATTGTTATCGGACATATCTGAATCCCTTAAAGATATAATTAATGGATTCACGTCTTTGTAAAGTGATACAAATTTATTTTCTTCTTTTATGATATGTTGAATACAGTTACTCCATTGTTGCTGGCCAATATTTTCAACTTCTTCCCTGACTAATTGAACTACACTAGAATTTAATTGTGGTGATACATTTTTTGATCTAACATTGTTTTTTAGTTGGCTCCAAATTAACTCAATCGGATTGAATATGCAATAATAAGGTGGTAAACGTAATATTTTTATGCCCTGCCTGTTGTGCCATATTGTCTATAACGTAAGACTTATCAAAATTCTGCTCTTTTATAATTTTAAGTAAATCATTTTTTGTTGCCCTTTCTGGTATTGGCATATTTTTCTTTACTAAAAAATCTATTATTTTAGCCTTTCTTGTTGCTGTCGTCGGAATTATATTCTCTTGTCGCGAATGGTAGGTGACATTATCCATGACTATTACTGAATTTGGTGCAATATTAAGAAATAAATTATTTTCAAACCAACGTTCGAAGAGTTCAGCCGACATATTTTCATGATAGTCTGCAAAAGATGTTTTGAAATCTTTTGCTGATAACAAAAGTCCATTTTTAATCCAGCCGTTCTCGTCACCAGCGTGTAAAATAATTATCCGTCGTCCTTTCGATACAGGTGCATTTAGCGAACATTTACCTTTATCATTAACCCATCCTTTCTCAACAACATCATGCGTGTCATACCATGTTTCATCTAGATAGACAATATTTTCCCTGCTTCGCGGTACGATTTAATTTTATTTAAATATTTGTGCCGTAACTCAACTATTCGCGGTTGTTCTAGTACTGCTTGTCTTTGATCTAATTTTTTGTAAACAAAACCCATTTTCTTTAAACACTGATGTAGGCATGATCGAGAAGGTACAAAAGAAATATCTTTTCTTAACGTTGTATGTAAAGATGATAATGTGTGAACAATATTATTAGCATAAGAATTATGTATTGTTCGTACTATATATTGTTTCGTAAAATCATCTATTTTGTCAGTATCTGAATCTTTTCGAACTCTTTTAGGTACCGGACCACCTATTCTGATAATTTTTTTAACAGTTTTATCACATACCTTTGTTAGTTGGTAAGTTTTCTTAAGAGCAACTGATTCTTCATATTCCTCCAAAAGTCCATTGTAAACATTCAACACGATTTGTTGTCCATGTTCGTGCAAAAAAGGTTTAAATATATTAGGCGATGGTAATACACTTTTACTAGCACTTTCTAATTCTTCGTTTTCTTCCCACGGGCGAAACATTGTTAACGTTGTTGACTGTTGAATTTAATTTAACAAAACAAAAAACACTTTCAGCCTTCGTACACTAGTTAGGAGGTACAAATGACAAGTGAAAATAATTAAACTCACCACCTATTTATATACCTACATAGCCACAAATAACGGTTTTATAATCCTTTGGAGAAAAGTTCACAGACCTTATAATAAGCTATAAGAAAATTAGGGAAATTCTAAGTTCAAAAGATTAACGCATTAAAATTTTAAATATTAGCAAATACAGCCCTGGTAATCGGTTTAGAAAATCTGAAAAGTGCAGTCTTGGTCTACAGTCGAATACTGGGCGTAAAATATATACCAGCATTGCAAATACTGAACTGGTCGACTGTACGGACCGAAATATTTTGGCATTGCGGTTTTAGCTATTGTGAACCCATAATAAAACGATAACGAGTCTTCGGAACATGATCCCTGGATGAACTATACATTTCACAGGTAACAAGCGTGCTGCGTTCCGTACAGACAGAAAACACGCACGGCCCGTATGTTCGGATGCTATGAGATAAAAAGTAGAAGGTAGAAGTAGAAGAAGTTTTTCTTGAATAAAGTAATAGTTTTGTTTTTCGAAATAATTAAAATATAAACAATTACATATTACGTTAGTGGGTTGGTGACGTATAAAGTAGCGCTCGTTATCGTTACATTGCACTAATTATTGAATTTCTTAATACTGAATAATAATGGCGTCTGCTCACTGCTGTGCATATAAAGATTGTTTAAATTCAAAGAAATTATGTCCAGATATATCTTTTTTTTTAATTTTCCTTCAAAGCCTGATTATCCGCGCATTGAAAACAGTGGAAACTTAAGTTTGATAGATTTAGATCATAAGCAATTAAAAAACAAATGTATTTGTAAGAATCATTTCCCACCAGAATTTATAATGTCAAGTGTATCTAACAAACGGAAATTATTGGTAAAACATGCCGTTCCTTTTAAATATTTTAATACTTCCACTACTGACGACTGCAACTTCGTCACCGAAACAGTTAGTTGTTAAAACCTTTTTTCCGTCATTCGAAATCGTGGAGGATATAACCCTAACAATCCACAAAAAGTATGCGGCAATCTCTCCAACAAAACATGCATGTAAGACTATTAGATATACCATCGGAAACAAGTAATTGCGAACCCGATTTAGATGAACAATTTGATTTAACGAATATAATACCTGATGAAGATGAGAATGTAACCCTAACGACGACTGAAGATTATAGTGAATCTGAATCTGAAATCGAAACTGAATCTAAAGAAATTAGCACAGAAAAAGAACCTATTACTTTATTTGAAATGAATAGTATTGTTTATTATGCAGGATATTTATTGTTTAAATTTAATAAAAAAAATTAAATGCCAACTATGCACGCAAAATTTACAAATAAATGATGAACAGACAGTACTAAATGAAGACAGTGAAGTGTTAAGTATGTTACGTGATTATGGAAACAATGATACTATTAAATTATTGAAGAGACCAACGCAACAGTTTACGGAAATTATTGTTTCCGCCTTGAAAACGTTTCATCACTTTTTCGATCACAATAAACATATGAAATATCTAAAAACAAAATTAAAAGCAGAGATAATCCAACAGATAAATAAAAATTATAACAATTTTTTAGCAGAGAATGACGAATGTTATACACATAAAAAAATTCTAATAGATTTATTAATAAGAACTAGTCTTTATAAAACATTATCTTTAAAAAATAAAGCTATGAAATACGCAAAAACGGAAAAAACGTATCAGAGAAAAATAAACATTTTAAAAATATTTAAATACATTTCATATATACTTGTATACCACGAAATAAAACCGTTTACTTAAAAGAATAGGTACTTGTATTACATTTATTTTTTATCTCACAATTTATTTTACACACACTTTATTTAATATTAATATTTATATATGTCTTTCCATTCTCATTTTTTGTGCTTCATGCTATTGTTATTTGAAACAGCAATTTGTTTGAAAGTAAGAACAACAACAAATGTTAGTTATTAGTTTTTTTTTTTAAGTTTTATATAACAATGAATATTTGTTAGAGGTATTCAATAATCAATAATTCAAAAATATTGTTTCATAATAACCAGATAATATATTTGATATTGTTTACAGTATGTATTATATTTTTAAAATATCAATTCAATTAAAATTATTTCAATCTTTATCTTGTTGTTCTAGCTACGTGGCAACACTGTGCAACATCCACCTATTATGTATTTTCTGAACTAACTCAGAAATAATTCGTATACGGAGGAATAGATGGCACCTTCTCTCGAAATATTTAATCTAAATACATTGCCGTTCTTGTGTTGTATTATATATTCAAAGCTTGTAACTTCAAACTGACAAGAGTCACAAGGGGAAGCGGCTTCTTTAGCGATTGCAAATACTCCCGCCATATTTATTCCTACCTCCATGCATCGAACTGTGTAAGGCAGTGATGTTAATCTTTCTTTTACAGTGATCCCGACCAACGTACTAAAATTTCGCCATTTTAGCATTAAATCCGTACGTACGACTGCTTCTGTTCAAATTTACGTTGTTGTGTAATTTTTTAAAATATATCGTGTGATTTGATTGCCTTTAATTAAAAAAAATATTGAAAAAAAATTATAAAATGATACATTTTTATGAATAAATTTTTTATTAGTGACTGCGTCACCAGCATTCACTAGTTAGCGGATGGAAACTAAGAACAAAGGCTTTTGTAGAGGGAATGTATATAAACCATATGCAACTTCACATGCATTAGTCATTAGTGTATATGAAGTAGCACAAACATTGTGGGCTCACAACTAAAAATTTAAAAAATCTGATGTGGCCAGCATATTACCTTCCGTCAATCCTGTGTATTATGTACAAATTCCATAGGGCGCGAGCAGTCAGATATGGAGCCTGTATCAGAATGACAGCATTAATTATGGCAATAATTATGTCCATAACTGACAAATTTCATAATTTGTCATTCATTTTTTGGTATTTTTATTTTATGATTCTTTTTCTCAGCAACTGAATTCCACATGAAATTTTGTATGAAAACTTATGACATTTGTCAGTTATGGGCGTAATTAATAGCTGTCATTTTCACACGGGCCCTCATATTTTCTTGCGATAGTCAGCAAAGTCACGTCACTGCACGCACCCTATACATAAATTTTCTTGCAAAAGATCCTATATTTATTATTTATTAGGGGTCACTATTTTATATTTTCTTCTTCCACTCATTTTTGTTTTGCGTGTCGCCCTCATTCAGTTCCTTTTCTTTCAAGTCTTCCGCAATACAGTCCTTCCATCTTGTATTTGGTCTTCCTCTGTTTCTTCAACCTTCTATTATTAAACTATTGATTCTTCTTCCAATATTCTTCATCGCTCCTCATGACATGTTCAAACCAATGTAATCGTCTCTCTTGTATCTTTCTAGAAACTTGTAACACAAGAATTATCTCCCTTATTCTTTCATTCCTTACCGTATCTTTCTGTGTCCTCCCCGATATCTATCTCAACATCCTCCTGTGTCACATTCATTTACTTTTCATTGATACTGACATCTGTCAATTTGAATTATCTGAATATATTAGCAGTTTTCATTGTTAGCATAGCTGGCTGATTTAACTCTATCTCTTGAATATGAAGTATAAAATCAAATCGTATAAAGAATAATATATTCTTTAAAATTTATAATCAATAAATGTCAATAAATGATATTTAACTGCGTTTTTTCAAGAAAAACTGTTAAACGTTGCAAATCGGGGTACTTCCGGTTGTCCAATTATTGTAACTGAAATCTAATCAAGTCTGCATATGGATGTAAGGAAGAGGAATACATAAAAATTGTAATTTTTTGAATAGAATTCTAGTATTGGAGATATCGCGGCCGAAATTAGAAATTATAGTGACACACACGCGCACACACACATACAGACATCATCGTAAAAATAGTAAAATCGTATTGTAGGGACCTTAAAACGTGCGTATTCATTGAAAACTTACCACCGATTTTTTTGACCAAAGACAATACCTTCGTTACCTAGAGATGACGGAAGGTAAAACCATTGTAAAACCATTAAAATCTGTGCTGAAGTTCTGTCCCTTTTTCCTACTTTACGGTATTTTATAAGATTTTCTCTACAAAAAGGGGTCACAGAGACGCGCGGCCCTCCGAGGCCACACGCAGGTCCGAAGGTTACCCCTTCTGTGTTCACGACGTAAACATTTCTAGACATTTTTTTCTCAATATGACCTACTATTAACTACGAATATATGTATCTTTTAATATATTAGAAGAAAATCAATACAATACCTGATGTGGTTTCAAGAGTAAAACAAAATACTATTCCGGGCCGACGCAAGCAGGTGTGCAAGTTGTTCATCGCACAAAGCCGCCAAGTGGCGCCAAATTGTATTTTCAATTTAAAATAGTTGTGTAGAGAATACTCGTAATAATAAAATTATTATGAATATCAGTCATAAAAATAATAATAATAATTTGTTAAATTCCATTACTTATAAAAGGGTATTTTTTAAGTATATACATTTCGATGTGCTGATTCTCAAGCACACATTTTTTCCAATAATCGGAAAATTATTTCTTATTATATATTGAATTCTTGTAGTGTTCATTTTTAGTGCGCCACTCCTGACATGAAATTTGTATTAAAAATAATGAATTATCTACGTAACTGACGTTGAATAGGAAGTAAATTATTTCCTTATCATTTTTTAATAAATATTTCGTGTCGATCAGTGGCACTAAAAATGAACATTTCAAGAATTTAATAAAAAAGAAATAATTATATAGCAAATATTTTTTTATAATTTCCAATATTTGGTAAGACCGCCTTAAATGTTCATAAAAATTCATATCCTGATCCATAAAAGAATTTTGCAATATTTCTTGCAGGGCAATGGATGAAGTTAATTGAATATATTTCAGTGTTTTTGTTTATAACTCTTTTTGGTAATATACAGGGTGTTTCCTTTAAAACAACCAGCTCTTTTTTGGGCGAACTAATGACTTTAGAGAAAAATGTTATATACAAAAAATTACCAGGAAAAAGGGGCTAATTTATGAGGAATAATAAATAAAAAATTCAACCAGTGGTTCTCAAACGGTAGAATAAAATTATATTTTTTTAAATGGCAACCTATATAAATTTTTTGTCCATTAGATAGAGAATTTTTTCTGATTTCAACGATATAAATATGATATGGGGTTGTATAACAATTATTTCGAGAAAAATGATATTAAAAATCAGAAATAATTCTACAATATTGAAGTAGGCTATGTAATAAACAAATGCAAACAAATGATACAGGTGACAGATAGTTTTGTTACTTACGTTATTAAGTGTTTGTTTTCGTAATTGTTTAATTACTTATTAATAAAAAATGGCTTTGCAGTTGCAAAACTACCAAAAACACCTAAGGTTGCATAAATTTGTAAATAATTTCCATTATATTGTTTTTCTTTTTATGTTAGTACTATTATTTTTTGATATTTCTTCGTTATGTAGTTCATTTGTTATTATGAATTTCTTAGTAAAACAAGTTATTTTAGATATAAGAAAATAATATACTATCGTAACCTAGGCAATAGTCGTATTAATAGTTGTTTATTGCATAGCCTACTTCAATATTGTAAAATTATTTCTGATTTTTAATATCATTTTTCTCGAAATAATTGTTATACAACCCCATATCATATTTATATCGTTGAAATCAGAAAAAAATTCTCTATCTAATGGACAAAAAATTTATATAGGTTCCCATTTAAAAAAATATAATTTTATTCTACCGTTTGAGAACCACTGGTTGAATTTTTTATTTATTATTCCTTATAAATTAAGCCCTTTTTCCTGGTATTTTTTTGTATATAACATTTTTCTCTAAAGTCATTAGTTCGTCCAAAAAAGCGCTGGTTGTTTTAAAGGAAACACCCTGTACATATATATATATATATATATATATATATATATATATATATATATATATATATATATATATATATATATATATATAGCAAATATTAGCAAAAAATTGTAGCGCAAAAAAACTTTACATTTCACACAAGGGGTCTGCTACGTGAAGTTAACAGGTACCTACTATTGTTTTTGTTTATATATTTTTTTAATAAAAAGCAAAAAAATTGATGTATACACCTAAAATTAGCAAAAATTAGCATTTTACACAAGGGGTCTGCTACGTGAAGTAAGCAGGTATTTTTGTTTTTGTTTATAACTTTTTTTGGTAAACAGAAAAAAAATTGATATATACAACAAAAATGAGCCAAAAATTATAGCGCAAAAATCTTTACATTTTATACAAGGGGTCTGCTACGTGAAGTTAGCAGGTATTTTTGTTTAAAACTTTTTTTTGTAAACAGCAAAAAAATTGATATATACAGCAAAAATTAGCAAAAAATGAGGTAAAAATTATAGCACAAGAGAGATACGATAATTTTAACATATACCTGCCAACTTCACGGCCCTGCTGTCAGTAGTTTTCCTTTGATTCTTCTTGTATTTTGACTTTTCTTTCATTGTTTATTATTCTTTTAGGTGGAGTATATTCCTTTATTTCCTGTTTTATTAATTGTAGCAGTAGATTAATTATTATATTTCATTTTAAATACTTTAGTTAGTAGTTTTTAGGTTATATATACAGTTTAGTTTTTTCTTAGGGCAGTTTTACAATAAATATTCGATAGTAGTAGTTTAATTAATTGTAAACATTAGTTCTATTATCTATTTTCCACTATATTAAATGCACGCGCCTATGTAAAAAGTAAAAGTATACGAATAAAATAAAATTGCTCCTTTGTTTTAGTTGCAAATTTCGGCAACAGGTTCGCATACTTATTAAAATATCTCAATATTTAAGCGCCAAATTTTTAGGCGCTTTACATAGAGATAACACTTAAATTTGCAATTTTAGTTAAGACATTTTTTTTTATCTCCGCATTTTAAAATTGGTAGGTACTGATCGATTAAGATTGACGAGTGGAATCCAAAAATACATTAGGTTTATATGATTTTCACATCCCATAAAGAAAACATATCTCATTATTTTATTAAATTGCCTACTATTATCATCCATATATATTTTTCCAATTATTGACCACGAAAGTTATTTTAAACATTTATATTTTTATAAATGTTGAAATTGATAAATGTATGTGAGTCCAATTAATAGAGAACTCCGAATTCCACTGTTTGAGAACAAGATAAAGCTTAACATCTACGTCCTATCCTACGTCATAGAATATTAAAAAAAATATTACGGCTTAACGAATGACAATTAATGCTCGGAGGCATTTCTATTACGTCTATGTATAAGCATTTCTATTGTGATTTATTGCAGTGCAATTCTGAGCTATACGTTATAGATATCTATAAATATTATAGATGGCTATGACTTTAGCGTTATCATACTGTTGACTGTAAATACTTATAGAAATCGAAATATTTATGTTTTTTCTTAAGTGTTACAATTTATATTTGTTTTTAGTGGAAGAGAATTATAGAAAGTAAGAATACCTAAATGTTTTTGAAGAATATTGTAACGTTTTATTTATATGGGTGAAGTGTACAAATAACAGAAATATTATTAATTAAAAGAATACGTTTATTAAACGATAAAAAGATAATTAAAAGATAATAAATTTAACTAACACTATGATAAACAAATATTAACACTAATTTAAAGACTAAGAATATTATAAGACACTTAAACACTAAGATTATTTATTTAAACAATTAACACTACTATTTATGTCACTTTTTGTCGACTGTTTGTTTATATCACCAACTATTCACGACGCTTATTTATATCAGACTTCTTTACTCGTTAGTTCTATATCACAGACTGTGTTCGCTGGCTTTGGCGACGGGTTATATAAATACCTGGCGACTTTAGTTCTAGAACCTGCGAGATTAAACGAGATAAAAACAGCGCGGACAATAGATCATGTCATCGCAACAAGTTCGAACACGTCCGTGTCGGGCGCGGCGGCGGCGAGGGCTACGGAGCGGCGGTGGCGGTGACGTTACAATATGATATTTCAAAATTATATTAAAAAAAAATAATATGACAACATTCTACCGGTGTCTACTTTTTCCCGGACTATAGGAAATACAATAATAAAATGGCTATAATTTCTGCTCTATTTATTTTAGAACAAAAGTATAAATATTTTGAATCGTAGAAATAGGCCGTAGGGTCGAGGAAATATTTAATTAAACGAAGAAAGAATTTGTGAAAAATTCATGGATCTCGCAGGGGTTTGATTCAAACGATTTAAAATGTTAGTGTTGGTCACAATTAATTCTTATCAAAAGTGTAAATACAAAAAATGTTCCGAATTAAAAACTTCATCTAATAATATTATTGTCTACAAACGTGTCGTTCGCGAGGGAGAGGTAAAATAAAAGTTGTAATGTTTGAGTTTGACATATAACATATGTCATAAAGTCTTAATAATTATTGATTTGATTAAATTAATTTTTAATTTATAAATTAATTATATTTTTGTGGGATGATAAATGCACCCATGATTATTGAGAAATACTTTAATGAAATCAATAATTATTAAAACTTTATGACAGATGTCATGCCAATTTAATCAATACAACCGTTTAACATTTTTGTTCTATTTCTCATGACAGTCTGTAAATAGGTAAAAAATTCAACTTTTATTTTGCTTCTCTCTCACGAACGAAATGCACGTAAACAATAATTTTGGACTTATTAGACGCAGTTTTTAATTCTGTTTTTTTGTTTTTTTGCTCTAAAATAAATGGGTAGATATTAAAGATATATGAAAATTTAACCATTGTATTTCCTATGGTCCGGAAAAAAGTAGACACCCGGTATAAGTCTACACCCAGCATAATGGACCTTTTACATGAAAAGAGAGATAGAGAAAAAATGACATATATGTAGTGCGCAGTAGTTTGTTTGCGCATAGAGGAGGCCAGATATATTTCAAACAAAATTAGAAATGGCGAAAATAAGAATGTAACTAAATTGAATAAATTCACAAAAAGCGTTTGTGATGATTAATATTTCAAGATGAGAGGACGGGTAAATGGGAATCAGAAACGTGCTTATATGTTCTAAAGACGCGAAATAAACATCACATAAAGTGACAAATAATTGCGTAGTTGCCAGTTTGTTATTAAGAAAGTTACAAACAAGAATAAAACTATTGTTATTTTTAAATATTTTTTTTTGTCTTTATTAATAATTTCTTTACAATCAAAGTCAAAATAATTTCAGTTTTTGTGTTGTTTAAATATTTTTTTATCAAAAATAAATGCTTGTCCTTTTAATCATTTTACTTGACAACATGGTGCCTACTCATCTCTAGTTCATAAAAATTTCACTACGTGGTGTATTGAAACATTACGTCACGGTGCAATAAAAATGTAAAAGGTCCATTGCAAGTGAATTTAATTTATAAAATTTATCACAGATACAGATGCGCGTCTGCCTAGCTTAACAAGACTGATCGCGCACGCGCACATTCTAACAAAAAATTCACCGCGGAAACTGAAATCTACGCATGCGTCATACGCCCCTTCCTTACACGTGCTAAAACCCTCCATTACACAGCTGGCATATTTGTAACAGTAGGCAGAAATAAGTGAAATAAAATTTAAAGATCAATTGTATCAATTGTATTGAGTTTTTCTTTAGTACCTATTCAAAATTTATATACTTTGAAGCACTGTAATATTTCGTGTTTTAAACGTATTGAATGAAATATTAAATAAGTGAGTAAGTGAGACTACTAAATTGCATAGATTTTGTCTAACCAAGAAAATGGAACCTCCTAAAAGGCATAAATCAGAAACTGGAGCTGGTTACTATATGCAAGGTAATTGTTATTTATTTTAAATTTTTTTTTTTTATATTTAATATGATATTTTTACATGAGTGGGATGGAAATTGAATTACAATTACAATGATTTTCCATTTTTTATTTTTTTTATTTCCATGCCTGTGTTTGTTTTTTTAATTATAATAGATATTCCATGTTTGTCTAGTAATTACAAATCCATATATAAAATAAATTGTAACGTTCTTAAATTTATCTTAATATTGTGTAAAAAATTGCGGCTAAGGTGCCCGGCTCTCTTTTCCACATCAGAGACTAGTCTACTAACGTAGTCCACATCTTTACGACTTGGGCACAGTATAGAAAAGCAAGCAATAGTTAATTATCGGGCTCTGAGTCAGAGTTTTCACTGCGCATGACCGAAGATACACCCCTGAGAACATGGCGACTCTCGCGCAATTCTTTTTAAATTTAAACTTTCGAATAGTAGTCGCAGCAATACTTAATTTGTATCATATGATCACTAAAGATTACAATAAATGCTAAAAATTTATTACATATAAAAGTAATATATAATAAATTTATAAGTATAAGTAATGCCTGGAATTATACGAAACATTTGAAATATAATATGCTCATTGTTCATTATCTTATAACGATTGCTGTCGTGAGCTGTTATATTTTGTTTTGCTGATTGTGTTTTTATTAACATTATTCAAAAATCAGTCTTTTTCAAGATTAACGTTTAAGGTTTGTTCATAGAAAATATTTCCAACGGTTGGAGTTTGAGTGCGCATGCGTGGTTTCAAACTGGTTGCAAATCAAACTGTTTGAATTCTTCTGTGAACAGCATTATGTCACTTAACTTTTTAAAATGAATAATAAATGTCTGCTTAATTTTGGTAGTAAATATATCGATATTATCGATCACTGTAGTGACACTTGTCAGTGAGTCAGTCTTTTATTATTTTATTACATTAATTTACAATGATTTACTTACCGTAAAATATTTATTTCACTAATTTATTTTATTTGTAAGTATATAGCCAAACATTAAATGAAATCAAAACCTGTAATCAAAACAAATACAAATGTCTTGTCAAAACAGTGTAAGTGCGCATGCCTCAAATTTAAAATTTCCTTCCGAGTTGGAAATTATTCTGATAGTTGGCAACCGGTCAGCAACCAGTCAGAAAGTTTCTATGAACATTGAACTAATAATTAGAGTTGGAAATTTGTGACTCTGCGAACGCTTTTATGTAACTGCGCATGCCTCTGACGGTTGCTGACGGTTTCAAACCGTTCTATGAACAAACCTTTATGTGTGTTAAGTACGTATATTTCTTTATTTGTGTTGTTTGTGAACCTGAGTTTTCTTTGTTTTTTACTTTGTATTTTTATAAAGTGGAACTTATTTTTTTCCAAAAAGAAGAGGAGGAAGTAGGTAAATGTGCAATGAACAGTTGTTCGAATGCAGTAAGTAGTACTTTCGGAGATATTTGTTTTCTTTAAAATGTAGAGAAAGGTTAGTCAAATCCATTATTTCATAAATATTCCAAGTATATATATATATATATATATATATATATATATATATATATATATATATATATATATATATATATATATATATATTAAGAATATTCGAGAACAGTCTAAATTCAGCAAATAATAAATTGTATATAAATTTACCGCGTATGCACCTCACACAATATGGCGGCCGTTATTGGAGCATACATCAAAGGTGCCGACACAGAGTGTCGCTCTCAGACCAACCATAAATTAATATACCTATTAAACTATATACCGCTAAAAGGCCCATAAGAAATGCCCGCAACATTTTGCACTCTTCAAGCGTGAACTCGGTCCCTTTTGCGCATGCGTCAACTGCATTCGATTCGTTATTCGCCTACCGGCTGTGCGCGCCTGCGCTTGTAGACTCGTAGAAATTACGTTGGATTCCCTATGGTACGGTAAAAAATAGACATCCGGTATAATGAAATAAATGAAAAAATAAAAGTTATATTTTTTAGCTATTTACAGACCGCCATGAGAAATACAAAAAAAATGTTAAACAGACGTTGAAAGGAGATAAATTATGTCGTAATTATTTTCTATTCAACGTCTGTTACGTGATTAGATTATTTACAATGTTTAATAAAAAATCATGTTGGCAGTGGGATTTGGCCTCGGAATCGGCACATCGAAATTTATATACCCTCAATTTTTTAACTTGTTTTTAACATTCTGTATATTTATTTTCTAATCTGACGTTTAATAATGAATACCCAAGTAACACTCCCCGACGGTCGATTAAAAGTGACGTCGATTTCAGGTTGAATTTAACTCATTTACTGCCGTCTAATCTGACGTGCATACGACGACACTGTGACGTTGATTTTTGGTCTGAAATAGGACTATTTAGACGTCAGATTTGTGGTCGCTATGACGTCCATGTGACGACTTTATGTGATCATAATTAAGTCTATTTAAACCTTTTTTAAACGTCTAATTTGACGTCTTTATGACGATTATTTTTACTTTATTTTTAATATTATTAAAAAATCATATTCATATTTTAAATTTATTTAATTTGGTAATTAATAACACACGAAGGGATATATTATTTTTATTTACATATCAATTCATTTATTTATTTATTATAATGATTTTTAAAATTAGAATAAATGTAATATAAAACTTAATTTATATTTACCTATATGTATAATATATATTTATATTTATGTATTGTCATTACCAAAATCTACGAATAGAAACAGATTGACACACCGAAATATGGGTAAGCCATGGTGATATTTATATTTTATTTATTTAAAACATATTACATGTTTACATAATTATTAATGCGAAACGAAAACAATTTATATGTTATATTTTTTGGTATAAAAATCATGGACATATTAATTTTCAACAATTTAAACAAAACCTAGTAGTGCTTTAAAAAAAAACTTTAAGGAATGTTGCTAATACAGAAGCAAATGTATAAATAAAGGGAAATATATAATATATAAACAAAGATTTATCTAGTTTTACGGTTTTACTTGAGCATTTCCTATAGCTCCAAAAATCCCACTTTCCTAAGTTTTCCAAGAATCTTTACATCTTCCCTTTCAAGCTATTCTAGAACGATTGGTTTCAAGTAAACCATCGACAAAGAGACATGATAGTGATTTTTAATACACATTTCGATTCTGGTGATCTTGACCAAGTTGCATTTTTTTTTAATGGAAACTTAATTTCTAATTTCTCTTTTGTATAGATTGGCATATGCTGTAATATAATTTGTTGGTACATATTCTATTCAAATTGTCGAAATGTTGGCTGCGTAATAAAAATAATAAAATTTATTGCGTTTGGCCCGAAAATTTGAAATATAAAAAATAAATTTGTTCGGGCAATTAACATTTATTCCCAGCAGCCCAGTTCTGAATATAAATTATACGAGGTGGAGATTTTAGTATAATTTGGTAAGTCGAAAGAATTATATTTTCATTTTTGTATTTACAACTCTTCCCTAAAATTAAAAGAAATTACAGCAAAATAAAAATAAATCAAGTAAAAATTTACATATGCTCAGACTACTGTATATGTATGAACGGTCCTCTGCCATTTTTGTGTTGTGCATTGTCCAGTATTTTAATTACCACGGGTGAATACTGAAAATAATATTTCTTAATACGAACATTGAAAATTTAGTATATTGTAAGTAGATAAAATTGTGCTTATATTGCTTATTACAATTTTTTTTTGTAGATATGGTAAGACACAAAGCGAAGTGCCATTATGAAGAATATAAACAAGCAATGGTGAACTAGTTGAAATATGCACCATACCACAACGTGCAAATAAATACATTTTTTTTTTGTAGATATAAGATGCATTATTTATTTAATTAATTTGTATTTTTCGTAATATTTTATTAATTTTTTTATGTTTAATATCTATTGATGCCATATTGTTTTGCATTAATATTTTTTAATTATTTTTTTATATTATACAGTATAAATAAAACTAGAAATAAATTATTTATTTTACGTACCATCATTCAACTAGTTCACCATTGCTTGTATATATTCTTCATAATGGCACTTCGCTTCGTGTCTTACCATATCTATAAAAAAATAATTGTCATAAGCAATATAAGCCAATTTTATCTACTTACAATATACTAAATTTTCAATGTTCGTATTAAGAAATGTTATTTTCAGTATTCTCCCGTGGTAATTAAAATGCTGGATTGCTGGACATGACACAAAAATGGCGGAGGGCGGAGGGTGCGTTCGTACATATACAGTAGTCTAAATTTTTGTTTGATTTATTTTTATTTTGCTGTAATTTCTTTTAATTTTAGCGAAGAGTTGTAAATACAAAAATTAAAATACAATTCTTTCGACTTACCAAATTATACTAAAATCTCCACCTCGTATAATTTATATTCAGAATTGGGCTGCTGGCAATAATTGTTAATTGCCAAAACCAATTATTTTTTTTAAATTTCAAATTTTCGGGCCAAGCGCAATAAATTTTATTATTTTTTACCTAGCCATCATTTCGGCAGTTTGAATAGGATTTGTACCAACAAATTCTATTATAGCAAATGTCAGTCTATACAAAAGAGAAATTAGAAATTAAGGTTCCATTAAAAAAAAAAAATGCAACCACCAGAATCGAAATATGTATTAAAAATCACTATGATGTCTCTTTGTCGATGGTTTCCTTGGAACCAATCGTTCTAGAATAGCTTGAAAGGGAAGATGTAAAGATTCTTGGAAAACTTAGGAAAGTGGGATTTATAGGAAATGCTCAGGTAAAACCGTAAAACTATATAGATAAATCTTTGTTGTTATATTATATATTTCCCTTATATACAGGGTGTAACACTAAAACCAACCACCACCATTATTTTCTTTATTATTATAGTTAACAAAAAATTACTATAGAACAAAATTGTAGAAGACCAAGGGGGACATCCCATTTTAGAATAAAATATTTTTTAAACCAGTGGTTCTCAATTTGCAACACAAAGTTATATTTTTTCAAATGGGATTATACATATTTTTATGCCTATTCGATAACATATTTTATTCTGAATTCAACCAAGTTCACTCCAGCACCAAAAGTACTGCATATCAATGTTTTCTTTATACCAATATTTAGCGCCCCATTTGTGCTCATTTGCGCCCTTAAAAATTTTCTTCTATCTCTTTTTATTTACGAGATATTAACGATTAAAGATTTTTAGTGCTAACTTCTCATATCAGCACCAGAAGTACTATGTATCAATTTGTTATTTGTACTAATATTTAACGCCCACTTTGCGCTCATTTGCACCCTAAAAATTTTGATTCCATCTCTTTTTATTTATGAGATATTAACTATAATATGTTTTGGTGTCATGTTCACGCCAGCACCAAAAGTATTGCATATCAATGGTTTTTTTATACCAATATTTAGCGCCCAATTTGCGCTTATTTGCGCCCTAAAAAATTTCTTTTGTTTTTTTTTTACTTAAGAGATATTTACGATTAAAGATTTTTGGTGACAACTTCTCATATTATCACCAGAAGTACTATGTATCAATTTATTCTTTGTACTAATATCTAGCGCCCAATTTGCGCTCATTTGCGTTCAAAATTATTTTCAATTTCTTTTTTTATGAAATATTAACTATTAAATATTTTGACGCCAAGATCACACCAGTACCAAAGGTGTTATAAAACATAATTTTCTTCATATCAATAATAATCGCCCAATTTGCCCTTATTTTTCTTCTATTTTTTTATATACGCGATATTAACTATAATATATTTGGGTCCCAACTTCACGCCTGCACCAAAAGTATTACATATCATTCTTTTTTTATACCAATATTTTGCGCTCATTTGCGCCTTAAATTTTTCTGTTCTATCTCTTTTTATGTAGGAGATATTAACGTTGAAATATTTTTAGTGCCAACTTCTCACATCAGCACCAAAATTACTATGCATTGTATTTTTCTGTATGTTAATATTTAATGCTCAATTTGCGCCTCCAAAAAAAATATTTTAGTTTTCCAGTATTAAATGTCAATTATTTTGGGACCAGGTTCACGCTAGCACCAAAGATAATTTGAAAACAAAACATAAACTTCATATACATAACAAGCTTTTCTTCATGAATAAAATTCATTTTTTGTGCCTCCGTCCGGAAACGCTTATTTATAATGTCTAGGCCGGCAAAAGAAGTTGGCATTACTGTTCTGGTGATAGTCAATTTAGAACTATTTTCAACATAAGAGTTTTCAAAATTTTTACAACTTTGAATACTAAATTGTTAATTGTAATGCAAAACCGATAAAAAAAATTAAATTTTGCAACTTTTGGTAAACTACATTAATAATATTATACAGGGTGTTAATTAAAAAGCGGGCCAGTGGCGTTTAACATGGAATCTTCTTGGGATCCTAAATATATTTGACGAGTGTTAAGGTAGGGCCTTAATATTACGTATGAATTGGTTTAAATTTTATTTTTCGACGAATACAAATACAAAGAAGTTTCGAATACAAATACAAAGACGTTTCGAATGTGAATTATATTCATCATTGGTTCGTAAAAGTTGGTTAATTATACATTTATATTTCAAGTTACATTTTGATATTTAAGTTGAAAAAGTTATATAAATATTACAATAATAATTAATTATGACCAGGACATCAATGCTTCAACATCTTGAAACATCTTGCTCATTTCTAGTAACAGTAGTAGTATTCAAACAAAATTACAAAGAAATTCCAAGCGTTTGAACTGTTAGAAATTCGGTTTTCAAATAAAAGTTACAGATATTTAAATTCTATCTTATTATATTATATCTTAAATCACTAAACAGATTTTATTTTTAAATTCTACACTAATACTATTATAGTATTATCATTTTTCACATTTTTTAACCTATAAAATTAAATTTGTCTATTCAAACGATATGCATAGCTTTGTAATTTTGTTTGAATTTCATGGCTATAGCTACAAATGAGCAGTTTTTATAAAATTTCAAATTTGATTGTTACCACACGTGCAATACAAATTCTGTTTCGTGATTTAGGAGTAAAATTAATTATCTACGACTTTTTTTTCAAATATTTTTGTCTAAAATTAATTGGGAATTTTTGTCCAAGGAAAAACTGATTTCCCATATTAAACGCTTATGGCCCGCTTTTTAATTAACACCCTGTATAAGAAATATATTTTCATTCTATTTACTTTAGCATTTAACTTTGTATTTAAACTAGTTTTTGTACAATTGTAGATCACATCATAAATATTGAAACAAAGTAGAGATTTCATTTATTTACATAGGTAGTGTTATAAAAATAAAAAATTGGTTAAATACACTATGAATTAAATTAAGGCACTCATTTAATCGATATCTAAGAAAAAGAAAATGATCTTTTAAAAATTAGTTTTGATATTTAAAAATATATGAATGATAATTACAACTGATCCTTAAAAACATGTTTGGTCTTTATGAAAAAAAGGAATTAATGTCTATAATATTAAATAAAATAAAGAAGTAACGTAGTATATAATCAGTGATAATTTTTTCATAAGGATTAAAAGGCAAGGCAAAATACTAATCGCTACAGTGGCGATCCGCCGAAAGCCAGTCACCCTGCTTTGCTCCGTGTTGGCTCCCATCGACACTTATAATATCCCTAACTTTTCAGGAACTGTAGTTTTAATTGAGATGAAGGAGGGGCTGAAATTTAATGTTGGACAAAAATTTGTTCTGTTGGACCCTGTAATCCTGGTTTCACGAGTCTGAGACATCAAATATAAAACATCCCAACGCATCTTAATTCTAAAAGATCAGCTATTATAAATAAAAAATATTAATTATTTTATTAATCATCATAACTATTTATTAAATATCTTTTAAAAATATTAGTGATCATTAATTATATTAAAATATATTAAATTGTTAATGTTCAAAATAATAAGTTAAAGACCATTCCATAATTTAAAAGATCATTCATGGTTTTTATATGTCAAATCTATTTTTTTATGATAAGATAATTATTAATTGATTAAATTTATTATAACGAAGTATCAGCACACTCAATAAATGTTGTTAAAATTATGAGTTATTAACAAATTAATATGTTGAAGTCGGTGTAGGCATGAACCTGGCATGAAAATAATGGAAGATTAATATATTCAAAACTAGAAAAGTAAAATATACTTTTCTGGGCGCAAATAAACGCAAATTGTGCGCTAATTATTGGCATAAAGAAAATAATGATTCATATTATCTTTGGTGCTAGAGTAATCCTGGTGCCAAAATAATTGATAGTTAATATCTGGAAAATATTTTTTGGGGAGTTCAAATAGGCGCAAAATTGAGCGTTAAGAAAAATACAATGCATAGTAATTTTGGTGCTGATATGAGAAGTTGGCATTAAAAATATTTAATCGTTAATATTGCGTATATGAAAAGAGGTGGAACATTTTTTTTTTTATTTCTTTATTATAGTTAATATCTCATACATAAAAAGACATGGAACCAAAATTTTTAGGGTGAAAATGAGCGCAAATTGGGCGCTAAATATTAGTACAAAGAACAAATTGATAATAGTACTTCTGGTGCTGATATAAGAAGATAGCACTAAAAATCTTTAATCGTTAATATCTCGTAAATAAAAAGAGATAGAAGAAAAAATTTAAGGGCGCAAATGAGCGCAAATTGGGCGCTAAATATTGGTATAAAGAAAATATTGATATGCAGTACTTTTGGTGCTGGCGTGAACTTGGCACCAAAATATATTATAGTTAATATCTCGTAAATAAAAAGAGATGGAAGAAAAAATTTTAGGGAGCAAATTGGGCGCTAAATATTGGCATAAATAAAGGAATGATAAGTAGTACTTTTGGTGCTGATGTGAAGTTGGCACCTAAAATAATTAATTGTTAATATCTCTTAAATAAATAAAGATAGAACAAAAAAATTTAGGGCGCAAATTGGACGCTAATTATTGGCAAAATTTCAGAATTTGCGCTCACATGTTTCACTGACCTTGTAAAAACATGTTTCATAAGGCCTGCATAATCGCATTCGTATCGACTCTGTATGTTGAGGTAGTTATATCGTGAAACCATTTTACCCAGAATTAATTGAAATTTTAAGTACATCTCAACTGAAGTATAATCTACCTGCTCTCCAAGTTTTAAAATAATTGACCACGCGGTACCTGAGACCTTTTTAACACGTGAAAAATAGGAAATGGGAAAATAAACACAACATTTTAAATTATAACTTTTATATCCATACCGACATTTAATCGAAAAACTAGTATGTTATAGAAAAGTAATTAACGGATTTTATGTAAAAATTTGAAAATTATTTAGCATCCAGATTTAATTTTATTGCCTCTAGAAAATTATAATCTGAAGATATGATAAATAGGTAGAATTATACTTGACAACCATGTACAAGCGTTCCAGATGGAGTATCAGTTAAGTTAACAACGCCCGCTTGGTATTGGCGAATAAGAGGTGATCTTTGGTTAAAGGAATTTCAGACGTACATTCGAAGGAAATATTTTTTAAATTGGTATTTTACGTGAAAAGCATGAAAACTTTAAACAGTATAATACTACTTTTGTAATTTTAAGAAAGAAATATATTAATTTGTTTTGCAGTTTCCATTTGTAGTTTATAATTAGTATTATATCTCAAAATATTATTTTATCAATAATATTACTTTTATACCTGAATGTACCAATAAATGTCTAGGTGCGACGTTGCCACAGTTATTCTTCAACATTCATACTGTAGTGTGAGTATATTGAAATACGACACTTGTGTATGTGTTAGTGCGAGTGGTACATTCAAAATAAAACTTTTCTACGGAAAAATAAACAAAATTCATCTGTTACAGTGTTTGATATTAGATTTTAACTATTTTGATGCAATCTGTGTATATAATATAATGTTAGAAAATATAAGTTATTGCAAATATAAACTGCATTAGCTTAATTTTTATTTTGAACATAGAACAAGTTTTTGAATAGGTACACTCGAGTGACAACTACCTTAAAGCTGCACAACATTGTCCATTTAACCGACTTCGTAGCTCGTATAGTATCCGAGATTCCAATGGTAACTCACTTGATTTGAGACCATAAAGATTGCTAATTTATAGGTAAGCCAGAAAGTATGTTCTAAAAATTTCGCAAAACGCATTATATAACATTTGTCAGAAAGCTCGTGTTCACCATCGCCGGTATCCCCATCAGTTAATAGAGAATTAATCGATGAAGGTAATCATAAAATATATTATTAAATTTAAACATAATTTTATTTTCCAGACTTTAACAGCTACAGCAACAGCAGCAATGCGTATGCAAATTTATAATTATTTTGAATTCGTCCGTATTCATGTTCATGCCTTTATCTATTTTATAATACCTACAAGATTAAATTTATAAATATGTACTACGAAAACTTTTAGAAATATATATTTTAATACAATGAAAAACAACTATTTAATAAGTTACTGAAAACAGGCTTACTTACAAATTTGTGTATTATAATTTCCCGCCTAAACTATGAATCTGGAGCGTTCGACAATGGACCCGTTTAGTGATGACGTAGCCAGGTTTCCAAACAAGAAAATGGCTGCCACCTTGGTAACCGTTGCTATGTTATTTAAAACTAACCGCGAAACTACAGTGGTGGGAGATTAACGCTTTCTTAGAATTTTAGGCTCTTTAAAGGGTTTAATTGGCGTAGCGCCAAATGGGGTTGTGACTTACGTTAGTAAACTATGTCCAGGATCAATGTCTGATAAAAAAATTGTGGAATTTTAAAATTATTTGAAAGTGGAGATCTAATCATAGCTGACAAAGGGTTCTTAATAACAGATGTATTGCCGCCCGGGGTAACTTTAAATTTTCCACCATTTATAATGGAAATGCAATTCACGCCGGAGCAAGTTGCTGTCACTAGAAATATTGCTCGTGCAAGAGTTCACGTGGAAAGAGCAATAAGAAGAATAAAAGCCTTTCGAATTTTAAATATTATTCCTCAAAACTTGACCCCAATGTCAACTAAATTTTTTTAAGTATGTGCTGCATTGACTAATTTTCAATACCCATTAATCAAAGAATTATATTATAAAAAAAGTAAATAGGTAGTCGCTAAGTTTATACAAATTACATATATATAGTTTGATTTATTGTTTTAGAAATATACATTATTTTAATAAATATGGAATAAATTTCTCATGATAAAATGACTTTAAAATATTTATATTACATGCCCATTCGTCATCTTTATCCACATCAATAATTATAGTGCAGTTCGGAGTCCAAATAACTAAAAATCACAATGATTTCTCTATTATATGAAGCTGTCCCTGCATTTGGTGGTAGTATTCATGTTTATTTAATACGAATTCAGCCCTTATCCACATCGTATTTACAAATGTAAGAATGATCACATTTCAGTGCTCCCCTTATGTCGGTGTTTCTGAATTTATAGGGGGCATTTCACTTCAAAAATTGCGTCCTCGCCTACCAATCCGTCTGGATTGGCTCCCAAATATCCGCAAGGATGTAAATGTAATATTAATCTGCAAATAAATTATATGCAATTTTCAGTCACAATGAGCAATATTCATGTGAAATTATTTTACATATCAAATTTGTACGTTCGATCTCTCATACTGGCATTCACAGTGCCTGTTATTATTTTTAAATTATCATTATATGTCATACTGACTACATCACCACTTTCGACCGCATTTTCACCACGTTCTATTAATTTTCTATCGTCTATAAAATAATTTACCATAGAATAAAACTTTATTACATATTTCTGAGTCATTTCAAATTTCAATATCAAACTCTACAACTTATAGGTTATGTCTTATACGTCAAATCCTGAAGTAGCATAGCAACCGCCTTAGCAACGAAGACGCCATTTTCTTGTTTGGAAACCTTCGTGACGTCAGACTAAACGGGTCTATTAACATTTGTGAAATCCGTCACGTGACCTATGAGCTCTGAGTAATCCGTAGATGTCACTGCCAAACGTACCCAAGATGTAATAGGTCCATTTCTGGCGCTATGAAGTTCTTCACCCAAATTTGAAAAAAGTAGCGCAAAAGTATTGCGGCAGGTCTCATATAGACAGACTTGTGAAATCGCTTGTCTCCGCACAAATTGAGGATATATTTTTTAAATAAAAACTACAGAACCATTGATTACAGAACTAAGAACAATGTGGTATCTAGTGGCGAATAGGACATTTTTTAATTGGGTGTATTTTATAGTTTTCTACTATACCGATTTGGTGATTAAATATTCTGTGTTGAGTTTATTTTCTGTTGTGTGAGCATTTTGTGATTTCTGTCTTTACATTTTCCGCATTTTCTAGCGATACATACTTTTTGGAGTTAAAATTAAAATAGTTCAAAGAGAGGCCCTCTTTCAATCTTTTTGCAAGTTTAGCAGCTCATTTCACTACACTTCACTGCGCACACAGTCACAGACACAGACCAAAAAAACTATCACTATGCATGCACATGGTCAAGTGACAGCTGACAGACAACCATAAACAAAAACAAGCACTGTGTTTACGTGGGAAGTAGTATTTTCTAACATTTAAAGTTTTTTGGAATATAATTTGATTAAAAAATTCTTATTGTTTGTTTTATAAAAATTTTAGTCGTACTTCTGGCGTATGTAGGTTATTCACATTTATAAGTAATGTTTCTAAGTAGAAAGATTTGGTTATGTACTATAATATTTGTTTTATTTTAGTGGAAACTGATGTCTATAGAGAGTTGGAAATCGAGATTTTGAGCTTACTAATATCTTCTCGTAAAGAATTGACTGTATTCAACTTGCAATATGATTACAAAAAGGTTATTGGCTATGAGGTCCCGTATAAAAACCTAGGTTTCGATTCTTTCGAACAATACTTGTGGACAATACCACATATTTGTCGTGTAAGTATAATTTTATTGCAAATTGCATATACGTCCACATCCACATCAGGGAATGGTCGACAAGGGTTTGAACTCTTGAGATTTGTATTTCGGACTATGAACAATATTTGTACCCAAGGCTGAAAGTGGCCAAACGAGAGTGTGGAAAAATCAGTTTTTTTTAAATCATTAAATCGGATTTTTTCATTTAAATCACATTTGCAAAATCTTATCATTAAATATTTTATTTTTTAATAATTTCGAAATAAAAGGTTATTTTCAATCGGTTATTTTTAATGAAAATAAAACATTATTATGTACCTTAACATAAATTAATTATTAATACAAACATACTCTCAGGTCAACTATTTAACACTTTAAAAAGAAAAACCAATTGGGCTGCTTGTACTGTGCCCAGCTGGTTCCTCAGTTTGGAATGAATTAAATTAAAAGAAAAAAAATACGTTCTACCCCTGCAGAAAAATGTCAACCACCATTCTAGATAATTTAGTTTTTTAATTAAATCTTCTTTTACAATCAAAAGGTTCACTTTAAATTTGATATTACAAAAATCCTAGAATACATAATTTCGAATATGATAATTTTAAAAATTCATTGATTTTTATTTAAAGAAATTATGAGATTATTGCGATTTAAATCATCCACCCCCTGGGCCGAACATTTTGCGGTCTGCACATATTTTGTATATTATTTTTTATATTTTTTAATGTATACATGCAGTACGTACTCACTTATATCCGGACAAAACTAAATGTTTTGCACGTAACCCTTCGGTACATTCTATTAATTAATTTATTTCAGATTATTGATTACGGTGACAGATCTGTGGTGTTACCAGTTGTTTGTGAGAAGAGCAGACATATTAATAATTTAGTACTACGTCAAAAAGACGATGAATCCATATTTTTCAGGGAGTATGAAATTGTATAAATTTGTATTCCATGTATTTTTAATGCATATTTTTTAAGGCGATCAACGATATTTCCCGAGGATACGGAAAAACAACATGAAAATAAGACTAATTTTAGTACAATTTTCTCAAATATTATGAATCTAAATAATACAGAAGTTATAACTTTATTGAGTAAAGAAATCCCAGTAGGAATGATGATGGTAAATCCAATAGATACTAATGGTAATTTAAGGGAGATGATGCAAACAAAGACAAACAATGTAAAAAGTCCATCTTTGAAAAACATTGATGGGGTGGACTTTAATGACAAACATGCGCTTGATGAACAACCATATTTTACATATTTGAAAGATCATTCATCTATGAGTCAAACCGTGAAGAAAAATCTCAGGAAATTAATTGAGCAAAATACAGTCGGGATTTGGTGTTCTCAATTAAAATATTTATATCGGTAAGTTGCATATTATACTGTTATCAATTAATAATAAAATTATATTATGAGGATTAAATTAAAACTAGAATGAAGATTATTTTTCCATTCTAATTAATAAAAATAATAAATTTTGTATTTAACCTTCGACTCTTTAAGTCAATAATATTATTTTTTATTATAGTTTCTCTTGAATAATTTTTGCTATTTTTAAAATTTCGACAATGTGTGGTATTATTTTTATCCTATATCCTCATTATGTCATTTCTATAGTTCAATAAAAACAATAGGCTATTCCACCGAGTATTAAAAATAGTAAAAGTTTATTGAAAAGTCCATTTGTTTCATTATAAATTATTCCCTTTAAAAAATACGGGTGTTTTGCATTTGATGACGAAGGACATGTACGCGCGTGTTTGAGCAAATAAGACCCAAGTATGAACTCCCTACTTTGTGAAGCTCCGCCTAACTAAGAATATATTTACTCGAGTGACTTGTATCTGTTCGGGTGTCTTTGTTTTTGTAAAATGAGAAAAAAGTGAAATAAATTAAGGGCAATAATTTATTTTATTTTTCTAATAATGAAAAATATTACAATTTAAATATACATTCTTTGGTAATTTACTCAACATTTTTTCATAAGCCTGTGA
Organism: Harpalus rufipes; assembly: GCA_951394225.1. NCBI lineage: Eukaryota > Metazoa > Arthropoda > Insecta > Coleoptera > Carabidae > Harpalus > Harpalus rufipes. The sequence goes on along the minus strand of OX596278.1, from coordinate 38,691,467 downwards.
ACCACTGTTTGTTTATTTCTGGTATACTCATACAGAGCAAATTTAAAATTCGAACCTTAATATCACGCTTATTTGTAGGAATTTTTAACTCAGACTTTCACATGTGGTCTTGTAGTTTTATTTACTTAACAAAAAAAAACATCGTGGAATAGCCTATCATGTGTCACATAAGTTTATATACCGGGTTATATCCATCAACCATTTAAAATATATATATATATATATATATATATATATATATATATATATATATATATATATATATATATATATATATATATATATATTAAACATCATCATCGGTCAATGAAAATCCGGTTTGAAAATTCTTAGTATTAAGGGAGATATAAGTTCAAAACTGGTTTGTGACATCATCAGTACCGCCCAGTGGTACTCAATCTGTTGATTTTCATCTGATTTTATTTACCAACGATCACATATACATTAGATAAAACTTCATAGCATTTGTTATATTTTCGGCTGGAAAGAAAGAGACAACTAAGGGTAGAGATATATTGATTCACTGGATATCACTGCTTCTTCTTGTACTATATTTGAATTATTATTAACGAAAACCAGTTATAAAATGCATGAATCAGACTGATATTAGTATTAGGAAAGGACAAAAAGAATTGTGTATAATTATTTATTTTATTCTATTTATTTTTAAACAATGTTTTTTGTGTAAATGCTTCTTATTCTATTTGTACTTTTTCTAAATTTATTGTCGTTTTATGGTGAATTCGGATTTTGATATAAATGTCTAACATTAAATTAAATAATTGAATGCCATGTTTATTTAATGTATCCTGATCCAATGTTACCGTTTACTTTTGCATGTCTTATGCATTTTTCTGCAGCCCTGCACACGTCTTTAACAAAATCAGATGCCTGCTGTAAATTGCCGTACAAAATGAATAAGAACGTGATGAGTTTTTAGAATTATGCACATCTTATTCCAATACTTGAAAAAGGCATATTTATAGAATAATAACACCGGAAAACAAAAACAAACAAACAAAACAAAACGACTTCACAACTGCCAAAATCCAAACAAAGGAGCAAAATGTCACAAATATATTATGACCGTAGAGAGATCTCTCGACAAACTTTAGAGTACACTTTATATATCTCTATCTCTAGTTGTCTCTTTTTGTCCAGCTGAGAACATAACAAACAGTAATGAAGTACAGGGCATGTTTTGTCTAGTATATTTGTGGTCGTTGGCATTTACTTTTTTTATATTTGTTGAAAATTTATATACTTATTAAATCTTTAGTGTCAAACTTTGTTTTGAATACTTCGATATTTGTAATTCTTTATTTTGTACTGTTTATATAAAACGGTTCCAGATTTTACTAAATTAAATTTGTATCAATTATGTTGTCTTTCTGAATAAATGGCGAGAGCGGACTTACAATGTTTACCCAATGAGAACTTTCATTTCAAAACCTTTATATCTCGAAGCTAAATAAACTTTTAATAATTCTTTTTTCCGTAATCATAATTATAGAGCATACAAATTCTATTTTTGACACAATCTACAACGCTTAACCGATGGTAGAACTAACCTCATAGATAGTAAATCGGGCAATTTTTGTTTTACATGCTTTCTATAAGAATTAGAGGCCCTTAAAACTGACCAATTACGTCATAGTTCAAAATTTTGTAAAACACTAAAATCAGTATGTTTTCTGAAAAAAATGTCACACCTATCACAATTGACATATAAGATCATTGGCGTCGCGGCAGGTATTTCAGAATTTCACAATGAAAAACTACATGTTTATCATGAAAGTAATTGACATGTTGATATTAAATAAACCGAATATAAATCGTACGCTAATACAAAAAATCGTTTCACGTCAGTTTTGACAATCAACATTTTTTCCAGAGAACACATTGATTTTTACTTTTTTACAAACTTTTGAACTATGACGTGATTGGTCAGTTTCAAGGGTTCTTATAGAAAGCATGTAAAACAAAACTTATTGCCAGATTTACTATCTATGGGGTCAGTTCTGCCATCAGTTAAGCCTTGTACACTTACTTAACATCTGTATAACATAGAAATAGAATGTTATATTTTTAATATGGTGATTCTGTATTTAAATTAGACGAAAAGTGTAAATTCAAAAATATTTAGAATTCAAACACCATCCAATGAGTACTAAATTATTGCTCAATTGTTTATTATACCCGAGTAAGAAGCAAATGAAGAATGCCTTTTATAAAGAAAACTACAGATTCAAAATTAATGAAACAAAATAATTTGACAGTTACTAATATGTCAATGTCAAATATATGAAAAGTAACTGATAACATGATAAATATGTTTAAAAAAAGTTTATGGTACAGATAATATTTGAAAAAAAAAACTGTCAAGGATTGTTTGCTACACCCGGTGTGATATATATATACACAGGGTGTTTCCTTTAAAACAACCAGCGCTTTTTTGGGCGAACTAATGACTTTAGAGAAAAATGTTATATACAAAAAAATACCAGGAAAAGGGCTTAATTTATGAGGAATAATAAATAAAAAATTCAACCAGTGGTTCTCAAACGGTAGAATAAAATTATATTTTTTTTAAATGGCAACCTATATAAATTTTTGTCCATTAGATAGAGAGTTTTTTTCTGATTTCAACGATATAAATATGATATGGGGTTGTATAACAATTATTTCGAGAAAAATGATATTAAAAATCAGAAATAATTCTACAATATTGTAGTAGGCTATGCAATAAACAAATGCAAACAAATGATACAGGTGACAGATAGTTTTGTTACTTACGTTATTAAGTGTTTGTTTTCGTAATTGTTTAATTACTTATTAATAAAAAATGGCTTTGCAGTTGCAATAGTCGTATTAATAGTTGTTTATTGCATAGCCTACTTCAATATTGTAAAATTATTTCTGATTTTTAATATTATTTTTCTCGAAATAATTGTTATACAACCCCATATCATATTTATATCGTTGAAATCAGAAAAAAATTCTCTATCTAATGGACAATTTATATAGGTTGCCATTTCAAAAAATATAATTCTATTCTACCGTTTGAGAACCACTGGTTGAATTTTTTATTTATTATTCCTCATAAATTAAGCCCTTTTCCTTGGTAATTTTTTGTATATAACATTTTTCTCTAAAGTAATTAGTTCGCCCAAAAAAGCGCTAGTTGTTTTAAAGGAAACAGCCTGTATATATATAGTACTGGACAAAATAAATCATACACCTATCATTAATTTCAATTTCTCCTTGTATCTATTTAACCTTAGAAGAAAAAAACATTGGTATATAAGAAAAATAAAGTCATTTTAAAATACTTCTATAATATATGTATGAAATGAAAAAATTGTTGCTGATTTTTTTTTAATATTTTATTTTCCCAATAATAATACATTTTACCTTGGTCAAAATAAATCATACATTTAAAAAAAATGCAAATAAAATATATTCAAAAAATCCTTAATATTTCGTATGACCACCTGTAGCTCTTATAGCTACTTCCAGTCATCGAGGCATACTTTCTACTTATTTTTTTCATATATTGCTGATCCATTTCCTCCCACGCCTGTTGAAGTGCTGCAAGGTATGACGTTTTGTTCGTCACATTTGATTTGTTAATATTTTGATCAAAGTAACCCCATATATTTTCAATTGGGTTTAGATTCGGTTACTGTGGTGGCCATTCGAACAGTTTTTTTCGGTTCGACTTGAAAAAGGCAGCAGTTTTCTTTGCTGTATGTTTTGGATCATTGTCTTGCTGGAAGATAAAATTATTTTCTACGCCCAATTTTAAAACAGATTCCTCCAAATTTTCGCACAAAATATTAATGTAATCTTCATCCTTCATATTGCCTACAATTCTTAATAAATTACCCAAACCGGACCATGAAAAACACCCCCAAACCATTACATTACCGTCGCCGTGTTTTACTGTATTTTGAATATTGATTTCTTTTAGAGATTCATTCGATTTTCGCCACACCCTACACCGCCGTTTATGTCCAAATAATTCAAATTTACTTTCATCCGACCATACTATTGTTTTCCAAAAGTCTAAAGACATCGCTGCGTACTTCTTTGGGAACTCGAGTCGTTTCTTTTTATTTATTTTTTCTTATGAAGGGACGTTTTGAAGCTAAACAGTTTTTTAGCCCAGATTAACGAAGTCGACGACGCACTGTTAACTACCAATATTCAGGTCCATAAATTCTACAATATTTGGTGATGATAAACTTGGATTTTGTTTAACCATATTCTTACGATTGTTATCATTGCAAGGAGTTGTAGCCCGCTTTTGACCTTTACCACAAAAATTCGTCACAATTCCATGAATTTCGAAGTTCCTCCAAATATGCTGAACTACTCCAATGGAAATGGAATATTTTTCAGCAATTTTTCTAATAGATACTCCATTCTGTCGATCACGAATGACCAAGTTGCGAAAATCAATGAAAATTTGTCTTACTGGCATTGTTTTAACGACTAATACTTACCCAGACCACATTACCAAAAAGGTAGATTCCAGAGTTTTATTATAACATAAATATCTGAATAATGAATGATAACAGAATAATTAAATAAATAGTTTTATAAAGTGTATGATTTATTCTGTTCAAGGCAAATTATTTTTTAAGGAGAAGAAATAATATATTACAATATTTTTATTCTATATTATATATTTAACTGAAGTACATTAAAATGCCTTTACATTTTTGTATGTATTAATAAATTTGCATATAACATACATACATACATACATACATAAAATCACGCGTGTCCCACTTAGTGGGTTCGCACAAACCCGATAACAATAAGAACAACATCAATCATACAACAAATCCTTACTCTTAACATATTAAAGTGACCGATTTTCGGTAGCATATAATATAAAAAAAATACAACAGAAATTTGAAATTAATGTTAGGTGTATGATTTATTTTGTCCAATACTGTATATATATATATATATATATATATATATATATATATATATATATATATATATATATATATATATACACACAGGGTGTAACACCAAAACCGACCACCGCTATTATTCTCTTTATTATTATAGTTACAAAAAAATATTATAGAACAAAGTTGTAGGAGACCAAGGGGGACATCCAATTAGAGAATAAAATATTTTTTTAAACCAGCGGTTCTCAAGTTACAACATAAAGTTATATTTTTTTAAATGGGATTATACATATTTTATATGCCTATTTGATAGCATATTTTTTTCTGAAGTCAACCATGAGATTATTTTATATCCTTACATAACAAAAATATTGAGAAAAAATTCAATTGAAATTTAAATAAATTTAATTTTTATAGTTATTTTTCAGTAGGCTATGAATGAAAAACAATTGAGCTTAAATTAAAATGAAAAAAATATTTGTTAAAAACGGTATAAACAATGTTCTATTAGATTTCTATCCTAAATAATTCAAATTGACAAATAGCAGGTTTTGTTTTTCATGCATAGCCTACTGAAATATGACTATAAAAATCAAATTTATTTAAATTTCAGTCGCATTTTTTTCAATACTTTCATTATGTAAAGATATAAAACTAATACATGGTTGAATTCAGAAAAAAGACGCTATCGAATAAGCATAAAAAATATGTATAATCCCATTTGAAAAAATATAACTTTATATTGTAACTTAAGAACTACTGGTTTAAAGAAATATTTTATTCTCTAATGGGATGTCCCCCTTGGTCTCCTACAACTTTGTTCTACGATATTTTTTTGTAACTATAATAATGGCGGTGGTCGGTTTTGGTGTTACATCCTATATATATATATATATATATATATATATATATATATATATATATATATATATATATATATATATATATATATAAGGCATATTTAAATAAAATTAATATGAAACTTTATACTAGGTGTCTACTTGAAATCTGTTATATAGAGATTACAATGTTAATTTTTTTTATTTTGCTGTAGTTAGTTACCTATTAATTCTACACCGAAATCACTGATCATATTTTGTTTTATAACCTGTAAATCTGAATTTGAAATTTTATAAATATTGTTTATTTTTAGTGATAAATAAATGCATAATACTGTCAGAATAATATTATTGAATTATTTGCAACTTTTCTTCTTAATAAAAACGTTCTATTTATAAACCATAACACAATAAATAGTAATTTAATAATTACAAAAAAATCTCATTTTATAACACATTAGTATGTAACCTAAGAAACTAATTTTTCTGACAGTAGTGATAGTTCAAACATTATGCATGTATTTGTAATTTTTTGGCAATGGGCTACTTGCATACAAGAGGATTTTGAAAACTATTATATTTTTCAAGTTTAGTTTACTCAACTACATTATTTACATTATAAATTTTTTAAATACATTGTGTTATTATTGAATAAATTGAACATAAATGTATTCCTCCTATCTTGATGACGACACAATCACTAGCATTTGATTAGTTAATGTGAATGGGAGAGGTGAAGGGAAGGTCGAGGATCAGACAACGTTCCACTATCTCCGTCTCTGTCTTCCCAAACTACAGAACTAGGACATATGTCATCCGTGATTGTGACGTCATAAAAAGAAAATATTTATTTTTAGCCGTAAGTGACAAAATTTTGAAAAAGAAAAAATAGGGGGTCTTTTATTTTATATATTCCAAAAAAAAAAATTCTTAATATCATGTAAGTAGCCCATTGATCTTTTTCATTTTCAATATGCGCATGTTTGATAAGATCCTATGGTCGCCGTGACGTGAGCTATTATTCGGATCTAATTTCACAATTATGTATCTATTACATATTTTGTCAGTCGTATTGTCTTTATTTTTTAAATTTTTTAATGCATCATTATGATAGGAGCAGTCTGTCGTAGTAAATAGTAAATCTAAAGAAAAAAGTGTCGTGGCATTTGATTCCCGCTAATAATAAGATAAAGCAAGTTACGAAGAATTAACAGAAGAACTGAAAATGGAACTATATGATAACATTTTATTTTCATTGTAATTTACCGGAAACCGGGAAAAATATTTGATACAAATGTTATTATGTGTATCTGTATCAGGGACTAAAAACGAAATGAGAACGAAAACGAAATAAACCGAAATTTTTATAAGAACGAAAACGGAAACGAAAACGCAATATATTTTTTTCGTTCATGATTGAAAACAAAATAATTAATATCGGTTACCGGTTTTAACCGTTATTTTATTTAATATTTAATGTTATTTACAGCAAATATTTTACACGCAAGTATTATTGAATTTTCAGATATTTGAGTTGCAAACAAGCAAACTTTCAAAGTAACTCTCCCGTAGCTAACCCTGTTACGTGTTCGGTTTAAACGGTATACTCGTAGTTTCATGTATTGAACACTGGCTGCGATAATTTTCATTTGCACACACTGTCGGTATTCGTCTTATTAGTTATGTTAAGTACTTCTAAAAGAGAACTAACATAAAGGAAGATTTGCTTGAAAACGTACTATTAGTTAGGCGAAATAAAGTGTAATTAATGTTTTATTCTTTATTGTTTATTGTAAAAAATTCAGGCCATAGCATAAGCTTTTCTTCTTATTTTTATATATGTATTATCTTTCCTTTATATGTATGTTTAATTAAATAAAAACTTATATTTCTATATTTTCATCAATGGGGACTTATACAATTCAAATATTTTGGTCGCCATCTAGTGTGTAAAAAAGTATTTAATAATTAGTTATGTAGTGAGCAAGATTTAGCTCTAAGTTTGACGTTTATCACATGATCCATATTTGGTCGGAAGTTGAAATAATATGATTAATATAAATTGAATATGAATTAGTAATGTATTTACAGGAACCTGTGATAAAAAAGTAAGTTTAATTATGTACAAAATAACAATAAAATGACGCAAACCTATATTTGTAAAGTGGACAAACATAATCAAACTTATTTTGGAAAACAAGTACAGCAACTCAAGCAACTTTAATAAAGCTGTCTACTAATAAAGAGACACAAGTTTATATTAATAAAAACACATATAAAAATTGATAATAAGCAGAACAACTACACACAAACAAATAAAAATTAATAAGGAAAGTAGTACCCAAACAGTCAACATTATTATGTAAGAAAGTTATTTGGTGCTGTAGAGACATCGAGAAATGAAACTAAATTTGTCAATAATTGGAAACTAAATTATAATTTATTAGGCAATGATGCTGTAAAATTTATATATTTCACCGGCTTATCAGTAGAACATTTTAATGTTCTATATAATTTGTTAAATCCCACAGTTATGCCAAAGTTGAAATACAGATATTTCCAAAAAACGCCAAAGAAAACTAAATTGAATAATTTAAAATCCAGAGACAAATTATGTATGACTTTAATAAGATTAAGACGTGGATATACACTAAAAGAACTTTCATTATTTTTTTCCGTCTCTCAACAGTGGAATTTGTAGTGTTTACATGGATTCAGTTCATGTTTTTTCAAATTGAAACGATGAAATCGAATTTGTTTTCCCTCCGTGAGAATCAGAAAGATTCGATTCCGCAATGTTTCATTAATAACAATCACTACACATAATAACTTAACCAAATTTTGCTGACTAAAACAAATTATGGGATCAACGGGGTGGTTCTGAAAAGGGAAAGCATTTGATCGACTCGGCCATGGTATATCAACTCGCTCGTTCTAAAAATTTCTTGTCCCTTTCTAAATTGTGTGGAGGGAGGTCCGCTGCCGATCCGCCGCCGATGACGTCAAAATCATAAGTCCCCATTGTTACTCATTTAGTTATAATGGCTGTATTACACGTAACGATAAATCGACCGATTTATTGATGAACTGCAATCTTCAATTTATCGGTATGTGTAATACAGGAAAATCGATCGATTTATTTACGAAAATAAATTGATGAAATGGAACGAGTTCTATTTTCTGTCGATTTTTTGGGGAATATTTGGTTACTTTTCTAGTGCCAACTCTATAATATTTGACATTTCAAACTATATTTGACGTTTGCAGGTTATAAATTTTCATTTCTGTTTTTCATACAAAAATGACAAGATATCGGTGCTTAACAAGAAGAATCGAAAATCTAAAAAGGATAACGTTTGCGTTGATGGTTATTCAATATGTGAAAAACTAAAAATGTAGGAGATGGTGGGTGAGACCATGGTTTGATAAAACCAAAGGAAATTTCCCTTTGGCCGGTAATGACTTTGTTAACAAAGATCCGGACCAGTTTAAATTATTTTTAAGAATGGATTAAACCAGCTTTCGATAAACTGTTAAATTTAATATCACCATTACTTAAAAAGATGAGAGGGTCAGATTCTGTAGAAGATAAATTAATAATTAGAGTTATTAAAATCTTAATCTCTTCTTTATTGAACGTATATCCATTTTTACTCATTTTAAATTATAAATACACTGCAAATTCTAACAAAACTAATAAACGAAACGACAGAAACCAGAAATCTATTGAAGCGCTACGAAATTAAATTCCAACCTCAAAAACATTAAAAGACGAGTAGTTGGTAAGTTGGTAGCCTTGATTCCAACAAAAATAAATTGATAGAAAATCGTTGTGTGTAAATTCTCAAGATTTGTACGATAAATCGATCGATTTATCGGTCAATAAATTGACCGATTTATTGTTACGTGTAAAACCGCTATAACCGGTATTTAACTACTGTGAACGAAAACGAAAAGATTTAGGTGGGAACATTAAGAACGGAAACGAAATTTTTCGGTTTCGTTCGGATAAGAACTGAATGAAATATTTTTCGTTTTTAGTCTCTGATCTGTATAGAATTCACTAAAAAAAAAACATGAAACAATCATCAGTCATAATAATGCAACAAATCATACCATCCCCATTTTTAAAATACTATCATATCTCACCGAGTCAGCTGACAGATATGACCTTGGCCCCACATCACGAACATACTTTTTAGTTCAGAATAAACCAATAGATGTCTCAATGGGGTCATTTAAAAAAAAAAACGTTTTTTTATAAAATCGTGAAATTCGTCTCATTTAATAAATATGGTAATATAAAATAACATGAAATATGCGACTTTTCATTCATAAATTTGCTAATAAACTTTCGCGGCTGTAAAATTCGTTACGTCACGGCTTGTTACTTGAAATTAAAGACAACTTTAAAAAAATCATATTTCTGATTCTAAAGACTTGTAAAGTGTAAAACATACATCTACATATTTAATTTGACCTATTCTTTCAAGAAAAAAATAAATTAGAAAATGTGAAATGACCCCATTGCAATGAAAATGATCAATTCCATTAGAAATGTGCAATATTTATAAAATTTCAAATACGATTTAACAGGTTACAAAATGTGCAAAATAAAATCTGATTAGTGATTTGGGTGTAGAATTTTATTATCTACAACCTATATATTAATAAATAACTAGAGAAAAATAAAAAATAACATTGTATACATATAGCAGGTTTCAAGTAGACACGCGGTATACATTTTTCTCAAAAAAAAACTACATATTTAGATTCAGAATTAAAATCTCTAACCTCTAACGAAGAAGCAAATAAAAATGTTCCCATTTAAAATAAAGTTAGGTCCTGTATTTTGAGAATCACTGTTTGATTTTTTTTCTGTTTGTTACTTTTGTTATTTAAAATAGAAATTGTTTGCGAATTTAACCTTCTTTGTAGTATAGTTCACAATGGTAGTCCATTTAAAATAAATACATGCATACCTATGTATCATTTTTTTTTTCAGTGCTGAATTTAACGAATCTCTTAATCCCGAAGATTATTCCTTCTCAAGCGTATATGAAATGTGCCAATGCTTGCCACAGCTATTTAATATATTCAGACCAGATCATGGAGATTATATAATAGTGGATGCAAGAAACCCAAAACCACGAGACACGTTAGATTATTTTCATTACCCAACTGAGTGTTATATACCCAAATTTGTTATGGACGATGAGAGTTCAATGGAAAGTCAATGGTTCCAAATGAATCTCCAACCTGAAGATTACTTATCAGTGAGACTTTCTGGGATAGATCATCTTAATAATTTCTGGGTTCAACTAATAGGTCCTGAAACTTCAGTGAAGTTGGAAAATTTGTCACTAGCGATGCAGTAAGTATTAGTAAGAATTTGAATCTTTATAGTTCCATTCTGGAAACTGGTATTTAACATTAAAAATAACAATACTCATGTATTATTAAAGGGGTATGTGACCAAATTTTAAAAATAATCTATCTGTATTTTTTAAAATTTGTTAAATATTAATAGAATGCGAGAAAAATATAGTCTATTTCACAAGACCTTTCATTAAAGGGACATTGCACTTGGTTTTGTGTGTTATGATTGGTTCACGAACATGTGTTTAACGCAACGAGTTTTTGCTTGTAGCTCAAAAACAAAGATCTGAAATTCCTGTGGCGACTATTAAACTTTTTTTCCAAAAGTTGACTATGGAATGTGCAAACGGTTTTGCTCTATCGTTAATATTACCCGAGATATTTTAAAAAAACATCGAAAATGAGACACCTGTACAGGTGTTTCAAGAAAAGTGATTAGCTCGATTATAATCTTTATTATTGTGAATAGAAGAAAATCCTTCAAATAAAAGTTGTATTAAATCGATGGGGGCAATCACGTATTATTCTGTAATAAGTGAATGTCCCCCTCGATATATTACAATTTTTATTTTAACGATTTTCTTCTATTCCCAATAATAAAGATCACTTTTCTTGAAACACCTTGTATCACAGTATATTTATTTTTATATATTGTTTTGAGTTCATCTTATATTTTTATTTAGGAAGTAGAAGTGCAAAAGCAAGCATTTTACTAGTTTTTTGCTAACAACAGTATAAGAAATGGTGATGGAATGGGGTCACTTCAAAAAACAAGATCGTTTTTTTTATAAAATCGTGAAATCCGTCTCATTTAATAAATATAGTAATATAAAATAACATGAAATATGCGACTTTTCATTCATAACTTTGCTAATAAACTTTCGCGGCTGTAAAATTCGTGACGTCACGATTTGTTACTCACACAAAGACATTCCTCTCACACGCACATCGGTACACGTAGTTTCCTTTTACTGTTGTAACCTAAAATTGTGACAGGTGACAGGAGTTGAGAGTAAAGATATGTAAATAAAACATTTATTAAAATAAATTGCAAAAGTTGTATGAAATATGTTTTTAGTTAACAATATGTTGCTGTCACAAAATAGAACTGACAAGTGATAACCCAAAAAATCATAGTTCCAAACAACCGGTAGACAGCTACTGCGGCATTCGCCAAGCCGTGACGTCTGCGTCCAAATATTTGAAATTAAAGACAACTTTTAAAAAATCATTACTCTGATTCTAAAGACTTGTAAGGTGTAAAACATACACCTACATATTTAATTTGACCTATTCTTTCAAGAATAAAATAAATTAGAAAATGTGAAATGATCCCATTACTGTTTCGCATAAAATTAGTTCAAAATGCATCCTATGGTCCATTGTATTATTTGAACCAATAGCAGAACTACATTCGTCCCTTTAATGAAAGGTCTCGTGGAATAGGCTATACCAGCTCAAGCGAATTAAGATAAATTAGTAACAAAGCGATATGCTTAATAATGAATATTAATAAAGAAATTTTTCGGAAATAAGGGGGCTTTGTTATAGACTGAAAGACCGCCCACCAGGTTTTTAACGAATGAAAGTAAACAGTTCTAAAGTGGAACAGTTGGTATTACTGGCACTACTGCCATTCTCAAACAATTTTTACATTAATATAATTTTTTTGTATTGAACAAGTTTTCTGTTTACATACTTCCTCTAAAATTAATAGGTAAGGAAATTACAGCAAAATAAAACATGAATAATATTGTAATTTCTATATAACAGATTTTAAGTAGACACCCGGTAATCCGATATAGTATAATTATATTTATAGATATAGCGGTACCTTTTGGGGAATAAAAGTAATACGCAAATTTATTATAACTTCCTACATATTAATTATCAAAAATTAGCCATTATTGTACAGAAATGTATTTAACAAAGAAAATAATTATATCGCATTCTACTGTAATTTTTTTTAGTATCATTTGAAATCATTTTAAAAGATCCATTTTTTTCTAAAAGCTAACCTAATTTAATAATAAAAAAAAAATGCTACACTTCTAATTCTTATATAGAATACTTTTTAGGCAATACTTCATGCTCTATCATGGTACACTGCGAATGTGTTTCAGTAGTCTGAAACCGAATACCATATGTGCAGCTTTAATTAGGAATAAATTTTACCGCGTACAAATAGTTGCCCTTGAAACTAGGGGTGATGCCGCTCAGGTAATATATTCTTTGTAATATAAATTATTTTAATTTAATCATAATACGTACTTAACTCAAACATTTAACTTATTCTATACATCCATTTTGTTGTTCCTTCAAGTTCTATATTAATGAAGTTGAAATTTAAATTGTTTTAATAAATTATAAAACTTTGAAACCGCATTGTAATATTTTACGTGGTGTTTTATTATTCCAATTTAAATTATTATTATTTTGTCATCTACGTACATAAGTTATTACGCGAAAAACGCATTTTCGTTTGCTCCACCTTTCTTACTTGAAGGGCCAAGGCGAATCACATGCAATATATTAAGAAACATTTATTTCAGTGACGAATGATTTTTTTTAAAATTATATGTTTTGTGTATTTCATCGGTATTAGTGTTTAACATATTGTTTGTGAAAAACAAAGTTAGGAAAAGTATATCAATTTCGTTGACATCGGTTATACAATGCATATACAAAGATACCGATGTATAAAAAAATACAATGACCGCCACTGATATTAGTAGAAATTTCACACAGATTCAACGATTTGTACTTGTGCTTCTTAAGGTGGGTACACATTTGAGCACGATTGAGAATTTAATGTCAGCACAAGGCCTTGGTGTAAAATACCGTAATACATTAAAATCTCTTATAGTGGAAAAATTAAATAAAATTTCAGACATTTTTAACTGTCAAAAATTGTATGAACTTATAGAATTACTTTTAAGTTGTAGATTAAAGTTCATTATTTACCATATATGTCATGAATAATATACGGGGTGTTTTTTAAGTAAGGGTACGTTTAACCGATGGTAGATCTAACCCCATAGAATAGATAGTAAATCTAGCAATAATTTTTGTTTTATATGTTTTCTACAAGAACTGGAGTCCTTTAAAACTAATCAATTACGTCAAAGTTCAAAATTTTGTAAAAAAGTAAAAATCAGTGTGTTCTCTGGAAAAAATGTCACATTCTGTCCCGTCACAATTGACATATAAGATCATTTTAGACTTTCAAAATGAAAAATTACATGTTTGTTAACACTGTTCTATGTCTGCATACTCTTGGTTGGTGAAGATATTAGTATTTTGAGATTATGAAATAAAGAGAATATAAATTGTACGCCTATGCAAAAAACGTTTAATGTCAATGTTAACAATTAGTATTTTTTTTTCAGAGAACACATTGATTTTTACTTTTTTTACACAAAATTGTGTAGTTTTAAGGAGCTCCAGTTCTTATAGAAAAAATGTAAAATAAAACCAGATTTACTATCTATGTGGTTAGTTCTACCATCGGTTAAGCGTTGTACACTTACTTAAATAACAGCCTGTATATTATTCATAATATGATAAGTAACGATCTCTAATCTACAGAGTGTCTGATCGCGAATCTGGGGAACCGGGTTCGATCCCGACAGACGCCAAATATTTCGAATTTGAAATGGCACAAAATTGATCCCTGTGGTGCACTCTCCACGCCAGCAATGAGTGCCCGTGCAGTGACGCCTGGTAAACGCCCGTACGGTACAAATATGTCATCATCATTACCGAAATCTGTATACAAAGCAGATTGGCACACCCAAGAATGGGTAATATGCCGTGATGATATATTTATTTTATTTAAGTAATTCTATAAGTTCATACAATTTTTGACAGTAAAAATGTCTGAAATTTTATTTAATTTTTCACTATTAGAACTTTTAATGTATTAAGGTTGTTATACTAAGGCTGACATTAAATTTTCATTTGTGCAACTGTTTCGCAACAGTTTGATTATCCGAGCTAAACTGCGCTAAAAACAGCAATTAAACCATGACGTGAGTACACATGCAACTAAATTGTTTGCTTTGAATATGGATTTTATTTATTTCGGGCTCCTTGCACGAATGTCGTTTAAATTTTAATCATCGTTTAAATAAGAAATTTAGAGTAGATTGTAAGTAATTAAATGTGATATGTGATAAGTATTCCTCTAATTATTATTGAGTTTATATTATCGAATGGATAATTCAATATGTAATTTAAAAAATGATTAATTAATTCAGAATAATAAATAAATATATATTTTTTAATTTATTCCATTGGAAAAGATATTTTCCTGCAGAGCACCAAAACTAATTCTAACAATATTCTGTATCCTGGTGTCAATTACTGTAAAATCTTTTCATTGTGCAAATGTTTGGTTGCAAGTGAGCTCAGACATATTTGAACAAATAAGGGCACAAAGAAGTTGCACACAGTTACGCAACTGACCAATTTGTTGGACAGATTTACAGTTGCATTTGTGCGCGTAGTCATATAAACCTTTAGCATTCTCTCATACAATCAAACTGTTTCGCAACTGAAAATTGCATGTCAGCGTTAGACCTTAGAGCTTTTAATGTATTACGGTTTGTATACTAAACCCTTGGCAGTCACTCATGCAATCAAACTATTTCGCAACTGAAAATTGCATGTCAGCGCCTAGCCTAAGGCCTAGCGTTGATATTAAATTTTCATTTGCGCAACATTTCGCAACAGCTTAATTATCCGGACTAAACTGCGCAAACATAAGCAATGGGGACTTATGATTTTGACGTCATCGGCGGCGGATCGGCAGCGGACCTCCCTCCACACAATTTAGAAAGGGACAAGAAATTTTTAGAAAGAGCGAGGTGATATACCATGGCCGAGTCGATCAAATGCTTTCCCTCTTCAGCACCTCCCGGTTGATCCATTAGATTTAGTCAGCAAAGTTTGGTTAAGTTATTATGTGTAGCGATTGTTATTAATGAAACATTGCGGATTCGAATCTTTCTGATTCTCACGGAGGGAAAATAAATTCGATTTCATCGTTTCAATTTGAAAAAAACATGAACTGAATCCATGTAAACACTACAAATTCCACTGTTGGGAGAGACGGAAAAAAATAATGAAATTTCTTGTAGTGTATATCCACGTCTTAAACTTATTAAAGTCATACATAATTTGTCTCTGGATGTTAAATTATTAAATTTAGTTTTCTTTAGCGTTTTTTGGAAATATCTGTATTTCAACTTTGGCATAACTGTGGGATTTAACAAATTATATAGAACATTAAAATGTTCTACTGATAAGCCGGTGAAATATATAAATTTTAAAGCATTATTGCTTAATAAATTATAATTTAGTTTCATTTCTTGATGTCTACAGCACCAAATAACTTTCTTACATAATAATAATTGTTGACTGTTTGGGTACTACTTTCCTTATTAATCTTTATTTCTGTTTGTGTGGAGTTGTTCTGCTTATTATCAATTTTTATATGTGTTTTTATTAATATAAACTTGTGTCTCTTTATTAGTTGACAGCTTTATAAGAGTTGCTTGAGTTGCTGTACTTGTTTTTCCAAAATAAGTTTGATTATGTTTGTCCACTTTACAAACATAGGTTTGCGTCATTTTATTGTTATTTTGTACATAATTAAACTTCCTTTTTTATCACAGGTTCCTGTAAATACATTACTAATTCATATTCAATTTATATTAATCATATTATTTCAACTTCCGTGTTCAGTCTCAGACATGTTCATGTTTCTTTTCAAACAATGGTTGTTGTGGTCACGTGGGACCAAATATAGATCACGTGATAAACGTCAAACTTAGAGCTAAATCTTGCTTACTACATAACTAATTATTAAATACGTTTTTACACACTAGATGGCGACCAAAATATTTGAATTGTATAAGTCCCCATTAAACCATGAGGTGAACACACATGCAACTGAATTGTTTGATTTCAATACGGATTTTATTTATTTCGGGCTCATGTACCAATGTCGTTTAAATTTTAATCTTCATTTAAATAAAAAAATTAGAGTAAATTTCAAGTTATTAAATGTGATATAAGTATTGCTGTGATTATTTATTATTATTGAGTTTATATTATCGAATCGGTAATTCAATACATAATTTCAAAAATGATTAATTCATTCAGGAAAATAAATATTAAGAAGTCATATAAGCTCTTGGCAGTCACTCATGCAATCAAACTGTTTCGCATCTGAAAATTGCATGTTAGCGCTTGGGTACGATGGTGAAGTTGGCAGACGATTCAAAATTTCAGCCAGTGTGTGGCAGCCTTACGCTGTGTTAAACCATGGCCCATTGTATAGGTGTTAAAATATTATTTCTTAATAAATATCATATTTATACGCTATAAAGGTACAGAATTATAAAATTCTGACAATAGATGTTCAGATTAGTAACATCCTATAAAAATAATAATAATTCAACGGATATCCTCCTGGACAATAAGGACAAATTAAAAATAATATTATAAGACCACTTATCAATGAATTAATGTTTATAAGTTTGTTAATATTAAGCTCGAGCAATTCAAATCTCATACAAAGAACAACAAAGATGAATTCAAAATCTTATATTATTGTCCCTTCTGTATAAACTATTGCTTATAACTTTGTTAATAGGATAGAGACGTAGGTAGTTTTAAGTTGCAGGGGACATTGTTTATAACAATATTAATAATTTGCGGTGTCCTTCAGGACAATAAGGATAAATTAAAAAATACATTAAAGTGATTTCCGTATAAATAATTGTTTATAACCTTGTTAGTAAGATAGCGAAGTAGTTCAAATTTGCAGGGAACATTGTTTATAAAAATATTATTAGTTGCAATGACCAAATTGCACAGACATCCTTAAGGACAATACGGATAAATTATTTTTTAAAATTAAAATGACCTGTATAAATAATTGTTTATAAATTTATTAATAGGATAGCGAAGTAGTTCAAATTTGCAGGGAACACTCTCTTTTACAATATTAATCATTTGCAATGACCAAATTCCATAGACACCGTTCGGGACAATGAAGATAAATTAAAAATCTAAAAGTAATTTCGGTGTAAATAATTGTTTATAACTTTGTTAATAAGACAGCGAAGTAGTTTAAATTTGCAGGGAACATTGTTTATAATAATATTAATAATATGCAATTATCAAATTCCACAGACATCCTTCTGGACAATGAGGATAAATTAACAATCTTATATTAAAGTGACCTGTATAAATATTTTTTATAACTTTGTTAATATGTGAGCGAAGTAGTTCATATTTGCAGAGAACAATAAAGATTGTTAACTTATCCTCAGTGTTCTGAAGGATGTCTGTGAAATTTAATAATTGTAAATTATTAATGTTATTATAAACAATGTTCTGTGCAAACAATGTTCTGTGAAAATTTGAACAACTTCGCCATTCTATTAACAAAGTTATAAACAATTATTTATATAGAAGTCACTATAATAAAGATTGTTAACTTATCCTCAGTGTCCTGAAGAATGTCTGTGAAATTTGATAATTGTAAATTATTAATATTATTATAAACAATGTTCTCTGCAAATTTGAACAACTTCGTTATCCTATTAACAAAGTCATAAACAATTTTTATACAGAAGTCAGTATAATAAAGATTGTTAACTTATCCTCAGTGTCCTGAAGGATGTCTGTGAAATTTGATAATTGCAAATTATTAATATTATTATAAACAATGTTCTCTGCAAATTTGAACAACTTCGCTATCCTATTAACAAAGTTATAAACAATTATTTATATAGAGGTCACTTTAATAAAGATTGTTAATTTATCCTCAGTGTCCTGAAGGATGTCTGTGAAATTTGATAATTGTAAATTATTAATATTATTATAAACAGTGTTCTCTACAAATTTGAATAACTTCGTTATCCTATTAACAAAGTTATAAACAATTATTTATACAGAAGTCACTTTAATAAAGATTATTAATTTATCCTCAGTGTCCTGAAGGATGTCTGTGAAATTTGATAATTGCAAATTATTAATATTATTATAAACAATGTTCTCTACAAATTTGAACAACTTCGTTATCCTATTAACAAAGTCATAAACAATTATTTATACAGAAGTCACTTTAATAAAGATTATTAATTTATCCTCAGTGTCCTGAAGAATTTCTGTGAAATTTGATACTTGCAAATTATTAATATTATTATAAACAATGTTCTCTGCAAATATGAACTATTTCGCTCACATATTAACAAAATTATAAAAAAATATTTGTACAGGCACTTTAACATAAGATTGTTAATTTATCCTCATTGTCCTGAAGGATGTCTGTGAAATTTGATAATTGCATATTATTAATATTATTATAAACAATGTTCCCTGTAAATTTAAACTACTTCGCTGTCTTATTAACAAAGTTATAAACAATTATTTACACCGAAATTACTTTTAAATTTTTAATTTATCTTATTGTCCCGAAGGGTGTCTGTGGAATTTGGACATTGCAAATGATTAATATTGTAAATTGCAAATTTGAACTACTTCGCTATCCTATTAATAAATTTATAAACAATTATTTATACAGAAGTCATTTTAATTTTAAAAAATAATTTATCCGTATTGTCCTGAAGGATGTCTGTGCAATTTGGTCATTGCAACTAATAATATTTTTATAAACAATGTTCCCTGCAAATTTGAACTACTTCGCTATCTTACTAACAAGGTTATAAACAATTATTTATACGGAAATCACTTTAATATATTTTTTAATTTATCCTTATTGTCCTGAAGGATGTCTGTGGAGTTTGGTCACCGCAAATTATTAATATTGTTATAAACAATGTCCCCTGCAAATTAAAACTACGTCTCTATCCTATTAACAAAGTTATAAGCAATAGTTTATACAGAAGTGACAATAATATAAGATTTTGAATTCATCTTTGTGGTTCATGTATGAGATTTGAATTGCTCGAGCTTAATATTAACAAACTTATAAACATTAATTCGTTGATAAGTGGTCTTATAATATTATTTTTAATTTGTCCTTATTGTCCAGGAGGATATCCGTTGAATTATTATTATTTTTATAGGACGTTACTAATCTGAACATCTATTGTCAGAATTTTATAATTCTGTACCTTTATAGCGTATAAATATGATATTTATTAAGAAATAATATTTTAACACCTATACAATGGGCCATGGTTTAACACAGCGTAAGGCTGCCACACACTGGCTGAAATATTTTTGAAGTATTTTTGTCAAAAATAATTTGGGAACTTTTGCGCAAGGAAAACTGATTTCCCATGTTAAACGCCTATGGCCAGGTTTTTAATTAACACACTGTATATATATATATAATTATATACTAACTTTGAATTAATTTTCATCAAATATGTCGCAATGTAAAGGTGTATTATCTCTATCTAATGACTGACCTTAAAATAATAATGCTTATGCTAAAATGTATCCCCTTCTGTGTTACAATATATGTTAATCACTTTTTTGTGTATCTTTTCATATATATATATATATATATATATATATATATATATATATATATATATATATATATATATATATATATATATATATATATATATAATCAACAAGAGTGCTTTTACATTTTAAATGTTGAAATAACATATTGCTTATTTGAGTTGCATACAATATTTGTTCACACTTGTATTAGCATTGTTTGATATAATTATTTTATAGTTTTAGTAAGATATTACTTTCATATTTGTAATTGAAATTCATCCATGTTACTCAATTACGTACCGAGTCACGTAAAGTCATTCCGCTGTGCAGTACAGAGCGGGCGATCTTCTGAAGCGCTCAGGACTAACGTAGGTGATTTCTTACTCTCATTAGATAGTGCGATTAAAACTTCGTGCCGTTAGACCCCCGTGTAGGTGAATTTATTTTATTAAACATAGTAATAAAATACTTTAACCTGATATGTGTTATACATATATTAATTTTGTTAAAAACAAGATTATTATGCTCTGGACAGGGAAACTCCAGTTTCCATTCTTCTTTACCGATTATACTTAAAAATTTAATAATGTATTTAAATTTTCTGGTATTTTTTGAAAAAATATATATTTTTTTAATTAGATATATCTTCGTTAGTTTGAAACAAACTAGCCTTTGCTGTTCTTTCCTTATTCGGGTCTACATATTTAAGCGAACAATCGTTTTCAAGCATGAACCTATGGAGAGTAAATTGAGAAGTCGTCTTACTGATGAGAATCTGGAATCGTGTCTAAAATTAAAAACAATAACATACAAACTTGACTTACCCAAACTTTCCAAGGAGATGCAAGGTCATTGTTCACATTAGTGTTTGTCAGTCATTGTCATAATTAAATTTTGTGGATAGCTTACAATTTAATTTTAGAAATAAATAATATCGTTATTAAGTATGATATCAAGTTTTATTCAACGTACCTATAGTTTTAAGGCTTAAAACTTTAAATAAAGTTTATTAAGTAAAATTTAGGGAGCATTGTGGAGTGAAAGATGCAGTGTCGAGGATTGAGAAAGGTATGTTGAGATGGTTTGGACATATAGAGAGGATGAACGAAAGGAGATAGACGAAACAAGTAAACAAAACGAGTGTGGATGAGAGAGTTAGAAGTGGGCAACCTCTGCGAACGTAACTACCTCAATCAGATTGAGGATGTTTTTAGCAAAGGCCAGCTTAGGAGTACCCTAATTAAGTTAATAACAATGTACGTACCTATATAGTTTAAGTGTAAAAAAATTGGCTCTCAAAAGAAATTTCAATAGTTCTAATGTTGATATTTGGCTCTGTTGACTAATAAGTTTGCCGACCACTGACCTAACCTAACGCACAAAACTTAGTCAGAGTTTTCCAAGCGTGACTTTTATGCGTTAGGTTAGGTTATTGTTATTTTTAGAAAAATATACAAGGTCTCAGATAAATGCCAGTGTGTATCAAAGCTACCACAATAACAGTGGACTCTGTATCGCGCTGAGGTTTGATGAATAAAAATGAGGAACCACTTCCGTCAAAGTCCTGAACGCTCTAAAACAGGGGTGGGGAACCTCCGGCCCGCGGGCCTTATAAGGCCCGCTAAACCATTTCATGTGGCCCGCAGGGTAAACTCAAAGTTCAATAAATATAGGAGAAACAGTTGCGAGTAGTAATGTTATCAATACCAGCTAACTTAACACGCCTTACTAAAGAGAAGTAGTTGCAATCATTACATTAGTGGCTAAATAATTAAATGTTTGACCAAACATAAGAGGCTAAATTTTTAAGATGATTTTGTATGGCCCGCGAATGATACCCTCGTCAGGTAAAAGGTTCCCCATCCTTGCTCTAAAACATTATCCGCTCTGTACTGTACTGCGGAATGACTTTATGCTACCGGATTTAGGTGGTGGCGGGTTGGGGTGAACATAGGAATTTAACATATAATAGTTTTATATAATTTCCTGTTCTCCTGTTCATTTTACGGCAAAGACTGAAATACAAAGTTATCTATAAAAGTTACGCACAAAACTGTTTTTCATTTTTTTTAGTTTCTTCACAATTTTCAATATATTTTCTTTTTGCCCTGTACAGTTTTTGTTTGCCTTTAAACGTCACAAAAAAGAATGACTATCACTTTCTCCTAAAGTTGAATAGTACTGGTTAAGAATTAGTCGTAATCATGGTTAATGAGTGCATATTAGTGAAAATATCATATTTGATAAAATTTATAATTAAAATTTTCTAAATTTTTTATTGTTCGAGAAAAGGCTAATTTCACACAGAAACAATTGAAACACCTAGACGGTATTTTTGCTACGAGCGTAGAAAAATATATATTGAACCTGAGATAAGTACCTAATTTACAACAAAATTATAATACCGTAATTTAAATTTGGAACTTTTCTTTTGTTGTATACAGGTGTTTCCTTTATAACAATCAGCGCTTTTTTGGGCGAACTAATGGTTTTAGAGAAAAAATGTTATGTACAAAAAATGATCAAGAATAAGGGGCTAATTTATCAGTAATAACAAACCGAATATTCAAGCAGTGATTTTCTAACGGTAGAACAAAATTATATATTTTTAATTGGTACCCTATATAATTTTTTATTTCATTATATAGAGATTTTTTACTGATTTCAACAATATAAATATTGTATAGGGTTGAATAACAATTATTTCGAGAAAAATCTTATTCAAAATTAGAAGTAAAGTAATAAAAAAACGGCTTTATTACTAGTCTAACCTAGGTATAGCCAAAGCCTATTGCAAATATTGTAACATTATTTTTAATTTTTAATACCATTTTTCTCGAAATAATTGTCATACAACCCTATACAATTATTATATCGTTGAAATCGGAAAAGAATTTTCTATCCAATGGGCTAAAAAATTGTATAGGGTACCATTTAAAAAAATATAATCTTGTTCTATCGTTTGAGTACCACTGGTTGAATTTTCAGTTTGTTATTACTGATAAACTAACCTCTTATGCTTGATCATTTTTTGTATACAACATTTTTCTCTAAACTTATTAGTTCGCTCAAAAAAGCGCTGGTTGTTTTAAAGGAAACACCTGTATACACAGAGTGTAATAGCTAAACGAGCTACGTCAAATAATTTCTATATTATTAAAAAGACAATAAAATACTATAATACAATCTTATGGAAGACCGAGGGGGACATCTGAATAGAGAAGAAAATATTTTTTTAAACTAGTGGTTCTCAACTTACAACACAAAGTTATATTTTTTTAAATGAGATAGTATATATTTTTTAGGCTCATTAGATAGAGTATTTTTTCTGAATTAAATCTTTATATCCTTACATAAAATTTTTGAGTAAAATTTAAATAAACTTGATTTTCATAGCTATTTTTCAGCAGGCTATGTACAAAAAACAAAAACTGCTATTTGCTAACTTGAATTATTTTGGAGCTATAAAAATCTAATTTATTTAAATTTCAATCGAATTTCTCTCAATATTTTTGTCATACATATAAGGATATAAAATACTCTATCGAATGGGCCTAAAAAATATATACCATCTCATTTAAAAATATATAACTTTGTGTTGTAAGTTGAGAACCATTGGTTTAAAAAAATATTTTCTTCTCTTTTCGGATGTCCCCCTTTGTCTTCTATAAGATTGTCTTATAGTATTTTATTGTATCTTTAATAATACAGAAAATATTTGAGGTAGCTCGTTAAGCTGTTACACCCTATATAGGATGTTATTTAAGTAAGAGTACAACGCTTAACCGGTGGTAGAATTTACCCCATGGATAGTAAATCTGGCAATAATTTTGGTTTTACATACTTTCTATAATAACTTGACCCCTTAAAACTGACCAATTACACCATAGTCCAAATTTTGTAAAAAAGTAAAAATCAATGTGTCCTTTCGCGAAAAAAATGCCACACCTGTTACAATTGACATGAGATCATTAGCATCGCGGCAGACAATAGGTTTTTGAGACTTACGCAATGAATTGACATTTTGATATTGTATAAACCGAATATAAACTGTACACTAATGCAAAATAAAAACGTTTCCCGTTAGTTTTGACAATTAACACTTTTTCCAGAGAACACATTGATTTTTACCTTTTTTAAATAATTTTGAACTATGACACAATTGGTCAGTTTTAAAGGGCTCCAGTTCTTATAGAAAACATGTAAAACAAAAATTATTGCTAATTCTATTATCTATAGGGTTAGTTCTATTAAGCATTGTACGCTTACTTAAATAACATCCTGAATATAAATGTATTTCTAGGTATTTAGTTTAGATTATGGAGGATATGAAGTCGTAGAATTACGGAATCTATGTTTAATGCCCAAAGAATTTGCACACTTACCTACACAAGCAATAAGAGCTAGTTTAGCAAATGTAAGACCCGTAAATCCCGCTACGGAGTGGCCAACAGATGTTGTGGATTTTGTAGCAACGTTTTCAAATGCTACCTTAGTAGCGACTATATTTAATGTAGATTTAGAGGTGAGTACCATACATTAATTATGAATTTAGTATACATGTATTTTTCATTTTCTTATTTAGCATTTCATTCAGTACATATTTCTTGCATTTTATAATTCTTCATCGTTTATTGATGAAATAATTTTGATGCTCTTTTATCTTTAATATTTCGTGTACAACAAACGGATATATTTTATATACAGAGTGACCAAGTTAACGTGTTCACTATTAGGATATCGAGAACGGTAAGAGACACAATGTCGCTTAAATTAAACAAAAGTTGCGCCATTAGGAGACCATTTTAGTGATGTATCGTTATTTGCGAAAGAATGTTAATTTATTCCTAACAGCGAAAATACAGCAGTAATTATTAAGTTTATAGATTAAAAAATAATAATTTCTGCCAATAAACAAATGAAATCAGTAGTCAGTATCATTTATATATTTTTAAGTTTATTTTCTTCATTTTTATGAATATTTTCAACATACTTGATATTGAAAAATGTTTCAAATTTCGTTTGCCTACTATGTGAAAATAAAAAAAAACACTTTTAAGAATTAAATTAGCAACTAGCAATAAAAATAACTAAATTATTGTATGTGTGTATAGTGGTTTTCAAATGTTTTTAACCTATAAATTTAATATTTATTGTTGTATTTATGCTGTTTGAAACCAATGAACATAAGACAATTTATACATCGTTGAAAAGCTAAAAAAATTCCTTTTCAATGGTGTACCTTTTTCCATCATGGCGTTCATGTATAAATTAAAACTTTGACCTCATAACTTGAAATTCAACAGGGAAATTTGAGCATCGCCATTCGAAAGAACATAAAATAGTGTTCTAAAGAGGTGCAAACCGTGGTCCAGTTTTATTTCACATTTAGAAGGTATTCACAAAAATAAAAAACTGCAAATTTAAATTTTTATCTAGTGACCTATGTATTTTTTCTCATATAACGAAACACAAGTAAAATGGTCTCCTAACGGGGGAACTTTTGTCTATGTCCGACTTCGTATTTCTTACCGTTCCCGAGATCCTGATGGTGAGCATATTAACTTGGACACTGTATGTACAGCTTTGGCCAAAAATATTAGGTATTTTTTCTATAATTATATTAAATGCAGGTAAAGTATAGATAATTTTGAAGTGCGATTCATATGGCTGCTATTTATCATTACTAAAGATTAGTGTGTAGTTGTTCTTTTAAGACCAACACGGAAAATAATCCGATTCCCCTACAAATATGTAAGTATTTTTGAGCTATTTGGAAGAGAAAATTCAAGAAACAATTTTTTTTTTTTTTTTTATATAACATTGGAACATCATGACATTAGAGAATAAGAAATGATTTCTTTCCGAGTATAACAAAAATAATTGTTATATTCATTAAAAGGCAAAGATAGTTTCGGAACAATAAAAAAATTAATAAAATTTGAATATTTTTGAAGAATGTATTTAAAGTTTAATTTTTGGCCCACGCTGTTAATCCATTTTATTCCGGTAACCCTGATAATGATATTTCTTGGAATACATTTTTTTATATATTAATGGACAATATAGATTTATTTGCTATTAATTATACTGTCTTAATTAAATTATTTATATAATAGGCGTTTTCGTAAAGTCAATCAGGTTAATTTGACGCGTTCGTAAACTCACTCCGATCAGTCAGACCGAGCGATTAGCAAAGATTGTGCCCGCAAATTTAAAATTGTAAACATTTGTGTTTCAGAAAATGTGTTTATTTAAATGTTTCTCATTATAAACATTGCAGCACTATAGCAAGTTCTGAAGAAAATATGGTAGTTCGCACTTTGTCGAGTGTTTGAATTATTTCGAACAAATAAATGATTACATGAAACAATTTCTGATTGAAATAATCTGAACATTGATTCAAGTGGCCTTTCATTCTTACTTGAGTCGACATATATATAAAATTATGTACAACTACAGAACAGAAAGATGCGCTTTCTTATCTATTTTAACAAGTTAAACTTCTTCTATTACCTCATATTTAAACGTTAAAATCATATACAAATATGACGCGTTCGTAATAGCTTCGATAATCGGATGGGTCTGATATGTCTGTGACGTCACCGACCAGATCCGTCAGATAGCTCCGACTGACTTTATGAAAACACCTATTGTGTTAGAAATAATTTATAAAGTTGATCATTCAAATTAGATTACTTGCATAGTTTTAAAATTTAAATTTAAGAAAATACATATGCATTATTGTTAAAAATAAAATATGTATACTATTTTTAATTATTTTTAATTGTTTGAATTTTTTTTAAACAATTTTTGTTATGTGTCATATACATACAGAGTGTTTCACAACTTCGGGTACAAACTTAAGGGCTAGTACTGACCAAAATGTGTAAAAAAGCTAAATCAACATAGCTCTGATCTTCAACTGTTTCCGATAAAGAGACCATTTTGTATTACAAGCGAAGAAAAACGGATAAAAACTGGGGTTGAACAAAATTTTGTTTATGCCAGTAATTACACTTTAAAAATTGATAAAATTTTATATGCAACATTTTATCTCTATTTCTAATAACCAGAAAAATGAAGTTAGAATTTGCCTTTGGCGCGAGTTCATAATTTGAATTCCATAGTATAGGTTTTATATGAGTGATTTTACAGGCAAAAAAGATATTTTGTAAAAAAACAAATTAAGCAGCTCTTGTTAAGAATTCTATAGTTTGTTTATTCAGTAATAGATTGAAACAGTTTAAACCCCCTAGAAAAGGTAAAGTAAGAAAATTATTAGAAATTAATATACTAGGTACAAGCCGAAATAACGAATGTCGTTGATAGTCCCTCACCCGCAAGTAAATAGATCAGTGCAGCAGAAGCTAATCATGCACTGAAGTTTGTAGGATCTAATCGACACATACGTTCATTGAATTTTGTAGTTGTATTTTTGTTTAAATCAGGGACTAAAAACGAAAATTATTTGGTTCGTTTCCACTCGGAACGAAAACGCGATATTTCGTTTCCAATCGTTTCGTTCTTTATTAAAAAAAATCGTTTTCATGAATCGAAATGCAAAACCGGTTAGTCCTGTTTCTTTTTAATTTATAGCAAATATAATGTTTTAAATTAATTGTTGATTAATAACACAATTGCACGCATCATATTTATAATATAATGTTATATTTTAGTAGAAAATTAAACAAAACAATTTTTTTATCGTATATTAGTACTTAACGTAGCTAAAGAAGACGAATACCGTCAGTATGTGCAAATGAAATTTATTGCAGTCAGTGTTCACTAGATGAAACTACGAGGATAGCGTTTAACTTAACAGATAACAGGGTTAGTCACGAAAGAGCTAAACGCTGTTGTAAATTGTATTTCGGGTTGCAAACAAACAGACTTTGAAAGTAACCCTCTTGTGACTAACCTGTATTAAGATAGATATCTGGAAATTCAATAATATTTGCTTGTAAAGTATTTGCTATAAATAAAATAAAATATTAAATAAAATAACGGTTAAAACCGATATTAATTATTTTGTTTTCAATCATGACGAAAAAAAAAAAAAATTTCGTTTTCGTTTCTGTTTTCGTTTTTATAAAAATTTCGGTTTATTTCGTTTTTTCGTTGTCGTTTCGATTTCGTTTTTAGTCCCTGATTTATAAATGCTTATAAATTGTGCACTGTGCACATGAACTGTTCATGTGAATATTATTGTACGAATCTGGAAATTAAGGATCAGTCTGGATGCTAAATATAATGCTTTGCATAAGAGATTTGATTTTGAGATACCTCGGCCTTTAAAGTTGAGCAAATATTTCTCCCACAAGAAACACACGGGGATCAACAAAATTATGATGTCTGCGTTATGAACTGAGATTGAATTTGCCGCCTATGTTTGACCGTTACACTTTTCTAGTCTATGGGGCTCACACGTGATTATTTTTCTGTGGCCAAGCCATGTTTGGGGTGTGACTACCCCTTTGCATTGATAGCAATTTGAATATTAGTGTTCTGTGGGTGAAACTATCATACTGACGTTTAAAAAGTTAGGTTGTTTTTCTATTAGCTTGAATATATATATATACCGTGTGTCCCAAGCAAACTTTGACATAGGCGTTTAACATGGGAAAACAGTTTTTGTAAATAAAAAGTGTCCAGCAGAAAATTAAGCCATGCTATTGAATATGATAATAGTATATTACCTCCTGTATGTTATTTAATACTAATTACTTTATTATCATTGCATAAATCAAAGAAAATTATAAGTAAATGTCAATAAATATTTGTTTCAATATTTTATTATGTAATATAAAATTGTTTCATACTGTCATTGTGGTTGAATGGTTAGCATGGCTGCCTGTGGAACGACAGAACTTTTAAGGTTTGTGGTTCAAATCTCCATCAAGCTAAACTTTGTTTTATTTATTTATGTTTTAATTACAAATTATACTAAAGATATTATGAGATAATACGGATGAATTAGTTAAATAATTACAAATAAGTTTCTGTCACGATATAAAAGTAATTTCAATGGAAGTAGTAACCGTCAAAAGCAAGATTTTAAACTATAGCACATACTTTTTCTTTGTAAATACAGTAAAAATACAAAACATATTCATATTCATTGTGTCTCAATCATTTTTTATTAAGATCAAAAGAAAATATTATGCTTTTTTATTAAATCCATATTTTGATTATTGTAATCAATTTTTGTCATTATTAAAAACAATTATTTTTGTTTATAAAATTTTGTTATCCATTTCAATATCTATCTTCTATTTCCAATTACAATAATTTAGAAATAAGCTTTTTCTATAAAAATTTTTTAAAGTATTTTTTTGTCAACAATGTGTTCATTGTTTGGTTTTTTGTTTTGTTTATATCAAATATTCGTGTCAAAATGAATTTCTAACGTTACCGATCGAGTGAATATTATAAAAATGTATTACAATTCGTAATTAATTCATAAATAAATAAAAAATAATGAAAAGTTTAGCTTGATGGAGATTTGAACCCCGGCCGTCAAAAACTCTTTCATTCCACGGGCAGTCATGCTAACCATTCAGCCACAATGACAAATGCAAATAATACTTTTTATTACAGAATTAAATATTGAAGCAAATATTTATTGACAGTTATTTATAATTTTTTTAAATTTATGCACTGATAATACAGTAATTAGTATTGAATAACGTACAGGAGGTAATGTACTATTATCATGTTCAATAGTATGGTTTAATTTTCTGCCGGACACTTTTTATTTGCAAAAAACTGTTTTCCCATATTAAACGCCAATTTCAAGATTTACTTGGGACACACGGTATATATATATATATATATATATATATATATATATATATATATATATATATATATATATATATATATATATATATATATATATACAGGTGAGTCACCGAAATCGCCGTCTTCGATATCTCCCTTGTCGTTAGAAATACAGCATAAGTTTATTAACAGAATTTATTCGTCTACTCAAGGAGCATAACGTAAAATTATTTTCACATATACAGGGTGTTGCATTACGGCTCGGCGAGAATTGTTTGTCTTTTTTTAAATGGAACACCCTATATATTTTTATATATTTTGAATTGTATTCGCCTATACGAACATATGAATTTTGTTTTAGTTTTTCACGGCGTTGCCAAGTTATTCCATTTTTTCTCTAAAAAAGACCGAATACACGCATTGCTTTATAAAGTTATTTTAATAGTAAGAATTAAGAATTTTCTTTTCTGTATAACTGTAATTATACTCTATGTTCTGACATATTTTTTTAAATGTAATTATACAGGCTGTTCAATAAAGCGAATCAAATGTGCTCAATTTCAAGTGACTATAAAAGATACATCGCATTTTTATGGCACAAAATTGACCCCTGTGGCGCACTCTCCACGCCAGCAATGAGTGCCCGTGAGGTGACGCCTGGTAAGCGCCCACACGGTACAAATATTCCATCATTACCGATATCTGTGTACGAAGCAGATTGGCACACCCAGCAATGGGTAATATGCCGTGATGAAATATTTATTTATTTATTTATTTTATTTATTTATAACTCGTCATTTTCAAATGGAACATCTATATATATATATATATATATATATATATATATATATATATATATATATATATATATATATATATATATATATATAGTGTTGTATTATAGTATTTGTGTTTTGCTAGATTATACTTTACGCTGTATAATTATTCTTATTAAATATAAAATAATACGATATATATATACGTAAAGTGTAATGTCAGGAAATAAATTCATATTTCGGCAAAAAATAGATTCGTCGCAATTATATGGGTCCACATTATTAATCATTTTAATTTATTGTTTATATCGAACTTTCACATTACTACTACATTGACACTGAAGCAATGGTAGGCACAAAATAATGACAAGTTGTTAATTCATTGCCTGCAAAGTGACAGTCACACCCCAAACATGGATTGGCCACAGACTAAGGATCATGTGATAGTTATGAAGTTATTTGAAAATTAAATATTAGTCAAGGTCGCTACAACAATTTACTTAGTACATTTTTTTTTTTGTAGAACAAAAGCACATCTATGACGATCCCTCCAAGATAAACTAAAAGTCTCATTTAATCGAAGTCGTAACTCTTATAATTTTCGCGATAGCAGAGGTATACCCCGTAAAAACTCATTTTTCACTGTCTTATAGAGGTGCCCATTTTATTTTTCCCGCCTGAAAATTCATGAATAGGCAATCCATCTTACATTTCATGAGTAACTTGGTTTATAAAATTTTGTTTTTCTCTTAAACCTACTATGATTATTCGATTTAAAGTACTAATATTTACTTAGTGGCTTACGAAATGTATACTGCTTTGCCTATTCTTAAAATTTCAGGCGGGAACAGATATAATAGGCACTTGTATCTCGGAAACTATTGAAATTAGGATTCATTTTGATTAAGCTTTCTTTTACTTATTTTGGTCAATACTATATGCCCTTAAAGTTTGTACCCATAATTTTGAATCAACTGTATATCATACTTTGAGATGATTATGTGGATTAATTATTTGATTGTATAGGTGTTTCAGAAGGAAACAACAATAATTTTAATAAATGGCCTAAAATAAAGTACACAGTTTATTCACGCAAATTCTTAAATGCAATATTTGCACGTAAACATTATATATGTCGTAGGCATATTGTTTATTATTATTAAAATTTTGCAATATATTTAAGTCAGACTACTGACTAGTCAAGTAAATGGTAGTTTCCTTTTAAATTTCAACTTATAAATTAATTAAGCATCTGCTTTTCGACTACAAAAAATGGGTGAATAAAAATACGATGATAGCACTGCATTGTTGATATCTGAAATATTTGGTAAAACACAATTCGGTACATATTTACACCAACGACTTAGCTAGGTAAGTTAGGTTAGGAAGATTTGTTTAAATTTATCATTTGTCAAGTTTTGTTTGTGTTTTGTATAACATAACATCTTTAACATAACTCAAGCTTATTTAACATAATCTAAGCTCAGCTTAAATAACCTAACATGACCTAACTTTTCCCAGACGTTGACGCGGAGATATCCCTGTGTTGAGGTATCTTGTGTCAAATTTATAATCGGGATGCATGTTAATTTACAGCAATCTTTATTTAGGTTAAGAAAAGTAAAATTATCTAAATTATTATTCTTCGTAATTAGATATCAATCTAAAAATTAGAAGTTACCATTATTAAGTAATAAGTAAAAATACAGGTATAGTGTTTAGTGTTATTTGTTATTCAATAGAGTTAATAGACAACTAGAGAAAATATAACGGCTAACTATGCAACGTCATATTGTCAATATATAGCCATATACATTTCTTGTTTCGTTTCATAACGTTCAAACCTTGCCCATAAAGTAGAAATTGTAAATAAATATAATAACAATAACTCAATCTATTTCGATTCAATCTATTTTTTTATTGCAATTTAAAAAGTACACGCCGTAGTATAAATTGTAAATAAAAATACTACCACTCAACATATTTCGTTTGAATCAATGGGAGCAGGCGGGCAAAGCTCAACGTAGATAGCAGCATCCTAGCCATGTACTGTTGCCGCAGATAATTTTGAATGATTTCACTGACGGTGACAATTATTTATTGTGTTTCTGTCCTGAAAGTATAATTATAAAGTCATCCACATGTAACAATGTTATTTATTATAATTTTCACCAGTTGTATAACTAAAAATTATTTTTTCTCAAAATAAGCTATGCAAACAAATACTAGTTTTGCATTTGGACTTAAATTTTATTATTTTTTCTTCTTTCATCTTTTGCAAAACTATAAAGATTACTTACACTTTTGCATATACCTACTACAAGAACGCATTTTTTTAAAGAATCCAAGTAACTTATCGTACTATATGATTAAATTATTTTTTATTTACATTTTTTGTTGTATAAAATTGTTTTAAAGTACGATATTTTTAAAATGTTGCAAAAACCAGCCATATTGTGACGTCACGTTTCAAAACTGCAAGTTCAGATTCATTTCACAGAGACTTATCATGCGAACACAGAATTTCCAAAATAAAAAAATATTTAGTCTATAAATTGAGAACTACATACATATCTAAATATACTATAATATATTAATATAACATCATTCCTTTAATTTTTATAAATATAAGTACTACGCATTACATCAGCTATGCTTCATTGTAAATATTTGAGATTAGACGCTAGAAGTTTCTTTAGCTATAGAAAGACACGCGACACATTGACTATATTTTCGCTAGTATTTTGGCACGATGGCACAAAACGACGTTTAACCTACATGTTTACTTTCGTAAATTTCAGGTTATCTTTAAATGTCACTTTGACATTTAGAACCTAGTGTGAAAATCAAAATGGCCATTAATATTGAAATGTGACGTCACTTGGCAAGGTGGGAAAAATCAGCCGCTTTTTGAACAATGTCATTTTTAATCGTAATTTTTTCATTATTAAAGATCGATTTCAGGAAACATAAATAATAATACGGGTTTATTATTTTTCATTACTCTATCAATTAAAATTAAAAATGAAAAACCGTGCATGATCTTATTACGAGTACTTTGTACTAGCGCGCGCCTACTAAAGTGCACAAATTTTATTACATAATTCTAGGACAGGGGTGGCCAACCCCGCGCCCGTAAGCGATTTATTATGCGCCCACGACACGATTCCCGATAAATTAAAATATTTTTTTTATTTTATTTTTAATCAATTCCATGATCCGGCTTTTAAGCAGAGTTTTCTTGAAATTACTTATTTATTAATTGAAATTTTCAAGTAGTTATTTATTGGCATATTAAATAACTATATATAATAAAATATATGTACTTAGTTCCACTACAAAAAAATATTATTTTATAGAATTCTATAGAATTTTAGCGCCATCTTGTATGTTTTTATTTTATTACTATTGATCATTTTCCCATCTATGTCACTTAGTGAGTGACAGTTGTGTCATGTCAAGAAATACAGTTTCAACCTTCTCAACGAATAATAATTTTTCATGTATTATGTAATAAATATCGTTCAATAAAATTGTTATTATAAATTTTTATTATTATTTTAACCTATAAAATAAAATCAAAAAGAATCAAAATTAAAATTGACAAAAATGAAATGAAAAAAAATAATCTTAAGTATAATTAAGAAGAAAAAAAATAATTAAAAATAACTTTAACAATAAACATATATTATGTCATTACATGTTGTTGCGCCCGCAACGTTCATGAAAATTTTGAATTGCGCACTTGCTTCCAAAAAGGTTGGCCACCCCTGTTCTAGGAGATACATAGCTAGTGTGGCGCCAAAGTTACACTATATCGCCTGCTCCCATTATTTTTATTTACAATGTGTACTGCGGAGTGTACTTTTTAAATTGAGAGCGCGCCAAATTAAGCTGCATCAACTTCATGATTAAGATTTGAACGTTATGAAATTGAACAAAACAAGAAATGAACAGGGCGATGTATGGACATTATTACGATGCGCGTGTTCCCAAATGTGACAGCTGAAAATATATGTACAATATATTCTGTATTAAAAATTATATACTAAATTTATAATTTTCTTTTGTAGGATAAAATATTAAATATTGTGCTTACGGATACGAATAAACCTACAGATGTTCATATTAACGATCTACTAGTCGAAATGAAATTCGCAGAATTTGTTAACAGTGCGGAGATTGTAAATGGCACACATATTTCAGGTTCTGTTTGAGAAAAAAAAAATGTAATTAATTTATAATATAAAGAATAACTTTTTAGTTGATACTGATGTATTATTCTTCATAAATTTCCTCCCATTTCCTACCGACTACGCCAACGGAGTTTTATAAGGTAGCAGCTAAAAAAAAAATTGTATTGAATATTAATTTCAGCCCCAAAAATATTATAATAATGCTGAAATAGTAATTAAATGTAAGCATTTATATTATAAATGATTTTTAAATTAAAATTTTATTAAATGTGTAAATAACGTCATGAACCCGAAAGTCGAGAGTCAACTATTTCATGCGTGTTACTCAATGTGCATGCTCTGACAGAATTTAAATGAGGTCCTCTACCATAGTAAGTAACAAATTAGAACATGGGTCAAAGTTAAAAAAAAAAAATCTCTTTTTTATGGAAAACTGTAAGATATCCGACTTAATAAGCGAGATATTAATTTTTAAAATATGATTTTGGTATGTCACGTGATAGTGACATTTTAGTTGTAAAATATCAGCGATTTGCAGTCAGTGGTTCAAGGGTTTTCGAGGAAGTGTTTAGTAAGTATTAAAAAAGGTAGGAATTAAAATATAGTTAATTGTAAACTTATGCACTTAAAAACTAAACATTAGTGTGCAATAATATTGTTATTAGCAAATTAATGTTTGGAGAAGGGATATGTGACGTATGCATGGTAGAATCGTGGAAGAAGACTGAGGGGAAAAAAGATAATTATAGTCAGCTGTCGGCATGCCATGACTTACCACAACATAATCGCGACACTAATCTATAACTATCTCTTTCCCTCCCAGTCTATCGGTCTTCTTCTACGA
Organism: Harpalus rufipes; assembly: GCA_951394225.1. Classification (NCBI taxonomy): domain Eukaryota; kingdom Metazoa; phylum Arthropoda; class Insecta; order Coleoptera; family Carabidae; genus Harpalus; species Harpalus rufipes. Next base: position 38,655,224 of record OX596278.1, on the reverse strand, counting down.
TTCTACCATGCAGACGTCAAATATCCCTTCGCTAAATTATCATATTATCTAAAAATCAAAATTTGGTCACATACCCCTTTTTTAACATTTTTTTGTAGATTACCAAATATTTAAAATTTATTTGAAAATCCGAGATGGCCTTCGAGATTCGGACACCGTTTATAGTGATTGTTGATTGACATCACTATATATTTATTTATAATGTAAAATATTCGCTAGGAATTGATCTGAAAAGTGCTATGTGTGCATTATACGCTCATAAAAAATATTTTTCTCCCATGCACATACCTATATTGGCTACACTGGCACTATACTGTACTTCTTTTGTCTATATTTTGGGATTATTTGACTAATTCAGGTTTTAATTTAATTTTGTTCTTAGTTAATTAATTTACATAACTTCTTTGTAGTAGTATAATTTGAAAAGGCCGTAGGGTGATATAATTAGCATTACTCGTTGGGATGGCTAGATATGCAGCGTCCTGATTTGCAATGGACCTATTACATTATAAATTAATAAAAGTGAGATGTACATAGTGCGCCGTTAACTTTTAGCGCAGGTGGCTGATATGGTGAAGAACATTTAAATTTCAATATGGCAGCAAATACATATACAACAAATTAAAAAAACTGAGTAAATTTAAGTATAGTATATGCGATGAATACTTTAAAAAGAGAGGAAGAACAGATGGAAATCAGAAAAGAGGATAAAGTTTTATACAGAAGGTTATGTCCACAATATAAAATATTAGAAGACAGCGATACACTTGTGTGCGTTAAATTGATTTTTGATTTTGTTTTCTTCCTGCATATTTGCACCTCAAACTTGCGTACTTATTTTGTTTATTATGATAACAAATTTTATTATTCAGTGTATCAAAACAATCGCAAAGTGACAGTAAATAGCATCGTTGTCAAATGATTTGCTTAACAACCCATATTAAAATCTCTAATGAAACATAAATTTTACATAACATATATATTTTTTTATTAGATATATTTCTGTTTGTAACACAGAAAAAAATATTTAATTTTTTTGTCGTTTTCTTCATAATTTATAACAAGTATAAATTTATTTTATTATTCCATTCTCGTTATTTGGCAACATAGTGTCACCCACCCAATGATTTAGAAAAAATCCACTAGATGGCATATCTAAAACGACGTCACGCAGTCATTACAATATAATAGCTCCATATATTGCCATGTTCATTTCTTGTTTCGTTCAGTTTCATAACGTTCAAATCTTGACCATGAAGATGGCGTGTACCAAAAGTTCATTTCTTGCCCTCTTCAAATACCTAATTCGCGCGCTTCCAAATTTGAACATTTCACTCCCAACGAACAAATTACAAAGAAAAATGTTTTGTAAAAATTGTGGAAATGAAAATTAATTTAAAAAGAAATAAAATCTATTATGTACTGTCAAATGTACATAATAATAATATAAATGTATGTATATGCGTTTAACATGAAAATTCAGTTATTCTATTATAGTGTAGGATACAAAATAAAAATATACTAAATATGTTCAATGATTTAGGCGTAGAATATAATTATGTGTAATTATCTTCCATCACCGTTAGGTAAGGAAGGTATTGTCTGTGTTCAAAAATATTGGTGGTGAGTTTTTAATAAATAAGCACGTTTTAGGGTCCCTATGAATATGATTTTAGTATTTTTATGATATCTGTATGTATGTATGTATGTATGTATGTATGTATGTATGTATGTGTGTGTGTGACAATTCATTCGGAACTCCTATATTACATTTCAAAAAATTACAATTTTTTCGTATTCCTCTTCGTTACATCCATATACAGACGTGATTAGATTTTGGTTATATCATATACTGCGTCTGTGATTTGAACTAGTAATTTTTTATTCCAAGATTCGAATCTTGGATTATTAGCTGTTCCAATCACTTTCAAAACCCGACAAATCCATTTAGGTCTAATTTTGAGAAATCACAAAAAAACTGTTTTAATATGTTGCAAATGAATAATTAAATAAAAACATCAATACACATGTAATGTTTATTTATATGAGTAAAGTGTAAAAATCAAAGAAATATTATTAATTAAAATAATACGTTTATTAAACGATAAATAATTGGGATAAATATTACAAAGGTAATAAAAATAACACACTATGATTAAATAATTATAAATACTAATTTAAAACTAAAAATATTATTAAATGCTTAAACACTAAGATTATTTATTTAAACAATATTTATATCACTATATTTATTTATACAACTACATTTATTTATGTTCACCACACGTAGACTGTTTATTTGTATCACCCACTGTTCATTGCTCGTTGCTTCTATATATATATATTATATATATATATATATATATATATATATATATATATATATATATATATATATATATATATATATATATATATATATCAGACTATTTTTTGCTGGTTTTGGCGACGGTTTAAATATCGAGATGTCCTTCTCGAACTTTCTGACAAAGGATTCAGGTCACCGATGTAATTAATACGTCTAGTCGTATGGGTTTTTCCGCCGTTACGTCATCGCTCGGGAATATTCCACCAGTAGCGGCGCCCGAATACTCTTCAGTCAGTGGCGCACGTTACACTGCCCCCTCCTTAAGACTGTTTCGTTCCGGAGCAGTTCTTGATGACGAAATGTGCATGTATTACCCTTGGCACATTTAGAAGTCTTGAAGAAGTGACCGTCGATGGTCCGCTGGAGTTCTTCTTTCTGTCCAGTAAGGTTAAAGCTGCAGACGATAATTTCAATACCGGTATAGCGGAAGAGGTTCTCTAACATGTTCCTAACAATCCTCCAAACCATCTAGTCCACAGCCTAACTTCGGTATTGCTAGTTTCAAAATGTCATTCTCTAGCAGATGATCCTTCAAATCCCACAGTGAATTCTATAGATTGCGATATGACGGCTTCTGGTATGAGCGTGGTTTTGTAACCAGGTAGTAGATATACCGTTGATGTACTGTATTGCTATCCCTCAGTCGTAGCGTTTTCCCGACGAATGGACCTTGGTTGGCCAGTTCTTGTAGTCGTCCAAATTTCGTCTTAAAGACTGAAACTATGCCGCGTGACATCTTTAAGTCTTCTGATACGCAGTGGCAGAGGGAATAATCTGAAGATATGGTGAACAAGTCTCGATGTTTTTCTGTCGTCACGCCATACCTTGCCTTGTGACCAAAGGAATACTTTTCCATGAAGTCTTCAAAAGTCAATCCGACGAACCGTTGCTCCACGATGTTCTTCATTGTTGTCACCGGCGAAAGGGGTAACCGATTAAAGTGTATTACTCTCGGCTTCCCGGTAGGTGCTTTTCTAATTCTATATATTACGTCGTTTATCTTTTTAACGACCTCATAAGGACCTTCCTAATTTCTTTGCAGCTTTGGTGATAAACCGCGTCGCCTTTGTGGATTATAAAGCCACAATATATCCCCAGGTTGGTATCTACCTTTTTCTGCATTGATGTCATACTGGTCCTTCATTCGGCCGCTGGCAGCTTGAATGTTTGTGCGGACTTGTTCATGAATGTCGTCCATTCTTCTCCGTAAGTTAGTGATGCCGTGGGATCTCGCGTTTTCGAGATCTCGTCTCGAATTTCGAGACGAAACTATCTTAAGTCTCGTCTCGATTTTTCGAGACGAGACGAGAGTAATGCCCTCGAGATTTGCTCGAGACGAGAGTAGGTATTCGAGATCTCGATTGCACGTTTTTTTTTTTTAATATGTATATAATTAAAGGTATACAATAAGAAAAATATTTATTCGTACAAATATTTTCATTGTCTGTTTATTTACATTCATATTTATTTATTCATTTTAAATTAATAGGGTTTTAGTATAATGAATAGGAACAAAAGTGTTCCCTGTGGTGTACTCTCCACGCTAGTATTAAATGTCTTTGCTGCGAGTAATGTTTGTTCAGTTTTTTTTATTTACCTGTTAAATGCCAGGCTTAATAAAAATAGTTTTAATCAGTAGTATCTACTTACTCCTTTATTACGTCGAAGTTGATGCTAATGTATTTTCCTGATGGATGAATGTATAGAAAATTTATAACATGTTATCCAAATAATAAACAAATGACAGAAGGTACTATTTTATGAATTTATTTTATATGCATTTATATACAAATAATAGATAATTACAGTATAAAATAAAATTCTCATATAAGAATAAGTACCTACTATTCTCATGCAAAGCTTACTAACCAATAGTTGTTACCTTGCACTGTGCGCGTGCAGTCTACAGCGTCAATGCTTTGCTGCATTCAACCATACAAACACGCTCTAGTCTGCCAGCTTATGGAACATCTATACAGCTAATTATAAATTCGAGAAATTCGAGACTCTCGAGTCGAGATCGAGAATGGAGGATAAAAAATATAACGAGACGAGACGAAAACAAATCTCGTCTCGAATTTTCGAGACGAGACGAGAGTGGACGGTTTCTCGCCGTTTCTCGTCTCGCGGCATCACTACCGTAAGTCCGTAACGTAATTTTCCCCGGCCAGATCTTCCTCAGGTTTACTGCCGAACACTAAGTCACATGGTAGGCGCAACTCACGCCCGAATAAGATGTTCGCAGGAGTTTGCCGTGTTGTTTCCTGCACGGATGAACGATGAGCTATCAAGAACAGATGAAGATGTCGGTCCCAGTCTCTTTGGTGGTTGGAGACTACCTTCGACAAGTATCGGTTGATTGTTCTGATCATTCGTTCAACCATGCCACACATTTCTTGCACCAGTCTTTAACATCTTCCTTGCAGTTAACCCACCACACTCTGTGAGTGTGGTGCAACGTCTTCCGATATTGGTTTGCTCTCTTCTGCTTTCCATTCCAATAAAATTTTCAATGTCGGTTCATTTTCTTGGTCCTTGTGTAGTCCATCGGGCTGCCAACTATTGTCGACTACTGTTATTCTGGCGACGGTGGAATGTTTCTCTTCTAGTCGATTTCTCTTCTAGTCGACTACAATGTTTGCAGTCCTCTTGGCAAGGCCTTCTGGACAATGCATCGCATTACGATGGCTGGTACCTGTCCTTTGTTCTCTATCTGCCTGGCCACCTGACCTTCTAGATTCTTGAACTGTAGCAGCCATTTTAAAGCGGCATGGTCAGTTCTTATCAAAAATCTTCGTCCGTATAAGTATTTGTAGAAATACTTTGCTGGCCTCTGTGTTTACTATGAACTCTCCTTCAGGTAAAGGATAGCTTAGGACTGTTGCAGTTCTTTAAATGCAACTTTGCAGTCCATTTTCCAGATAAATCGCCTTTCTTCTTTAGTAAGCCTTGTCAGTGGCTTAGTTATGTTGACAAATCCAGGTACATAACGTCGATAATAAGTACACAAACCAAGGAAGCTTCTAAGTTCGTGTTTGTCTCTAGGTACCGATCAATCACTCACAGCCCTTATTTTTTCCGAGTAAAATGCAATACCCTTACCAGAAATTCTTCATGTGGTCCTCAAACGTGTTTTCTACCACAATAATATCGTCGAGATAAACCAGACAGGTTTTCCAAGATAGCCCAGCCAATACGGTTTCCATGAGTCGTTCAAATGTTGCAGGGGCATTGCATTACGGTAAATTGCCAGAGTCCGTTACCGATGGTAAAAGCTATCTTCTCTTTGTCCTTTGCATCCAAATTTACTTGCCAGTATCCGCTCTTTAGATCTAGAGTGAAGAAAATCTTTGATTCGGTCAAAGTGTTTAGTGTATCGTCTATTCGAGGTAGCGGGTAGCTGTCTTTCTTCGTCATGTTGTTGAGTTGACGATAATCGATACAAAATCGTGTGGAGCCATCCTTCTTCTTCACTAACACCAATTCTTGAAATGATGTTAATATCTGGTTCATTAAAGTGTCTGGAACTTCTTGAGATATGCTTCCCTTGGCCTTTACAGTTCGAAAAATCGACGATACTGCCAAGCATTCTCCTACAATGGGGTCATTTCACATTTTCTAATATATTTTTTTCTTGAAAGAATAGGTCAAATTAAATATGCAGGTGTATATTTTACACTTTACAAGTCTTTACAATCAGAGATATGATTTTTTAAAAGTTGTCTTAAATATCAAATATTTGGACGCTGACGTCACGGCTATACGTCACGGTTTGTCGGATATGGCAGCAGCCCTCTACAGGTTGTGTTCGGAACTATGATTGGGTTATCAATTCTCAGTTTAATTTTGTGACAGCAACATATTGTTAACGAAACACATATTTCACACAACTTTTGGTATTTATTTTATTAAATGTTTTATTTACATACCTTTATTCTTAAGTCTGGAGTCACCTGTCATAATTTTAGGTTAGCTTGCAAACGGATACCACGTGGACCGTTGTGTGTGTGTGTGAGAGGAATGTCTTTGTGTAACAAGCCATTACGTCACGAATTTTCAGCCGCGAAAGTTTATTAGCAAATTTATGAATGAAAAGTCGCATATTTCATGTTATTTTATATTATTATATTTATCAAATGAGACGGATTTCATGATTTTATAAAAAAAACAACGAATTTTTTTTTTGAAATGACCCCATTGTTCCTCTTTTAAGAACAACCGGATAATAATTTACAATACATTTTGTATATAGATACTAGGAATATTATTAAATTCTTAAATACTAATGTAACGTTTATTTATTTGGGTGAAGTGTAAAAATCAAAGAAATATTATTAATTAAAATAAAAGTTTATTAAACGATAAATAATTAAGGAAAATATAAAAATACCTAACACTATGATTAAAAAATTATAAACACTAATTTACGACTAAGACTATTATTAAATACATTATTTATATAACTATATTTATATGCACCACTCGTCGACTATTAATTTATATCACCAACTATTCATTTCACGATGCTTGTCTTTATCAGAATGCTCCGCTGCTTTTTTGACGGTGTTTATATAGTCCGGCGTCGTTTTATTAGAATGTTCTATACGATAATAAGATCGAATACAAAGGATTATACATTCGGAAGTAATTAAACAGGTCGAGAGTGTTTGTTTACAACGCTGATGTTAGCGAAGTTTGCGTCATCGACAAGATTAGATACTCGCTCAGCGCACCGGCCGGTGTAGAAACGTTCGACCAGCGGCGGCGGTTATGTACTCCTAGAGTCAGTGGCGTCCAGTCCACATACGCTACACTAAGATTATTTATTTAAACAAAGTTTATTTCACTACATTTATTTATGTTCGCTACTCGTAGACTATTTATTTATATCACCAACTATTCATTTCACGATGCGTGTGTATATTAGAATGCCTGGCTGGCTTCTCTAACGGGGTTCATATAGTCCGGTGTCGTTTTACTAGAATGTTCTCCACTAACTATTCTATACGATAATAAGATCAATACATAGGGATCAGCCGACCGTGAGTAATTAAACAGATCGAGACTTGTTTGTTTACTTCTTCGGTTCTCGCGACGATTGCGTCAGCGCGGCGGCCGGTCTAGAAACTTTCGACCAGCGGCGTCGGTAGCGTTTCCGCTAGACTCAGTGGCATCGGTTCCACGCACGCTACATTGCCCCCCTCCTTAAGACTGTTTCGTCCCGGAAATCTGCATGTATTACCCTTGGTGCAGTTAAAAGCCTTGAAGAAGTGACAGTCGATGGTCCGCTCGAGTTCTTCTTTCTGTCAGTTAAGGTTCAAACTGCAGACGAGAATAAAAGAAACACATTATATACATTTGATCATGTATAATGTGTCTGTTAGTCTGTTGTGTTTCTTCCAGAGGTAACATTGACGTCTAATTTTTTTTTTCTAAGAGTCTTTGTTATTGAAGCTTATAATGAAAAATAAATTTATTATATATGATTGAATTGTATTTACGTGGTGTATGTGGCTATGTACGAAGGCGTAGAAAGGACATGAAAGAAAAATATTTATAATTGCAAGTTTTATCTTGCAATTATGCTTAATTGCAACTTGTATTTTGCAATTAGGCTTAATTGCAACTTGTATATTGCAATTAACTTAACCTAACCAAACCTAACCTAACTGTAAGATAAATCTTGCAATTAGGTTAGGTTTGGTTAGGTTAGGCAAATTGCAAGATACAAGTTGCAATTAAGCCTAATTGCAAGATACAAGTTGCAATTAAGCCGAATTGCAAGATACAAGTTGCAATTAAGCCTAATTGCAAGATACAACTTGCATTAAAAATATTTTTTCTTGCATGTCCTTGCTACGCCTTCGTAGGTATATAAGACGAGATCGCGTGAGTAATAATTTGGTGTATGAAGAATGTATGGTTAGGAACAATGTTATAAAGAGAGTTGTTGTGAGTCATTTGAGATGGTTTGGTCATGTGGAGAGAATGGCGAGTGAACGGCTTGTTAAGCGTATATATCTTGGTGAAGTTGAGGGTTTTCGATTGCATGGTCGACCAGTGTGTAAATGGATGGATGTGGTTGGTAGGGTGCTTAAAGACAAAAGTTTCTAAGTGGGAAGAGAAGAAGAGCATGTATGAATGCGATTATGAGTGTAGCCGAGGCGAAAGAAGTGTACTTAGACAGGAATGTGTGGCGAAGCATGATTGTTTCGTAATGTAATTCAGATGCGGTAACCCACTAAGTGGGACATTTATAATTTTATGTATGTATGTACTGGATTTAGTATTTCGTAGAATCTAAGTTTTGGAAAATACAAGGGTTTACATTGTTCATAAGAAAGTTAATGTCACTTGCGATTAAACCGGAAGCAGGATAATTTAAATTTTTATTTAATTTAATGTATTTTTGATATAAACTTATATAGATAAAGGCTTTTGATTTATTGTTATTTCTTTGTAGTGGACGAACCACGGTATATTTATCCTATTTTCTGAATAATTACCCCCCGCAGAATTAAAATATATTAAATTCATAATTTAAGTGTATCGATATTTTAACGATGTTATGTATTATAAGTTTCTATTATATTTAAATTGACAATATAATATATTCGTTAAAGATATATTATATCTTTAACGATTTAGTACTAATTTTACTATTTTATTATTTTTAATATTAAATGATCTAACCAGCGGCAGCTCGTCAGAGGAGGCAAGGAAGGCACAGCCTCCTCTTAAGAAATAACGAAAATGTGTACGTTTAATAAATATTTTATTCTCTACAAATAATAAATGTAATATTGCGAATTACTTGTTTAATATATTATATTAAAATATTAGTGGTCATTTTTTTGTTTCGTTATAAGCGTTGTTTGAATCAATATTATTCAATGAACCGGGTGACCATATATGCAAACTTACAATTAGATAGGTAATTTTGACCTTGAAACACTTACAAGAAGTACGATGTAACATATGAGTTGAACAGAGAGAAAATATACCCAAGTAACACTGACCGACGGTCGACCAAAAAGTGACGTCGATATCAGGTTGAATTTAAGTCATATATTGCCGTCTAATCAGACGTCTATACGACGACAATGTGACGTTGATTTTTGGTCTGAAATAGGTCTATTTAGACGTCTAATCCGACGTCTATACGACGACACTGTGACGTTGATTTTTGATCTGAAATAGGACTATTTAGACGTCAGATTTGTGGTCGCTATGACGTCCATATGACGACTTTATATGGTCATAATTAGGTCTATTTAAACCTTTTTTACACGTCTAATTTGACGTCTTTATGATGTAAAGTATTTAAAGTAAAACAAATATTTTTGAATTGAAAATTATATTTAACTAAAAATTTATAATAATTATTAATCAATCATTTATAAATAATGGGAAACTTAGTTTAATTAAAAAACTAAATTTTTCATCATGTATGAATTATTAATTTTTACTTTGATTAAAAAGATATTTTTTACTTTAAATACTTAACATTGAAACGATAACAAAATCAGAAATGATTGTTAATCTTTGATCTATAGTAACCACGAATTAAACACCTATATTTAATAAAACTAAAGACCGAGCAATATTTAACACCTCGATAATGATAATCAATCTTTATTAGGTGGCTATATTTAGGTGTTAAAATGAAAAGAAGCAATATAACAAAAACAAACAACTCCAGAATATCCAAACAGTAAAGAAGTAACCAATTACTGGAGAGATATATGGGAATAGGAAATAAAACATAAAAGATCAAGGTGGCTACTCCAAGAATATAAGATAACAAAGAACCTGAGGACCATGTTAAATTGGAGGGTTACTGAAGAAGACACAAAGGCTGCTATAAAAAACACCTTAAATTGGAAAGCACTATGCAATATGTTTCACGGCAATTCTGGAAACGCCAAGCTTGATGCCACCTTTTGTCATGGAGGGTGTTACCGTCGCCTACGTTATACTACATACAAGGCCTGGAAATGCAACGCGCTGGGCTGGCAACCTCTCAGTTAGAAATTTGACCTCTAGGTGCGCTTTTTCCGACCCAATTCAAATTTCTACATATAAGTAACACTGTAATAACCAAAATCTTTTACAGTAAAATACAATATTATAGTCAGAGCTGGGCAAATTACTTTCAAAAAGTAATTGAATACAATTACAATTCCTTTATCCAAAATGTAATTAAATTACCAATTACATTTGCATTGTAATTGACATTTTAATTACTTTTTCAATTACTGTAATAAAAAAATCTTTTGCCTTACATTAAATAAAACAAAAGATAATACTACAGTGAATTCTCTCTTAAGCGGACACTCGGCGTCGCCGAAAATTTGTCCGCTTAATAGAGGTGTCCGTTCCCGGAAGAAAATTAAAAATCAATCATTCGTATTTTATGTGCATATGTATAAAACATTAAAAAACCTCATGTTTACAATACATATTTTTATTTGCGAATGAAAAGCAAATACAAAAACTATTCTTGAGAAGATGTTTGAAAAAAATCTAAAATTGTTTGTTGACAAAAGTTTTTTTTAGTAAGCAAAACATTTTCAAAATGATCTTCCAAAGTAGTTGATAACTCAAATCCTCTGTTATCGCCATTTCTTAAAGTTAAACACTTCATTTTCTTCTAAGTTAACAGAGCCTCTTTATTTGTTTTAACACAATTATCGTAATTATGGTCTTCCTCTTGCACTTTATCTTCATCATCTAAATCCAATAATTCGTCATGCTGTGATTCAACTTTTTCAAAATTTATGTCAAGAATTTTTTGGTTAGAAGACACACACTGAGTTTTTGCCTAGAGTAAGCTTCAATCACGTCTGTTTTCTCTTTGAGAGTAAGCTAACCAGGCGTTTTTTCTTAAACTGTGACATATGTATTTATATTCGCTTAGTTACGATTGTTATGAGCACGATGTTGAGAAACACTACTTGATGTGATCTTGCTGCGTTCTAAATCTCTCTGATAGACTTGGTTCGTCGATCACCGCCGCTGCTCGCAGGAGAAGTTCCGACATTTCTTAATTTGCGACACAAACTGTCCGCTTAACAGAAGATCACGTGACGTTAAACTGAGCAAACTAGTGTCCGTGTCCGGTTAATGGGGTGTACGCTTAGGAGAGAAATAATTTCATTAGAAAAGCCATATAGAATTTGGGTTCCCAAAAATATGTCCACTTAATAGAGGTGTCCGCTTAAAAGGAGTGTCCGTTAAGAGAGAATACACTGTACACTGTTTAATATGAAATACAACATAAATAAAAATAATAAGAGTAATAAAACAAATTTATAAAGAATTGCCAACTTTGTAAAATTTTGCCGTAGTTGTAGCTACCTTTTTGGATTGAAATTATATGCAACTCGAAGGTTGAATAATTATTCCTTTTTAGAAGGTCGATGCACGAATATCTGTTTAGGGTAGGAAAACCTGCCTCACTCCCAGTTAGACACGAAAGTGACCCTTCATATAGAGGGATGTAAATGTTCTAAAGTGATTTGGAATTTCCGTACCACAAGTTACCCATATAAAGACTGAGTCTGGGGAGATGCGCAGCCCCCTCCCCGCGTCCTCGACATTTCACTTCTTAATTATAAGTAATAGAAAAAAATACTCATATAAAAGTTATTTTTAAAAAAATATACTATTTGATGGCATATGTAGATATTTTTTATAAAATCACGTTTACAAGATACGTCTATTAACTTTTATTTTTAAATAGCAACCTATAATTATTTTACTAAATTATAAACCGCCATTTTTTCTCTTTTCAACGATGTAAATGTTTTTATATCAAAAATATGAAAAAAATCGAGATTACTTGTAAGATATATGTTGAAAGTGTGGACATCTTCCCAGACTCACCCTGATATATGTGTATATGGTTATTAAAAATACTTTATACTGATTTATATGAAATCCTATATGAAGACATTGCAAATTCCTTGAAAAGTATATTTTTACTATTAGGATTAAAAAAAATAATAAATTATAACTTAAGTAAAAGTCCAAAGTACGTCGTACGTCCCAACGTGCATGACAAGTTTCATTTGTAACCTGTTGTTACACTCACAACGCAGGTAAACTAAGCTTCGCCCGAATCCCGGGGGATTCCGTTACTTGTTGGTTCAAAATAGTAATTAATATTTAAAACCCAAATTTTCAAAAGTAATTGAGTACAATTACTTTTTTTTACAATGTAATTAATTACAAATTACAATTTTGGAGAAAGTAATTTAATTAGTAATTAATTACCAAAAGTAATTAATTACTGCCCAGCTCTGATTATAGTACAGTATATATTATAAAATGAATGGTTATTAAAAAATAAACTCCCTTAAGGTATTAAATCTTTAATATTTTGCGATTTATTGATTTTTTATCTATTTTTTTAATACAATCTGCTCTATTACTAATAGTTCTCGCAACATTATCCAACATGGGTTTTAAATTTTTTTGTAATAAAATAGATAATAATAACGTATTATGACATATTATGTTGCATTTTAATTCTTCGGTAAATCTAAGTATTGTTAATAATTTACAATTATACAAAACATTTTTTCGGGGGAGATATACTTTCCTTCCAGGTTTCTTAACCGTTTGTTTATGGGCTGGATAATTTTCAAATACTGATGGCACTACATTTGGTAATAACCGTGTATATTTGTTTGTACTTTTACTATAATTTTCTTCTATAAAATGGTTGCTACATACATAAGATGCGTCCGTTGGTTTCCATGTAGAACCACGTTTATCTCCTTCTCTTGAAATAGATTGCAGCCAAAGTTTTCGTAATTCCGGATTAACAGAGAATTCATGAAAACGAACATCACTGTTTTTTGTTTTCTTTAAGGTACAAAAAGGCACACAATAATAAACCATTTTGAATTGTACAGTTCAATGTACAACGCGTATTAGACAATACCATTGACTATATAATGTGTATTATATAGTCAATGGTAATACCTACATTTAACACCGAGACGGGAAACAAAATCAAGAAATTTGATAACAACAATAACATAAATAACGAAAACAAGAAATAATATGCGTATGTAATTACATAGATTACAATAATAAATCGATTTCAGTTTAAAATACGAATACAACTGGTCGGAAAAGGCGCCTCTTGCGGAGAAATTTTGCAACGTTCGGTTGCTCGATTTTTGTCGAAATATACCGAACATTTCTAGGCCTTGTAAGTATAACGTAGGCCACGGTGTTACTTACCTGCTCCCAAAAACCACCCCACCGTACGCAGATCCCTCGAAATATCGGCCGATAACCTGCATCCCTACTATATACAAAATTTTGACTTCGGTCATGACTCAGAAGATATACACCCATCTAGAACAAAACAACTTGTTAGACGAAGAACAAAGAATCATTATATACAGCGTTTATAGACTATCGCAAGGCATTTGATAGTGTTCCGCATTCCTGGCTTCAAGAAGTTCTGCAAATTTATAAAATAGAAAATCACATCATTCAATTCCTAGAATACGCTATGACGCAATGGGAAACAACACTGATACTCACGGGACCACAAGGAAACATACAAACAAATAATATTTTATTAATAAAAAGAGGAATATTCCAAAGGGATGCACTCAGCCCTTTGTGGTTCTGTCTCGCTCTCAAACCATAAACATCGTTACTCAACAAAGAGAAAAAAAGGATATACCTTAGGGGACCAACAAATCAGTCACCTCTGGTATATGGACGATCTTAAATTATACGCCGGGCGAGCAGAACACCTGAATAAACTATTAGACTGTGTTACACGATGTAGCAGTGAAATACAGGTGTCATTTGGGCCAGAGAAATGCAAGACAAGCAGCATGCAAAAAGGAAAATGCGTCAGGCATGAAGGATATGAAGTACTGAATCAAGGAAGGATAACGGGAATGGAGAAGAATGAAACATATACTTACCTGGGATATTTACAACCACGGGGAATGCAGCACAAAGAAATAAAAAAGATAGTTGCGGAAATATACATGCAGAGAGTTACCAGTATACTAAAAACTAGCTTATCAGCACGTAACGTAACTAAAGCAATCAACGCCTATGCCACATCGGTGCCGACATATAGTTTCGGCATTGTAAAATGGACCGAAACAGAACTGCATGCATTGGATATAGGAACAAGAACTAAGTTTACAAACCATCGTGAACACCACCCATGCAGCTCCCTGCAAAGATTCCATTTGCCGAGAAAACAAGGAGGAACAGGTATACCCAATGCTTTCACAGCCCATCAAAAGCAAGTTGAAAATCTGAGAAACTACTTCCATCAAAAAGCATAAAAATAAGCTGCATCGTAACATTGTACGCGCAGGTAGGAAATGTACACAACTTCACCTTGTTGAAGAAACATACTCGGGTAAACCAGCACCAACGATCCAACAATTGCATCAGAAACGGAGGCAGAAAAAGATGCACGGTATATATATATATATATATATATATATATATCGATCTCGAACCAATCAAGCTCTCATTGAATCACAAGCTTGGTTAACGCATGGAAATATCTTCAATGAGACAGAGGGGTTCATCGCTGCCATTCGAGACCATGTAATACCTACGCAGCGACAGGAGAAAGATAATTAAAGAACCACTTGTGGACATAAAGTGCAGAATGTGTACGAAAGAAGAAGAAAAGTTGGAGAATATTGTTGCTGGCTGTAGTGTTATGGCTCACAACTAATATTTAGGTCGCCATAACGATGTAGCTGCTATTCTACACGTAGAGTTACGAAGACAATATCTGGGATATACAGGAAATGAGCGTTACTACAATTATACATGGGCGTACGCAGGGTGGGGCAAGGTGGGGCAGTTGCCCCCCCCCCTGAAGTTTTCATATAAAAAGTAAAATGGAAAATTTACTGTATATATGTATATAAAATAAGAGTGTTATACATTTTATATTGCACATATATCATACATACGTAAAATACTGTATAAAAATATAATATACGTGTATGAAATGATATAATATGATCAATACTAAATATTTTTAAACTGCTCAAAAGGAATAATACGTTTTATACAGTATGAAATGTATAATACATGTGTATTGTACAGGTATAATAACATACAGCATTTTTTTTAAAGATCTTCGATCAAGGTCATCTGTATCATGAACGAATTAATAAATTGGCATACATTTATTTCTTTCATTTACATAACACGAAGCGTGTGCGATAAGGATGGATACAATACGCTTGTCTTTCAAAATTTAATATTGTTTCGAATAAGTTAGGGCATTGCATTTTAAAACGATGCTCGTTGTTGACATTACTTTCGCTGTAACGCAGGTTTATTTATTAATTCAGGTATATTACCTTGATTCAAAGCCGTACGAATAACTTTATTTTCTATCAGTGTCACTGACACTAACGGAGTGTCAGTATCATATTTTTCACATTTTTTTGTTTTACATGTATTAGTCCATTTCTGTTTTGAATGCTTTTGCATTAACATATATTGTTATAATAATAAAATAACAGTAGTATCTTATGGACCCACATAAAAACTAAGTGAACGACACTACTGTATTTATCGTAATAGGCGGAGCTAAAATCCTAATTCAACCAATTTGTTGATCAGACATCTTTAAAAAAATTACTGTACATTTTATAATAACCAAGAACATATACTTTTATACGTATAGAGGTAGAAGTGACACAAAGATTTTCTGAAAATCCACTACGGTTAATATTTTAGAAAGTTTAAATTCACTAAATATATTATTAATTTTTATTTGTTCTTTTTTTAAATAAAATGATTATCTTTGGTATTTACTTTAGGTAAACCTTTACCTTTAACAAAAGCATTTTAAACATAATTTCTTCTTGCCCCCCCCTGAAGAAATTCCTGCGTACGCCCATGCAATTATGTACCACCTGCAATATGCGAGAACAACACCGCAAAACTATATTGGAACCGTAAGATCATAACAGACAGAACTATTCCAAACAATATCCCAGATATGCTGGTCAAAGTCTAAGTCAAGACCTTAATGAAAAATGGACAAGCATTAGAGATGCGTATATTGCAGCCGCCGACTCCGTTCTAGGCATGAAGATGCGCAGAAAACCCGAATGGATAACTGAAAATACCTGGGCTAAAATAAAAGCACGAAAACGATTAAAGAAAAACTCAATAGCGCTAAAACGAGACGACAGAAACTGCAACTAGCAAGAGAACACCAGGCCGCAAATGTTGAAGTTAAAAAGAGCGCAAAAAGTGTATCGAATTACCAAGCAACTAGCCAAAAAAACTCAACGCGTAACCAACCAATCACTGACAAATATGGCAATGTTCTAACCACAACCGAACAACAAATACAAAGATGGGAAGAATACTTCCGAGAAATGGTGGGTATAGAAGAAACAACAACCCCCAATGTACCAATCTTAAACCAACAACATAATCAACTAGATGTAAATACAGACATCCCCAGTAAAGCTGAAATTATAGCCGCAATAAAGAAACTTAAAAACAATAAAGCAAGCGGCTCAAACGGCATCCAACCGGAGCTTTTTAAAGCTAACCCAAATAACACAGCGGACCTCTTGTTCCCAATATTAGAAGAAATCTGTGATTTGGACTATGCAGATGATATATGTTTGCTAGCTCATACTTACGATGATATGAGAAACCAACTTACACGCCTGAGGCTGCTCTCGTGGGACTTAAAATTAATGTAGAAAAGACAAAAGAAATGCGCGTAGGCTCTAATAACCCTTGGACATTTGTAAATCAAGGCCAGGAAATAGAATAAGTAAACCAGTTTTGCTACCTTGGATGTATCCTAACCTAAAATGGGGGAGCAGAAGTAGACATCAACCTAAAAATAAATAAAGCACGGCAAGCTTTTGGCATCCTAAATAATATCTGGTCTTCAAGATACATCAGCAGAACACTAAAAATCCGAATATTCCAGACAAAGGTAAAATCCATATTATTTTACGGATGCGAAACGTGGAAAGTAACCAAAGAAATCACAAGGATAGTCCAAACATTTGTAAATAGATGCCTCAGACGTATCTGTAACATTCACTGGCCGGAAAGAAGAACTGTTGCAACAAACAAAACAAGAAAAAAACATCCGTAGAAATCAAGAGAAGAAAATGGGGTTGGATCGGGCACAGTCTAAGAAGAGGAAACGAAAACATAACAGAAAAGCGCTAGAGTGGAACCCGCAAGGTAAACGCAATGTCGGCCGACCACGTATTTCCTGGAAAAGATCCACGCTCAAAGAAGCCGAAACGATGGGGAAGTCATGGAGAGAAATCAAGCTTATAGCCACTGACCGTAATAGATGGAAACTCTTCGTTAATGCCTTATGCTCCGCAGCGGAGTAAAAGGAACACTATATATATATATATATATATATATATATATATATATATATATATATATATATATATATATATATATATATATATATATATATATATACATAATTACTAGATATCAATCTGTCACGGTCCCCCATATCTGCTGGTCAAGGCCAACAACGTACCTAACATGACTGCTCGCGCCCTATTGTATTTAACATTTCTCGTATACCTACACTTTACACCAAAAATTTTACTTACATCTATTCTTTATATTTAGATTTTTTTTATTTTAAGTTCATTCTATGAAGAATTTTAGTCCTACTATTCTATATTTTCGTAATGTTTTCAATTCATTGTCGGGTTTGACAGTATTTTTGAAGGGTATATGTACTATACCTATAACTTTAAATATTAACTATTAATACAATAAGAAATAATATAATGTATGTATTTCTTTTTCTCTAAATCTATAAAAGATATAATAAAATAGATCAGTATCAGATAGAGAATTTACTCTTCTTTTACTAGCAAGAACAAAATTTATCAAAAAATATTTAGAAGATTTTTTTTAAGAATCTGCTACTTCCGGTTGTCTAATTATTATTAAAATCTTTTCAGCTCTTCCCAGTAATGTCCGATTGAGAAATACGTAGTTAAACAGATATTAAGTATTATAATTTTTGAGAAATCGTCCTTCCAACCGACTCACATACATACACACACACACAACACACACACACACATACATTCACACACAGACATCATCGTAAAAATATTAAAATCGAATTGTAGGGACCTTAAAACGTGTTTAATCATTAAAATCTGGATATGCTATTTTTAGCATGAAGCCAATACCTCTTTTAGCGAGAGATAAAAATAAAAACTAAAATGTAGAATCCGAATATGTACCTACAAATAAGAAACAATAACATATTACCAATATTCATGGGGAATATTATAAGAGACCCAACACAAATAAATAATTAAATAAGCATATATATAGAAGTACAGAGAATTTATAATAATAGTCACTAGACAAACGTCTTAATTTTATTTTTAAATGAAATTACCCACAGTGATTTTAATTCATGTGGAACAGAATTGTAATAAAATGGTGTCAAATACGAGAAACAACATTTAAATTTTGATTTCTTGTAGGTTGGTATTTCATATAAATCCTTACCTCTAAGACCATAATTATAAGGCTTTAAATTTAATTTTTCATATAAATACTTGTTATTTTAACCTTAGGAGTTAAAATAAGGTAAGCATATCGTACATGGTCGTTAATGTCTTGCATTTTTGCAAGCATTCTGTATTCACTTATGTAGTCATATCTACACACACCGTAAACTTACCTGAGATAAGAGTTTTGTAATACCCTTATTCTGTTCTTGTCTGTTTGTATCAAATTCGGCACATAAATCCACGAACATTAATCTAATATGGAGAGCACAAGTGTGTTCACCAGCTTCAGCTTTATTTCTGTTGAAAGAAAGTGGCGGAATTGATACAAATGACGTACTTTTATTTTTGCTGACTTCATTTTATTCAGAAGTTGTATTTGAAACTTTAGACCCTTATATTGATGCATACCTAAAATCTTTGTAACAGTGATACATCGAGTACAATATCTGGTACTGTGGAATTATAACCGAATACCATCATGGAAGATTTTTCAGAATTTATTTTTCACCCACACTGCTAAATTATTAAGATCCGCATTTATTGAAGAACACATTTCATACAATCTGTTCGGTTTGTCTGAAATTAACAATTGTGTATCGTCAGCATAAGACTGCATGTCGCAAGTAACCATGGATTTTGGAAGATCAGAAATGTAGAGTAAAAAGAATAATGGTCTCAAAATAGATCCTTGTGGTTTGTGGTACTCCAAGATTAAGGACAAACGTACCAGAGTTAATTGTTTGACCATTATGATGCATACTGACGTAGAAGTTTATGTTGATTAAATAGTTTTTGCACCATTGTAAGGCACAATCTGAAAATCCATAATATTTCATCTTAGCAAGTAATAATTCGTAATCGATCATATCAAATGCTTTAGAAAAATCAATTTGTATGAGTACTGAGATTTGTGGTCTATCAAAATTAGTTATTAATGAATCCAAAATATTTAAAAGACAGGTATTTGTACTGTAGCCATTACGGAAACCAGACTGCATAGGTGGAATTATGTTATTTTCGAGAGCGTATGACATAATTTGATTATGAGTAACTTTTTCCAGTATTTTTGACAAAACTGGCAAAATACTAATAGGTCACAACTCGTCAAAAGATGTAGCATTTTTAGTTTTAGGAATAGGCTTTATGATTGCGAATTTCCAAGGATCCAGAAACACGCCATCAAGGAAACAGGTATTAACTAAGTGTGTATTATGATCCACAATAACAGGAAGAATTAATAATATCATTTTACGAGAAATACTATCTGTACCTATAGCATTTGATTTCAGGTTAAATAATAGTTTTTTAACACCAGAACTATTAACCGAAAATTAAGTGGTTCAACTTTGTTATGTGAATAAGTGTAACCCGCCTTTATGAGGCGAATTAACAAATAATATTTAAGATGGGTTCTTGCCAGACTGAAGGTACAAATTAGTAATTGCCAAAAAAGTATAATAATAAATGTACTTACCGTTGTGACGTTTCTCGTAGAAGAATAAAGGTTCGAAATAATAATAATGATTTATTATAACTAAGTTTATTGACTAGTATAAAGATGATGAGTTGATATTTACAATTGATGGACCCGACTGTATGGAGGAATGGTCTTCTTCTGGTCTCTCTCTTAATGGACCTCTCAATGGGCTCTCACCGGACTCTACCTCTCCATCGTCCATACAGTCTTTTATATCACTGTAATGCTAAGTCAACAAACAATTGAGGTGTCACCTAATTACCAAATAAAGAAACAATATTATAATTACTCCATATTGCTTATTCTGCAATATTAGTGATAACTACTACTGAGTTATGATGACCTCAATTGTGTGGTGACCTAGTCTTACATACCTCCCTTCTTTAAAAATTTGCTTCCGGAGGAGCACAATTTTCTTATAACTACACCTGAAGTCTCTATATTGACAATATTTCATAGCATGTCATATTTTATGGGGAAAATTACTGCATACCACTGGTCTTGGGCTGGATGGTGTATCCATGGCTGTAGATGAGTTTGAGGGGAGACGATTGGCCGGTCGTCATCATTTGGATGGATCATCTGCTTCTTGTGGTTTGATGCGGTTTCCTCAACATGCATAGCACTGACGGTTGTTCTTTCTCTCTTAAGATCAACACTTACATACACACATTTTATATACCATATTTCTAAATGACTGATTTTCCATAAAACACACCTAATTATTCTATATCTTGTTTTCTGTATTTACCATCTATAACGTATTTCCTGCAATTCTTATTAATGGTATGGCTAGCACATCCCACAAATAAGTTGCTAATTGAAGTTCAAAGCAATTTACAATGAGAGAAGTGAAAAGAAAAAAAAATTGATAATATTTAATAATTTTGAATACGTTATGAATGCTATTTAAATTATTCACTTACAGACTTAAAATGGAAAATCAATTACATACATATTATTTTCCTTATTTCCTTGGATCCCTGTGCCGATCTCTAGTCCGTTTATTTGGTTCCTGGTATTGAACACTAACTAACGCATAATCCATGAGTGCCGTGGTGCTGGTCCTTTACTACGAGTATGGTACGGTGTTACTACAGGAGTGGGGGTGCGTTCCATTTCTGAATTATGAAACAATAATTCATTCATCATGTCTTGATGCAGTATATTTTGTAACACACAATTTCATTTTTTTCTGTCGACTCTACTGTTTCACAATTCGGCATCTCTTTGTCTTCATTTAAATTTTCCTCTAAAAGATTATCATCCATAAATGGTTTTAGTCGATTTACATGAACCGGCACTTATAGCTTTGCCGCTGGCATCGGTTGACTAGATGAATTCCTTGGTGAAATCTGGATGGGCTAAGACTGACTCGGAACAGAGGGCATTCTTTAGTGAATTGAATGCTTTTTCGCAATCTTCGGTCCAGATGAACGGCTCACTTTTTTGTGTTAATTTTGTGAGAGGTTTTGATGTTTTTGCGAAATCCTGTACAAATCTTCTATAAAATCTTACTAGGCCGCAGAATGCCCTGATCTCCTTGACTGATTTTGGTTTTGGATAATTTTGAATGACTGTAATTTTTCCTGGATCCGGTTTAACACCCTCTCCATTTATAATGTGTCCTAAATACTTCGTTTCAGTCTTCAAAAAATTGCATTTACTGGGTTGCAATTTAAGGTTCGCCTGTCTTAACACTGGGCTAAGACTGACTCGGAACAGAGGGCATTCCTTAGTGAGTTGAATGCCTTTTCGCAATCTTCAGTCCAGACGAATGACTCACTTTTTTGTGTCAATTTTGTGAGAGGTTTTGATGTTTTTGCGAAATCCTGTATAAATCTTCTATAAAATCCTACTAGGCCGCAAAATGCCCTGATCTCCTTGACTGATTTTGGCTTTGGATAATTTTGTATGACTGTAATTTTTCCTGGACCCGGTTTAACACCCTCTCCATTTATGATATGGCCTAAATACTTCGTTTCAGTCTTAAAAAAATTGCATTTATTAGGTTGCAATTTAAGGTTCGCCTTACACTGGTATTCATAGACATGCGCTGGAGATACACGCCACCGTAACGCCACCTAGCGCTTCGCCAGCAGGTATCTGAAAGTTTTATTTCATAGTCACTTACCAGCATTACGCTAGTTGAAGTTTCGGATTGGCGCTCTGTGTACTACACTTTATGAAAACATATGTGCTGTGCTGAGCGCAAGGAAACGATTTTTGAGTTTCTGCATTATATTTTTTAGGTTAGTATGTCGTTTACCGTATTACTATCAGTATTATTACTTTTTGTTATAGTTTGATATTTCTAGAATAAGCTACAACATGGCAAAACCATACACATCAGAAGAAAAGGAACTTTTGGTGCAAGTATTGAAATGTCATCCAATTATAGAAAGTAAAAAAAGTGATGCAACAACAATTTCGAAAAAAGCAGAGGCATGGAATAATGTAACAAAAGAATATAATTCTTCGGTGTGCGGTGAAAAGGTAAATATTACTCATATTGTTGGATAGCCTTTAAAAGTAATACTTTATTCTAAATTTTCGTACAAAAACTGCCATGCGGTCATTTTTACATTTTGACATTCTTGTCGTTCTTCCGTTGGCGCTGCGCTCGTCGCGTACGTCGCGTACCGGTTATTTTAAATTTCGGATCCTTACAATATGCATTATGTAATAAGATTTTTACTGTAATAAAAAAAAAACATGTAAAATTAAAAATAAAGTAATGCAAATGGTACCTAATTTTTACAATAATTCACAAAAGTTTGGAAATTTTGTCATTTCGTGATCCGTTTTATTATAAAACATACCGATAAGCAATAATGCTTATATTATTTCTACAGAGAACTGTTGTTCAACTGAAACGTTGCTGGGACAAAATTAAACGGCAACGTAAAGAAAAGAATGCCAGCGAAAGAAGAAATTTAATGGCAACTGGGGGAGGTCCATCAACCACCCAAATAGACGATTTTGTTGTAGATGTGAATTTAGTTGCTCCACATCTTACGACTGAAGTTATAAATGATGTTGACAGTGACGCACAATATTTACCCAAAAATAAAGAACGAAATGAAGAATTAATAAGAAAAGAAATAATAAAAGTAGGAGAAACTGAAAAAGACAATAAAGCAGAACAAAAAACGCCGAAAACACCAAAATCTGGAGATGCAACAATAGATAACTTAATGATTCAGAGAAAACTCAATGCCACCAGAGAATATGAACAAATGACTGAAATTCATAATATTAAATTAGAAATAGAAAAAAATAATTTGGAAACAAGTAAAGAAATATTAGAGACTGCTAAAATAAATAAAGATATAGCAAAAATTAATTTAGAAATAAAAAGAAAAGAACTAGAGACATTTAAGTTATCTTTATTAAATTAGTTTTGTATATATCTATACGATATCCTACATTTTGTATTTTTCTTTTATTTGATATTTTTGTTTTTCATTTAAGTTTAAGTAAAATGTTGTATAATTAAATTTTGTCTTATTGCCTGTCCATGAATATATGCTCCTTGTACTAGAAAATTGTCATTATCATTGTCTTCCTCGATTTCATTAACGAGTATTTCTTCTTCCCAGTTGTCATTCCTGTCAATTCCAATATTATGTAGTACTGCACATGCCACAATTATCGCTGGAATATTTTCTAGTTTATTTCCAATTTCTCGCTGTAGACACGGAAAACGTCTTTTCATACTCCAAATAGACGTTCGACCACATTTCGGGTTCTAATTTGAGATCGATTATATCTTCTCTCGCCATCAGTTGTTGGTGTATGTAGTGGTGTCATCAGATAAGGAAGACAGGCATACCCACTATCGCCTAATAAGAATCCTGGTAATTCGTTGTTTTCAAATCTCATTTTCAAACTACTGTGATTAAAAATCATAGAATCGTGTTCTCGTCCTGGCCAGCGTGCTACTATGTCATAAATTTTTAAATCGGGCCCTGACACAACCTGAACATTCAATGAAAATGAACCTTTCCTATTTCTGTACACTTCCGCCTGATCTCCTGGGGGTCGCTTTATTTTAATGTGTGTGCAATCAATGCAACCAGTAACTCTTGGAAAATTTGCAATGTTATAAAAACAATTATGTATTGCAGTTTTATTGTCCGGAAATTTGATAAAGTTGTTTACATGAGACGCAATTATTCGAGATCCCATTTTAATAATTCGGGATACTGTAGGCTGAGAAACTCCTCTCATGTCACCGCATACAATCTAAAATTTATTATTTATATTATATTAAATTTGTAAATACATATATCAAAATATTTACATTACCTGAAAACTACCTGTAGCATAAAATCGTAATAGAATAGCCATACAAATTGTTGGTGGCAATGGTAAACCTCTCTGAGTTGATTTATCAAAAATATTATTTAAAAGCGGCATTAATATATCATTAAAAATGTATTTAGAAAAACGATAACGTTTTCTAAATTCCTCATCCCTATAAAATTCTAATGGATTTTGCAAATCCCGTATATACCTTTTTTGAACACGAATAACTAAATTCATATCTCTCATTTCCTCTATTTCTTGATTTATTTGTCGAATTAACTCTAAATCTCTATCCATCATAGAATTATTTTAAATTTAACGTTATACACAAAATAATATACACGGAATATTAACTTCTACATCTATCCCAGAGCATGTACTTGGTCTCTCCAGCGAATCACTGAAATTTTGCATACTGCGCATGTGTAAATCTCAGAGATTTCTCCGGCGAACGTTTATGAATCGCGTTCTTGGGTAACACGCCAGCGAAACGCTCAGCGTACACCGAGCGTGCAAATATGAATTGGTTAGCGGACGACTAGGCGCTAGCGTAACGCTAGCGACGGTTTATGAATACCAGAATTAGTCTCTTGAAAACCTCCGTGAGTCGTTTGAGATGATTGTCTGCTCCATTTCCATTGAACACGATGACGTCATCCAGGTATACTTGGCATTGTTCTCCTCTTAACCCGGATAACACACTGTTCATGAGTCGTTGAAATGTGCTTGCTGCGTTTACGAGTCCAAACGGCATCTTCGTGAACTGATAGTGCTCTCTTTGTTGTGAATGTTGTCTTCTCTCTATCTTGGTCATCTAGTTGCACTTGCCAGTAGCCGGATGCTAAATCTAAGGTAGTGAATAGATTTGCATTCCCCAACTGGTCCAGGGTTTCTTGCATGTTGGCTACAGGGAAGTAATCCTTTTTTGTCACTTTGTTTAAACCCCTGAAGTCGATACACACCCTTATTTTTCCCTCTCCGTTTTCGGATTTCTTTGGTACGATGACCACTGGTGCTGACCATGGTGAATCGGAGGGTTCTATTACCCCTGCTTCACACATTTTCTTTAATTCATTAGTCAATGGTTCTTGTTGGCTGTGAGGAACTCGGTACGGTGCTTTAGCTATAGGCGGTACATCAGTAATTATTCTGTGTTTCACTTTATGTGTGCAGCCTAGCTTAGTGTTTTCCCATTGGAAAATGTCTTCGTATTCCACCAATAAATTCAATAATTTACTTTTTACCTCTTCCGGTAAATATTTCAAGTTGAATTGCTCTTCAATGCACGTGTTTCCTTGAACTCTTACAGCCGTATGCACAATCAATCGCCAGGCGATTCGTCGGCGAATCTTCAGCTAGCGATGCGCTAGAGAAGCGCCATGTTTATGTATTGCACAGACAAATTTCAACAGATCGCTCTCCGGCGAAATCTTCGGCGCGTCGCTGTATTATATGCTATTATTCAGCTTAAAAACATACGAATATTTCACTTCCTTGACGCTATTATACACAATATTTTGCAATAAATTTGAACCTTCTCCTTCATGTATCACACGTGGTTGTTTTAGTATGGAGGTGATGTTCTCCGTTCTTCGGATGAGGGTCTTGAGATGTGAAGGCGGGCTAGACTTTAGTTATTATTTAAAAAAAAATGTTTTCAAAATTAATTTAATATCTTATGTAGTGTTACTATATTGAATATTATCATTGTATGCTGAATATGGGAGTTGGCCAACTCCCGAAACGTTCAAATAAAATTTAA
Source organism: Harpalus rufipes (assembly GCA_951394225.1). NCBI lineage: Eukaryota > Metazoa > Arthropoda > Insecta > Coleoptera > Carabidae > Harpalus > Harpalus rufipes. The sequence continues at coordinate 38,628,735 of OX596278.1, read as the reverse complement.
AAAATTAAATTTTGGTGATCCAAATCTCTTTTATACTTCGTTACCGTAGGCGGAAAGAAAGCACTCTCCCACAATAAATTTGAAGTTATAAAAAATGTCTTCTATTGCGTATACAACTGGGGAAAAAGAACTTTTAATGCAATTAATAAAAAAATAAATAATAATTGAAAACAAACCGACGCAATAAATATTTAAAAAAGTGAGGCTTGGGACTTTTTATAGGAATATGCATGCAATCAATGCATCCTGACACAGAAGGAAAATTAGCAGGTCTGTAAAACTACACATGTGTTTGGCCCAAATCCGCAGGAAATTTTCTATGGTATCGTAAACGCGATGCAATTAATTGAGTCACCAATTTGACTGATCTTGACGATTGATGAATTCCACGTAGATCTCCGCAAACTGTCTAAAAATAAATATGATGCATATATAATGGTTCATTTATAATAATACTTAAAAATTTACTGTGGCATAAAATCGTAAAGTTGATAAAAGCGAAATAATTGGTGTTACCAGTAATCCAATATTCGTTATTTTTTGTAGTGCTGTCACAATTGGCATTAACACTTGTATTACTGAATTTTTTGAAAATCTGGACCGTTTTTTGAATTTAACATCCGAATAAAACGGATTTTCGACATCGCGTATATAACGTCTTGGTATTTGTTGAAACATATCATCATATTCATTAATGTCAATAAATACACGTAAATATTCATCTATTCTATTTATTTCGTTATAAGAATTACTAATTATACGAATAAAATGTTCCTGGCGACGAGCTGGAGAACCAATTGAGCATCTTCGTTGCGTCGCCGAATATTTATTTAATGCGCATGTCCAGTTCCACCGTTCATCGGCGAGCGATTGTCTTTGCAACACAACTTAAAATTTCGCAAGCGACTCGTCAGCGTTGCGCTGACTATGCAACAACTAGCGAATCAATTTTATCGAAAGTGCGCTGGCGATGCGCCGGTGATCGACTGCGCATACGGCTGTTACAGTGCATACGGCCTGTTGCCTCTTATTCTCAGCTGCCGTGACTTTTCCAACTTGCGGACTTCTTCCTTCAATGGGACCTATGTTGTCCTTTCTTCTGTTGAGCCTGTCGATTTCCAGCGCTCTTAACTTGCGAATTATTCGTTGCAATTCTTCTGTTTCCAGCTGTCCCGTCTTTCTGGTATTGTGGTCCAGATGACGTGGAATACTGTACTTTTCCATTCTTCTGAGCCTGTTGGTTTCCAGTGCTCTTCCTTTGAGAATTCTTCCTCTTTCCGACTACAGCTGTCTCGACTGATCTTCTTGACGTGGTCGACGAATGCTGCTCGTTTTGAGCCTGTTTATTTCCAGCGCTCACCCCTTGAGATTTCTTCCTTTTTCCGACTACAGCTGTCCCGACTGGTCCTTTTGACGTGGTTGGCGAATGCTGCTCGTTTGGAGCCTGTTGACTTCCAGCGCTCCCCTTCTGAAGTACGGCCGATTTGCCGATTAACATATTCTTCCCTAATAGAAGCTCTTGATGTGTGAAGTTCATCAACTTTACCGGTACCTCTTTTTCTGCTTTTGTTATGACTCTAGCTGCCATAACCCCATGGGTCTTCAGTTCTTCAGGTTCAACCACAATATCTTGCCCTGGATTTATCAGATCCTGGACTGCTGTACACACGAATTCACAATTTGGAGGAATCTTCACGGCGCTCTTCAGTTTATCCAATCCACTGGTTTGTGTGACTGATTCTTCTTGATTGAGGAAGCCATTCCCCGTATTCTGAACTTCTGTGTCCCTATCTTGTGATGGTCGCCTTCTGAGTACTTGCCTGTACATTGTTTTGCAGTACTGCCTCTTGACCTGCCCCGCGGACGTCATTGGTTCGTGTTGCGAAATTTATGACGTTGAGTGCTACGGTGTCCATGTTTTCTAAGTCGTGATTGCTCAGCAGTTTTAGGCATATGTTTTTAAAACGAACCTCCTCTCTTGATATGTGCACATCAAATTTACGTATAAAATCGCTACCCAATAAACCGTCGGCATCCAAATCTAAATCATCTGAGCAAATAAATGTTTTAAGGCGAAAACTAGAATTTTGACATTCATATTTTAATTTACTTGTGCCATAATATGATACTGGTGCGCCTGATATAGATTTTAATCGCCCAACATCTCCTTTTGTAATCAATTACCCCTTAGCAAATCGTTTTTTAAGAATTGATACTCTTGATCCCGAATCTATTAATAACTTTACTGAAATACCTCTAATTTTGACTAAAATAAAATTTGGATCGTCTTTATTTAAATCTTCCAATGTTCGAATATTATTAATTTTGAAAATTTTATTTCTTACTGATACCTCCCGAGACGGAGCACTCGCGAGAGGTAGTTCCTGTTTAAATGCTGGGGTCTTCGTCCTTCCTTCGTCCTATGAATGTCCTTGTTGTGCCTGTAACCCGCCGTTGCGCTGTTGGCGTTGTAACGATTGCCTCCTGGTGGACCTCTGTACCTGCTATGATTTCGACTTCGCTTTTGATTAGTACATGTTCTACCATATCTTGTATAGTGCCCTTTTTTCGCCCAATCTTTACGCGGAAATTTTATCCTATAATCCCGTTCCCTATTTTTACAAACATCGTTTATTCTTGTATACGCCGATTGATTTGAATTTTTACTTACCTATATCTGAACAATTATTTTTTTCCATTTCCAATTCCCATTCCTCCTGTTCTGCCAATTCGACAGTTTCTTCAAATGTTAAGTCGGTCCGACACTTCAGTATTACCTTAATACATTCTTTAATTTCTGCTCTCAGGCCTTCTTTAAATCGAGATAAAATTTGATAATCTATATAACTTTCATTCGCATTTTCTACTTTTAATAATTCTACCTTTAAATCCCTTAAACGTTCTGCAAAATTTTGTACTGATTCCCCTACATTTTGTGTACAATTCCAAAATTCTCTGTTAATTTGGTCTGCATATGTTTGGCAAATCTTTTTATAAATTTTTGTCTAAATTCTGCAAATGATATAGTTACAAGATGTAATTCTCTAGTTTGACAATAAAATTTTAAAGCATCCCCATTTAATTTTGTACGCACCAGGTCTACTATATCTCTGTCATCAAACTTTCTAATACTTGTTCTTACTAGTACTTTGCTAAAAAATTCTTCTACATTGTCACCATTAAATTCTGGTATTTCTGCTATTACAGCACTTCGTAACGATAACATTTCTGCTTCTGATTTAATCGTTGTAGGCAGATTTAATTTATTTGAACTACCCGCCGGACTACTACCCACAATACTGCCCGCTGGCATGTTTATTTAATTTAAAAAATAATTTTGTTACAAAATCGTGCTGGACAAAATATATTAGCCACTCTCGGCTGCCAAACTACCCCAAAACCGCTGCCACCAATTTGTAACCCGCCTTTTTGAGGCGAATTAACAAATAATATTTAAGATGGGTTCTTGCCAGACTGGAGGTACAAATTAGTAATTGCCAAAAAAGTATAATAATAAATAATAAAGGTACTTACCGCTGTGACGTTTCTCGTAGAAGAATAAAGGTTCGAAATAATAATAATGATTTATTATAACTAAGTTTATTGACTAGTATAAAGATGATGAGTTGATATTTACAATTGATGGACCCGACTGTATGGAGGAATGGTCTTCTTCTGGTCTCTCTCTTAATGGACCTCTCAATGGGCTCTCACCGGATTCTACCTCTCGTCCATACAGTCTTTTATATCACTGTAATGCTAAGTCAACAAACAATTGAGGTGTCACCTAATTACCAAATAATGAAACAATATTATAATTACTCCATATTGCTTATTCTGCAATATTAGTGATTACTACTACTGAGTTATGATGACCTCAATTGTGTGGTGACCTAGTCTTACATAAGAATGAGGCAAATAAAAATTTCGAGTATAAGGATTTATAGGAACTTTTACAATTTTATCAAGTAAATGTTGATCGTATTGTTCTGGTTTAATAATAGAATTATCTATTGTATTGGGCACAGTTTTATTTACACCCACATTTTTTAAACTTTTCCATAATTTACTGGAATCTTTCACATTTTTGTTTATATTATAATTTAAAAAAGCATATTTTTCTCTTCTGATTGCACTGGTTGTTAAGTATCTCAATTGTTTATAATAGTGCCACATATACTGAGTTTTATGCTTCTTATAGTCCCTAAGGGCTTTATCTCGTTTTTGTTGCATAATTTTAATGACGAGTGATCCATTTATTTGTTTTGACTGATTTGAAAGGAGTATGTTTGTCAAAGACGGATATTATATTTTCATTACGAAACTTAACTTTTTCATTTATATCATGTATATTAACAATATGGTTTCAGTTAATTAATTCACAATCGGAAAGAAATTCATATAGATTCAGGTTATTAAAACCTCTATAAAAGAACGTTTATTTTGAACAGATGATTTCGTTTATGAGCGTCAAATTAGAAAATTACGCCAACGAAAACAAAAAATCCAACGATGTATAATTTGTTCATATCATTTGTTTCAAATGGCAATATTGAAATAATTATTAAATTTTTAGAGTAGCAGCAAGGAAAAAATAAAAAAATACAATTATAGATTAATTCATCACTGTTTTTATTCAGTTGATAATTATTTTTAATTTCTCCCATCCTGAATTTATTTATTTTAACTTTTAGGTATTTTTACTAGAACCGTTCGTAAAGTACACACTTTATGCACTCTTTACAGGTAGTAAAGAGTCACTTTTCAAGTTTGCAAGTACTTTTCAAGCACTATGTGCATGAAAAATAAATGGGCGTTGTTAGGCAACTACACATTCGTTTGATTACCTGTAAAATAAATAGTTAGGTAAATAATAATGAAAGTAATAACAGTATATGCGAGGACGGGTTTTATAAGACATGTTTTTTCGCATTCGTTAAAATTTAGAAAACGAGCCCTGGCGAGTTTTCTAAATGATAAGTGCGAAAAAAAGTCTTATAGAATGAGTTCTTTATACTATTTTTTATATTTTGCGTCTTTTATATACTACAATATTTAAAAACAATGCTATATTAAACGGAGTTAATAGGGAAATTTGTACGTGTAATGTCGTAGTTGGTGACATTGAATTGAAATTTATTCAATTATTTGAAAGTTCAAATTTATGACGTTTAAGACGTTTGGAAATTTGTAAATGTTATGTAGTACGCTAGTACTAAAACAAAAAAATGTGTATCGTAATGACTTCATTATGAACGCAAAATATATAAAAAAATATTAATGTTCACTGTACTTAAATGAAACAATTGTAGTCATTTTTATTAACAGATTGAGTAAATACTAACCTAATTCTAAAGAATAGTATAGCTATTTGTGTATTAAGAGCGCAAAATAGGACATTGTCGATTGAGAGGTTGTTGCCGCGCGACGCAGGAGGGTCCTCCACCATAACAAAAATAACACTTTGTACTTACACTACTACCACAGAGCACAAATTAATAATTAATAATAATGTACTGATCTGTGCTACTACTCAATTAATAAGGATAATATAAAGAAAAAACGTCTTTTATATTTAATTTTAATTTATCGTTATTTCCCATTCTTCTTGACCTATTGCTTCAATCTAACCTAAACATTTTATACTTTCGTTTTTGTAAATGAATACCCTATTTTATTTTCACAATAGTGCGGCATTTTTTTTGGCTATGTAATATACCGACAGAGCAGTTATATGTCAGATTGATTTGTAAAGGTGGTAAATGTGTCACTACAGTGCCATTAGTTCCTGACTAAACGTTTCCATTAAAAATGTACACAAGTGACATTTCTCAACATTGTATAGTTAGAAATTTAGACAGCGAGCGTTTTTTCTACTTTGTCGCGCTAGAGCGGCAAAGTGACATTTTGCGTTGATAAAAGTGAGCGCAAATGGCTACTTTCTATGTAGACTGTAGAAAAACACTTTTTTGACATAATGAGTTCTACTGTAACCTAATTTTTAATATCAATATTAAATGTATAATTTGTATAATTCTGGAAGACAAATTTACCTGTCTCTCTGCTTCTTTCGAATAATATTTCAGTTATGTACATATTTTATATTATGAGAAACGACAGTTGCAGTAGGTATTTGAAGATGATTATTATTATTATTATAATTTAATTTATTCACCTAAGTCTAGTACATCTAAGAGCTACAAGGTAAATAATTAAATACAATACATTAGCAAAATTGTACTTTTCATTTTCAGGTCTCTAGGATTGCTCGTAATGATGGCCTAAACTTCGGGTTGGCAGGATGGAGATCTCTTCTGCTGACTAGGATGTGGTCTTTAGGTGTCCTAGTCGGTTTCAACCATATTCCAGCTATAGACCATACAGCTGAGGATATATGGGATTTTAGGAAAGTACTGTTCTTATAATGTGGGCTATTCCATATATTGCTTGTTTTTGAATTTCATATGGGTCGTGATTTCCAGGGATGCGTTTGACATTTTTAATAAACTCCTTATTTACATAACCTGTCGCTCCAATTATTATTATTATTATTATTATTATTATTATTATTATTATTATTATTATTATTATTATTATTATTATTATTATTATTATTATTATTATTATTATTATTATTATTATTATTATTATTATTATTATTATTATTATTATTATTATTATTATTATTATTATTATTATTATTATTATTATTATTATTATTATTATTATTATTATTATTATTATTATTATTATTATTATTATTATTATTATTATTATTATTATTATTATTATTATTATTATTATTATTATTATTATTATTATTATTATTATTATTATTATTATTATTATTATTATTATTATTATTATTATTATTATTATTATTATTATTATTATTATTATTATTATTATTATTATTATTATTATTATTATTATTATTATTATTATTATTATTATTATTATTATTATTATTATTATTATTATATTTTCTTTATTTCCATTGCCAATTTCCTAATTTTGTTCTCAAAATATCATTCAAACCAATTAATTTTAATATTTTTAATTGTACGTCATAGTAGATAATGAATGACATATTTATATCGAAATTTGAAAAATGTTTTAGCTAAGGAAATTAAAAATATGATTGAAAGTGATGAAAATATACTTGAAAATAAACAGTTTAATTAATTGATAAGTTCATTTGTTATATTGTCATAACCATTGTTTTTAGTCGATTAATTTAATGATTTTTTATTAATAATAGAAGGAGTCCAAGGTTAAATTATAACTAAAACTAATAAAATAACCCTTTAACCTTAAAATTAATTTTAATAAAAACTATGTTATTATTTTTAGTTGTTAGTTTTTTTTAAATTAAAACAAATTTATGTTAAACTTGCATTATCTTTATTTGTAATAATCTTATAAAATTATTCACGTTTCGACAGCTAAACATCTGCTGTCGTCATTAGCTGATCTGATACTACCATTTCTTAACATACGAGCTTTATATCTCGTTTTAATTCAAAGTGAATCATTATCTTATAAATTTAAAAATAAGTTATTAGTTTTTATTAGAATGAATTTTAAGGTTAAGGGATAATTTTATTAGTTTTAGTTGATAATTGTTGTGTTTTTGCAGTTTGAAACAAATGAACTTTGACAAATTATACATTATTATAAAGCAAAAATTATTTATTTTTCGACATTACTTCATAACTTAAAATCTAATGGTGATAAAAAAAATTAGCATCTCCATTTGAAAGGGCATAAAATAGTATTCTAAACTAAAATCCAGTAGTTTTTCATATATAGCAGGTAAGTGTTTATAAAAATAAAAAACTGAAAAATTTATATTTTCGCCAATATACAGGTGATTCATCGATCTATACTTTTTTAATAAATCGATTATTTTGAATATTATGGAAAAAAAATTCAATCGAAAATTATTTTATATTAAAATGTCTAAAAATTTGCAGTATGGGGTTTTTTACAGGATGTTTTATTTTTACGCAATGGTATGTAACTTTATATTTTCAAATAGAAAACCCTATATATTTATTCGAATTTGAAAAGTACATGAAATTTGTTATTCAATACTATAAAAACATTCATATATATTATTAAAAAATATAATGGTGAATGATTAAAATATTTCATTTTTATTAAATACAAATGGCTTTGCAAAACTATTTTTTGAAATAGACATCTTGTAATATTAAATAAAAAGTATAATGATGAAATATCGGTTTGAAATACATGAAAAATTTAATTAATTTTCTTTAATTTTGAATTTAAAAATGACATGTAAAGCCTTCCGTATTTAATAAAATTGTAATATTTTGATCATTCACCATTGTATTTCTTCATAATATAAGGTATTAATGTTTTTATACTATTGGATAGAAAATTTCATGTTCTTTTTAAATTTGAATAAATATATAGGGTGTTCCATTTGAAAATATAAAGTTACATACAATTGCGTAAAATGGAATAGCCTATAGAAAAACTTGTACTGCAGATTTATAAACATTTTTAATATAAAATAAACTTCATTTGAAATATTATTCATTGGAGTCACATAAATTGATGTTTTTCAGCACTTATAAAAATATGTAAATATGCTAAAGTAATTCTTGTAGGCAATAATTGAAAATATGCGTGGAGAATTAGCAATAAGTAACTAGTAACTAGTATTACTACTAATACAATATTTAATAAAATAATTAATAAAAAACTATACAGGTTGAGTTTGCGTTGATGCCCCCCCCCTTATCTTTTTTATTATAAGTACATAATATAATAATAATAAAGCCTACAACAACCCCTTTGGGTCAATGGCCTCCCCACGGTTCAAAGTATGATAATAATAATTATAAAAAATAATGGAATTACATTTAGATAATTCTTACAACTATAAAAGAACGTATATGCATATACACATATACACCCACTTACAAATATCTATGTCCTTATTTTTTTACATAAAGTGAAAGTTTAGTACGAAATTTACAAAGATAGATCTTGCGTTAACTGTGATGTAGTCTCTTGCCATTCTTTTTTGTTTCTTGCTGTTCTCATCCATGTGATTCCTAATTGTTTTACAAATTCATCACTCCATCTAGTTTTCTTTCTTCCTCTTCTTCTTTTTTGGTCGCGTGGCACCCATTCCATGACCTTCTTAGACCATCTATTATCTGTCGTACGAATTGTATGACCTGCCCATTTCCATTTTAAAGTCTTGCTCGTTTTTAATATGTCTATTAGATTTGTTCTCTCTTATGATTTTACTATTTATCTTGTCTTTAAGTCTTATCTTTAGTATAGTTCTTTCCATTTTACGTTGGCAGCTTCTCAGTTTTAGAAGACAAGATTTGTTAAATGCCCATGTTTGTGCTCCAAAGGACAGTATCGGCAAAACGCATCTGTCCATAATTTTTTTCTTCATTTTAAGAGGATAATAGTTTAGGAGAATGTATTTTAATTCCCAGAAGCGCTTCCAAGCGTTGTTTATTCTTCTTTGCACTTCTAGGGTTGATTAGTTTTTTATAGCCATAACTTGGCCTAAATATATAAATTCATCGATCTGTTCTATAATTTGTTGTTGTATTAGAATTTTTACATTTGATTGGTCAGAAATTATTATTGTTTTTTCTTTGTTTATTACAAGTCCTACTTTAGCACTTTCAGTTTGTAATTTTGTTATTAAAGTTTGTAGATTTTCTTCGCTTTCGGCCAGTAGTGCCATATCGTCCGCAAAACGGAGATTGGAAAGATATTCCCCGTTTATTTTTATTCCACACTTTTCATTCTCCATGTTTCTAAATACTAGCTCGAGGACTGCGTTGAACAACTTTGGCGAGAGCGGATCTCCTTGTTTTACTCCACGTTTTACTTCAAATGGGATTCCTTTTGTTTCGAGTTTTATTCTTGCCTCGCTTCCAGTGTAAATATTTTTTATAATATTTATGAATTTTCTGTTTATTCACTGTAGTTTCAACGCTTGCCAGATGCTTTCATGCTCCACGCTGTCGAAGGCTTTGAAGAAGTCTACAAACGCGATGTATATAGGTTTTGGGTATTCCCTATATTTTTCTATTATTTGGGATAATACGTATGTGTGGTCAACGGTGGAGAAGTTTTTTCAAAAACCTGCTTGTTCGCAGGCTTGTTCTCCATCCAATGTTTTGCTTAATCTTGATAATATTACTTTGCTAAATAGTTTGTATAATACTGCCACTAGACTAATTGGTCGGTAGTTGTTTATATTGTTGCTATCTCTTTTTTTGTGGATCAATATTATCTCCGCTTTTTTCCACGAATTTGGTATTTGTTCGGTTTCTAATATCATGTTAAATAGTATTGTGAAAATGGCTTTTGTAAAAGTTTTATTATTTTAAATATACTATTTGATGGCATATGTAGACATTTTTTTTAAAGTCATGTTTACATGATGCGGCTATTAACTTTTATTTTTTAAATAGCACCTATAATTGTTTTACAGATATATAAACCGCCATTTAGACTCTTTTCAACGATGCATTAGTTTTTATTAATGTATGTAAAATTTTCGTGGCCGTGTGCCTGAGTGTCTGGTCGCGAATATGGGGACCCGGGTTCGATCCCGACCGTCGCCAAAAAATACTTCGAATATTAATGGCACTAAATTGACCCCTGTGGTGCACTCTCCACGGCAGCATTGAGTGCCTGTGAGGTGACGCCTGGTAAGCGCCCACATGGTACAAATACCGATATCTGTGTACAAAGCAGATTGGCACACCCAGCAATGGGTAAAATGCCGTGATGATATATTTATTTATTTTTATTTATGTAAAATTCAAGAAAAATAAGATAATTGAGAAATATGGGAAATAATTTTTATTCAAATATTATAGGTGGCTATGTGAAACCAAAGAATATGATTAGGGGAGTTAAGGGGATACGGGAACAGATAACGATCTAAGATTGCCGTCATAGATAAGAGATTTTAAAGATAAGGATTGATGACGTAATAGAAAGTAGATAAGGATTTATGACGTCACGGATTAATGACGTAATAGATAAGAGGCAGATTTGAAAGATATGTATTGATGACGTCATTGAAAGGTAAGTATTGATGACGTCATTGAAAGGTATGTATTGTTGACGTCACACACAGAGATTTGGGGGGGTTGATGAGACGTTACAGATATATATGTTAGAGTTATGGATTGATGATGTCTTAAGGAGTGATGGAGGAATATCTTAAGATTTGATATGAATGTCTTAAGGAATGATACATCTTGAGAGTTTGATAAGGAACATCTTAAGATTTGATAAGAACGTCTTGAGAGTTTGATAAGGAACGTCTTAAGATTTGATAAGAACATCTTAAGAAGTGATACAATATATCTTAAAGCTTTAATAGGTAACATTACTTCTGCTACACACTCTTGTGTTAAAGTGTTGACTTAATATGTATATATGTATATGAATGCATACGCCATCTCTTGGTTTAAAGTAGTTTAACCCCCCACCCCAAATCTCTGTGTGTGACGTCATCAATACATACCTTTCAATGACGTCATCAATACTTACCTTTCAATGACGTCATCAATACATACCTTTCAAATCTGCGCGCGAGTCATAAATTCTCTTATCTCTCTCTCTCTCTTATCTATTACGTCATTAATTCGTGACGTCATAAATCCTTATCTACTTTCTATTACGTCATCAATCCTTATCTTTAAAATCTCTTATCTATGACGGCAATCTTAGATCGTTATCTGTTCCCGTACCCCCTTAACTCCCCTACTAATATGTAACAATGTTAAGCAAATGCATTAATAATAACTAATACATCGTTGAAAAGACAAAAAAATGGCGTTTTATATTTTAGTAAAATAATTGTAGGTTGCTATTTAAAAAATAAAAGTTGATAGTAGTATCTTGTAAACCTGACTATAAAAAATATCTACATCTGCCATGAAATAGTGTTTAAAATAATAAAACTTTTATATGAGCCATTTTTTTCTATTACTTATAATAAAAAAGTTAAAGAGATGGGGGGGGGGGGCGTCTTCCAGACTCACCTGTATAGTGTTTCCTTTATAACAACCAGTGCTTTTTTGGGCAAACTAATGACTTTAAATAAAAATGTTATATACAGAAAATGATAAAGAAGAAGGGAATAATTTAACAGTAGTAACAAACCGAAAATTCAACCAGTGGTTCTCAAACGGTGGAACAAAATTATTATTTTTTTAAATAGTACCCTATATATATTTTTTTACTCCATAAGATAGACATTTTTTTCTAATTTCAATGATATAAATATTGTGTAGACTTGTATAACAATTACCTCCAGTAAAATGGTATTAAAAATTAGAAATAATGTCATATAAATGGGTTTAAACTTAAACGACAAACATATCAATACTTGTGTATTGCATAGCCTATTTCAATAGTGTAACATTATTTTTAATTTTTAATACCATTTTTCTCGAAATAATTGATTGAATTTTTAGTTTGTTATTACTGATAAGTTATCCACTTATACTTGATCAATTTTTGTATATAACATTTTTCTCTAAAGTCCAAAAAGTCCTGGTTGTTTTAAAGGAAACAGCATATATATATATATATATATATATATATATATATATATATATATATATATATATATATATATATATATATATATATACAGGATGTAAACGGAACTAGGGAACGCGATTTTTCTCGGAAGTTATTAGAGATACAAAAAAATCTTTCAAATAAAATTTTTAGTGTTTCTAGCAAGCTAATTAAATTAAGCTAAATCAAAAAAAAAAAAAAATTTTCGGAGATATACGTATTTTTGACTTTTTTTTAAATGGTACACCCTGTATATTTTTATACTATTTAGTAGGAAATAATTTTTGCTTTAAAAAAGTTTTTTAAGTTATACCTTCTAAACTTAATAGAATTCGAGATATTGAAGAAAATATTAAAATAGTTTTACTCGAAATTAAAGCTGGCTATGAAAACAAAATTATTGAGTTATGAAACATTTTAATTTACAAATGTACATCAAATTATTGTCTTACTGGTAACACTACAAAAATTGTTCAAAATTCTCACCGTTTTCTTGTATACAAAAATTGAGCCTTTTTAACAAATGTTGATTTACAGTATTATTAATTTTATTATTTAACAGCTTGTCTTATTCTATGTTTTTATTCTTCAAGTGTAGTAACGTGCGTAACATAAACTTTGTTTTTGATGGCACCCCGCAGAAAGAAATCTAAGGGCGATAGATCGGGAGACCTTCCAAGTCACATTATAGGTCCTCTTCTTCCAATCCAGGCATTTGGAAATTTTTGATTTAAATAGTTTGTTTCCATAGCCAGCTTTAATTTCCAGTAAAATTATTTTAATATTTTCTTCAATATCTCGAATACTATTAAGTTTAGAAGGTATAACTTATGGAACTTTTTTAAAGCAAAAAATGGTATAAAAATATACAGGGCGTACCTTTTAAAAAAAGTCAAAAATAGGTATATCTCCGAAAATTCAAGTATTTTTTTTCTGATTTACATTAATTTATGTAGCTTACTAGAAAGATTTTTTTGTATCTCTTATAACTTCCGAGAAAAACCCGCGTTCCCTAGTTCCGTTTACACCCTGTATATATATATATAAAGGTGCCCACTATGTATGGAATATAGTATATATCTCGGTAAATAACGACTGTTAAAATTACAACTTTTTACCTCTCGCTAAGAGAAGTATTGGATTTTATGATAAAAATCGTATAATCCAGATTTTAATGAATAAGCACGTTTTAAGGTCCCTAAAATCCCATTTTAACATATTTACGATGATGTATGTGTGTGGAATGTTACGTCATCGAAAAGAGAAAAAAATCTCTATCAAATGAGCCTAATGAAAGAGTACATTTGTTTTCTGAAATAAAAACAACTGAATGCTGCCTTATTATGGGAAATAAAATGTTAAACAACTTTTATATAGAAATTATTTTATGGGTGAAGTGTAAGAGAAATAATATTAATTAGAATAATACGTTTATTAAACGATAAATAATTACGATAAATAATAAAAAGATAATAAAAATGATGAACACCATGATTAAATAATTATAAACACTAAGAATATTATTAAATACTTAAACACTAAGATTATTTATTTAACCAATATTAATATCACTATATTTATTTATATAACTACATTTATTTATGTTAACAACTCGTAGAATGTTTCTATATATCACCTCTTGTTCATTGCTGGTTGCTTCTATATATCCGACTATATCTCCACTGTCGTTCGGACGGTATTTATACAGCCCAGCGTCCTTCTGAAACCCTCCGACGCCACAGTGATACCGAGTACAATAGATTTAGGTCATCGGTGTAATCAACACGTCTCATCGCGTATGGGTTATTCCGTCGCCGGGATTACGTCATCGCTCGGGAACATTCCACCAGTAGCGGCGCCCGAATACTCTTCAGTCAGTGGCGCACGATACACTGCCCCCTCCTTAAGACTGTTTCGTCCCGGAGCAGTTCTTGATGACGAAATCTGAATGTATTACCCTTGGCACATTTAGAAGTCTTGAATAAGTGACAGTCGATGGTCCGCTGGAGTTCTTCTTTCTGTCCGTTAAGGTTAAAGCTGCAAACGAGAAATTCAATACCAGTATAGCGGAAGAGGATCCCTAACATGTTCCTAACAACCCTCCAATCCAAACCATCTCGTCCACAGCCTAACTTCGGTACTGCTAGTTTCAAGATGTCATTCTCTAGCAGATGATCCTTCAAATCACACAGTGAGCTCCATAGACTGCGATACGACGGCTTCTAGTACGAGCATGGTTTTGTGACCAGGTAGTAGATATATCGCTGATGTTCTGTATTGCTATCCCTCAGTCGTAGCGTTTTCCCGACGGATGGACCTTGGTTGGCCAGTTCTTGTAGTTGTCCAAATTTCGCCTCAAAGACTGAAGCTATGCCGCGTGACATCTTTAAGTCGTCTGATACGCAGTAGCTGAGGGAATAATCTGAAGACACGGTGAATAGGTCTCGATGTTCTTCTGTCGTCACACCGTACCGCGCCTCGTGACCAAAGGAATACTGTTCCATGAAGTCTTCAAAAGTTGGTTCCTGAGCTATGATCCGACGAAACGTTGCTCCATGCTGGTCTTCATGGTTGTCACCAACGAAAGGGGCTAGCCGATTGAAGTGTATTACTCAAGCCTTCCCTGTTGGTGTTTTTCTAATCCTGTATATCACGTCGTTTATTCTCTTAACGACCTCGTATGGACCTTCCTAATTTCTTTGCAGCTTTGGTGATAAACCGGCGCCTTTGTGGATTGTAAAGCCACACTAAATCCCCAGGTTAGTATCCACCTTTTTCTGCCTTGATGTCATACTGGTCCTTCATTCGGTCGCTGGCAGCTTGAATGTTTGTGTGGACTTGTTCATGAATGTCGTCCATTCTTCTCCGTAAGTCCGTTACGTAATCTTCCCCGGCCAGATCTTCCCCAGGTTTACTTCCGAACACCAAGTCACGTGGCAGGTGCAACTCACGCCCGAATAAAATGTTCGCAGGAATTTGCCCTGTGGTTTCATGCACGAATGAACGATAAGCCATCAGGAACAGATGAAGATGTCGGTCGCAGTCTCTTTGGTGGTTGGAGACTACCTTCGACAAGTATCGGTTGATCGTTTTGTTCATTCGTTCAACCATGCCATCGGACTGCGGATATAATGCGGTTGACCTCGTTTTATTAATTCCTAATATCTTACAGATTTTTGGAAAACGGCAGACTCGAAATTTCTTCCCTGGTCGGAGTGAAGTTCACGAGGTACACCAAACCTGCATACACACTCTTTAACTAATGTATAAGCGACCGTGGTGGCTTCCTGGTTAGGTAATGGCTAGGCTTCAACCCACTTGGTGAAGTAGTCCATGACAACAACGATGTATTTATTTCCGTCGTCACTTTCCGGAAATGGTCCGGCCACATCAATCGCAATGCGCTCAAATGGACTGCCAACGTTGTATTAACGCATTGGAGCTCTTCGTCGTCTATGCGGACCGTTGCTTCCAGCGCAAACCACACATTTCTTGCACCAGTCTTTAACGTCTTCCTTGCAGTTAACCCAGTAAAATCGCTGGCGCAATCTTTCTGATGTTTTGTAGACACCAAAATGGCCTCCTCCAGATCCGTCATGGATCTCTTTCAACACGTCTAGTATTCTATTCTTAGGAACAACCAACTGAGTTCTCTTCTCAGTTCCATCGGTATTTTCCACCAAACGCTTTAGCAGGCCATTCTCAATCATCATTGATTCCCATTGCGCCCAGCACGATTTTACACTCTGTGAGTGTGGTGCAACTTCTTCCCATCTTGGTTTGCTCTTTTCTGCTTTCCATTCCAATAAAAGTCGGGTCATTTTCTTGATCCTTGCGTAGTCCATTGGGCTGTCAACTATCATCGACTACTGTTATTCTGGCGACGGTTGAATGTTTCTCTTCTAGTCGACTACAATGTTTGCAGTCCTCTTGGCAAGGCCTTCTGGACAATACATCGGCATTACGATGGGTGGTACCTGTCCTGTGTTCAATCTTGAAATCGTATTCCTGTAGTCTCTCAATCCATCTAGCCACCTGACCTTCTGGATTCTTAAATTGTAGAAGCCATTTTAAAGCAGCATGGTGAGTCCTTATCAAAAATCTTCTTTCGTATAAATATTTGTAGAAATGCTCCACGGATTTCACGACCGCCAAAAGTTCTTTTCTGGTTACACAATAATTCCTCTCCGGCTTCGACAAGGTCTTACTAAAGTAGGCAATAACCTTCTCATGTCCGTTTTGTTTCTGGGAAAGGACGCCACCAATGCTAATGTTGCTAGCATCTGTATCTAGTATGAACTCTCCTTCGGGTATAGGATAACTTAGGACAGGTGCGCTTGTCAAGGAATGTTTCAGTTCTTTAAATGCAACTTTACAGTCCATTTCCCAGATAAATCGCTTTCTTTCTTCAGTAAACCGTGTCAGTGGCTTAGCTATGTTGGCAAATCCAGGTACATATCGTCGATAATAAGTACATAAACCAAGGAAACTTCTAAGTTCATGTTTGTCTCTAGGTACAGCCCTTATTTTCTCCGGGACAACTGCAATACCCTTACCAGAAACCATATGTCCCAAGTAATGAACTTCTTTTTGGAACAGATGACACTTCTTTGGACTGAGCTTCAAGTTAGCCTGTCTCAATCTTTGAAAAATCTCTTCCACATTCTTCATGTGGTCCTCGAACGTGTTTCCTACTACAATAATATCGTCGAGATAAACCAAATAGGTTTACCAAGATAGCCCAGCCAATATGGTTTCCATAAATCGTTCAAAGGTTGCAGGGGCATTGCAGAGCCCAAATGGCATTACGGTAAATTGCCAGAAACCGTTACCGATGGTGAAGGCTGTCTTCTCTTTGTCCTTTGCATCCAAATCTACTTGCCAATATCCGCTCTTTAGATCTAGAGCGGAGAAAATCTTTGATCCAGCCAAAGTGTCCAGTGTATCTTCTATTCGAGGTAGCAGGTAGCTATCCTTCTTCGTCACGTTGTTGAGTTGATGATAATTGACGCAAAATCGTGTAGAGCCATCCTTCTTCTTCACTAACACCACTGGTGAAGCCTAAGGACTACTTGAAGGTTCGATTACACCTTCCATCTTCATGTCCTCAATAATTCTTCACGCTCCCTCACGCTTCGCCAATGGAAGTCTTCTTGCTGGTTGGCGGATGGGTCTTGCGTCTCTGGTGTCTATTTTATGGTTGATTTTCTTGTCGAATTGGAACACATTTTGAAAATTTCCTTGGCCGTCGCAGTCGAATAATCGATGATACTGCCAAGCATTCTCCTACAATTGTTCCTCTTTTAAGAACAACCGGATAATAATTTAAGTTCATTATCCGAACAGGAATTATCTGGCTGGCTTTGACCAGTGATTTTCCGACAACAACTCCAGTGCCAGTTTTGGCATCATCATTCCTGGGCTCAAGCATAATAATACTTCCCTCGCAGAAACTACCATCTAAATGTGCCTCCAGGATAGTTTCACTTCGTTCTGGGAGGGTAACGTCTTCGGCCATTAGTACGCGCACAGCCTTGTCGTATCATGGATTTAATACGAGTTCTTCTTTATTGACAATCATTACTCACTTCTTCAGGTCAAACTTAAAACCGTGCTTTGTCATTGTGTAGTATTAATTCATCTTCAGCTACCAGCGCACGATGTTTAAAGGAGTTTTTTCCAAGCACTCCAAAACGCTGTCAGGAGCTGTAGGATATGCGAGACGAACCAAACGGGTTACGTCGGCTTCAAATTCTTGCAGGCTTTCTTTTGAACTCTGATACCGGTTCCTCAGCTGCGTCTGGTGTACCTGCTCCAGATGCGCATTGCCATATCGCATATGTTTTTTTAGAATTCTCTTCTAATATTTGCTCCAGAATTCTAGAACTTTCTTTCATTTTCCGTTTTAATTCTTCTTTTAATATTTGAGAATTTTCTTCTAATTTATTCTCTAATGTTCTAGAATTTTCTTCTGCCTTTCTAGAACTCTCCTCTAATTTTTAATCTAATTGTTCTATCAATGTCTCCTCCAATTTTAGTTCTGTTCTAGAACTTTCTTCCGATTTTCTGGAACTTTCTATTAATTTTTGTTCTAGTGTTTTGGTCAGTTCTCTTTTTAATGTTTGAGAATTTTCTGTCATTTCCTGTTTTAATTCTTCTCTTAATTTAGCAATGTCGGACGAGTCAAACAAGTGAACCAGGATTTTTACCATCATCGGTTAATGCCTACCGCAGTCTTTCTTGAAGTACTGACATCCTTCATGTTGTTTCCAAATCCCGTTCTTCCAGTTCTCTCTTGAGATCACTTACTTTACTTAATTTTAATTGTTTATTTACACTTCACAGTTATTAACAATCCCACTTCTGACACCAATTGTAACGTTTATTTATATGGATGAAGTGTAAAAATCAGAGAAATATTATTAATTAAAATAATATGTTTATTAAACGATAATAATTAGGATTAATATTAAAAAGATAATAAAAATAACTAACACTATGATTAAATAAAACACTAATTTAAGACTAAAAATATTAAGAAATGCTTAAACACTAAGATGATTTATTTAAACAATATTTATATCACTATATTTATTTATATAACTAAATTTATTTATGTTCACCACACGTAGACTGTTTATTTATATCACCCACTGTTCATTGCTTGTTGCTTCTATATATCAGACCATGTTCGCTGGCTTTGGTTACGGGTTTATATACGCGGCGTCATTCCTCCCGAATGTTCTCCATCTTTCCATCGAATACAAAATATTCAGATCTTCGGTGTAATTAACACGTTTTAACGCGTATGGGTTATTCCGCCGAGGGGATTACGTCATCGGGGTTATTCCGCCGAGGGGATTACGTCATCACTTGGAGTATTCTACCAGTAGCAGCGCTCGTATACTCTTAAGTCAGGGGCGCACGTCACAATAATAAAAATTTATTCTAGTATACCGAGTGTACAGAAAACGGGGCATCCTTATTAACTCGTTTATATATAAATATATCTATTTGAAAATTTATATGCGTAAACTTAATATATGTGGCATCATTTTTATGTATAAATGATACATATCATTTCCGGTTTAACCGGAAGTAGCATAAACATTCTTAATTTAAACGGAATATCTGTATATTTTTACATTTTCTAAATCTATGCGTTAAATTTTGAATACAATGATGGCCATTTTGAATATCATTTCTGATTTCATAATTTTCGACAAATTTGGAAAATTGCAATATTTACAATTATTATCTTTCAATTATTTCTTACTTTTTGTTAATTTTTGTAATGTGTTTGATTCAATTCAATTTTTTTTAATTAGGTTATAGTGTTTATGTTACTTTGCAGAAAATTTAAAAAAAAATGTTCTAAAATTTGACTTGTGTCACATCATTGTTAAATGCAGTAACATAATTATACATAAATTAAATATTTCTGAGAATGTATTTATAGATTGTAATGATTGCGGTGGAGTTGATATTGGCAAAATTCCGTGCACTATTAAAATATGTGACAGGCATTTGATTTTAAGATCTGTTTTACATTTTGTAAATAACGCAACAGCTACTAGTAAAGGAATAAGTTATTACATACCATTTTGCCGCAGAATAGATGCAATGTGGGAGAGTTATAATGATTTAAAAAATAAGTGTGAATTTCTAAAAAGTGACACAATTATTACCCACTTTTACTATTCTATACTGTCTGAAAATCTTCCTTTATATTTATGTCAGATATTTTTAATTATGTGTACTACCATACAATAATCATAATTATATTTATAATAAATATACTTATATTACCGATATCTGTGTACAAAGCAGATTGGCACACCCAGAAATAGGTAATATGCCGTGAAGGTATATATATATATATACTTTTATAATTAATTAAATTAAGGTACCTACTCATCGACGGCAACTATCGTCTCTTACTCAAAGTACATAAAATTGAATTAGTCTGTTTTATTTAAACATATAGTAAAATAATCATAAAATTATGCCTCACAAAACTCTTCATTCACTATAGGTTTCAAATAATATACGTAAGCTTGAATTTATATTGCACAGTATCTGTTAAAATTTATTAATTTTCTGTTCGTCGTTTCATCTGTGAAAAAATAAATTAGGCATAAGTCTAGAGAATGAATATAAAAGTCAAGAAACAGGTGTAGAATTAAAAAAAAAAAATTGTGAAGTTGCTTGAAGAAAGAAAATCCTACAGTGAAATCGCTAGTATAGTAAAAAATGTCAGGCATCCTTACAGTTTACAATAAAAAAAATTAATGCGCCCGGAAATGTATTAAATAAATCAAGATCAGGAAGGCCAAAAATATTGAACGATCGAGACGTTCGATTATTGATACGGACAGTAAAAGAAAATTTGTATCCAACTTTAGCCATTGAACTTGCATCAGGCATTAATAAAGAAGTACATCCAGAAAATATACGAAGGATACTATGAAGGAGTGGTTATCACGGAAGAACACCCAGAAGAAAACCTTTAATTTCAAAAGTTAATCAACAAAAACATCTTGACTACGCACTAAAGTATCAAGAAAAGGACTTTGAATTTTGGAAACAAATTTTATTCACCGATGAAAGTAAATTTAACATCTACGGATGTGATGGGAGAGGAAAAGTATGGCGTAAGGCAAATGAAGAATTGAAAATGTGTAATTGGTTGAAGCACGGTGGAGGTAATGTTACGGTTTGGGGAACAATGGCAGCAGCGGAAGTGGGAAATTTATGTTTTGTTGAAGGCATAATGAACCACCAAAAATACCTGGTCATATTGCATGATAAGTTACTGCCAAGTGGTCAACGTTTAAGTCTTGAAAGGCAGTGGATCTTCCAATAGGATAATGATCCCAAACAGGGTTTCCCCAAGAGGCCTATTAACAACTTTTCGAAATTATTAAATAAATATAAAATCGTTCTGATATAATATCATCGTCCGAAGAGTTATTGTCAGATTCGCTTACGTGTATAATAAATGGATTAATATCTGAGCTGCTGGTAAAATATCTACCTTCTTCTTTTATTGTATGTTCAATACAATTCTTCCATTGCAACTGTCCAATGTTGGAGACTTCATTACGTACAAGATCCACAACAGTTGAACTTAAGTTGGGTGACACATTTTATTTTCGAATTGAGTCTTTTAATTGAGCCCATATCAGTTCAATATGGTTGAAAGTACAATAGTACGGAGGTAAGCGTAATATAGTATGGCCTGCCTTTTCCGCTAAACTATCAATAACATAATGTAACGTTTATTTATATGGCTGAAGTGTAAATATCAGAGAAATATTATTAATTAAAATAATACGTATATTAAACGATAAATAATTAAGATTAAATATTAAAAAAGATAATAAACGTAACTAACAATATGATTAAATAATTATAAACACTAATTTAAGACTAAGAATATTATTAAATGCTTAAACACTAAGATTATTTATTTAAACAATATTTATATCACTATATTTATTTATGTAACTACATTTATTTATGTTCACTACTCGTAGACTGTTTATTTATATTACCCACTGTTCATTGCTCGTTGTTTCTATATAACAGACTGTCCCCTCGGCTGTCTTCCTGACCGTATTTATACAGCCCAGTGTCCTTCTGGAACTTTCCGTCGCGAATTTATTCTATTGATAACTTCAGTTTGCGTTGTTCCACTTACGGGTAAAAGTTACCAATAAGATAAATTTTCGTTAACGGCAACATAACTAACAGTCAGTCAAACTACCAGTTAAGAGTTTTATCCAAATAATATCGTACCGAGTGCACACGAATGGAAAAACGCAGTGAAAAGACACGGAACATATGGTAAGGTTTGTGTTGTTTTGATGATATAAGCTGTTTGTTAATATCAATAATTATTATAATAAATCAATGCAACAGTGATGATGAAGTATTGGATTTAATTTTTGATAATATTAATTTTCGAAAACAGTATACAGCACGAGAAGGAATTTTGAAAAATGGGATGATTCAGATTTTTTTGAGGTTTCGAATGTCAAAGAATACAGTTATTTATTTGTTAGATAAAATTGAAGACCAAATATTGTTCTTATCTATTAGGTAATTTAAAGAAAGCATAATTTGATAAATAAACAATTATTTGTCTACATTTGTTTTTCTGAATCACGCTGTATCTTCGATATGCCAGTTGTTGATAGCTTTACGATTTTATGAAACAGGGTGTATATCGTGGATACTGGCCACAACTAAAACTAAAGTAATTTTATAATTGATTCCAGATGATGTATTTTTTCTTTCCAAGAGACGGAATCTGTCTTCCTGGATTAAATTAAATTAGTTATTTCCGTGGTAGTAAAATAAACTGCTCTTGCTCTTTATCTATAATTTTCACCACTCATTTTTGCAGATCGTATGTATCATTTTTTATAAACGTTCAAACTGTAGATTAAACTACAAATGGACCAAAACACAGATAAGCAAAAAAAGTAAGCAAATTGCTATTGAAATTGTGACAGTCAAGTTGCCAACTTTTCAAAACTAACTCTACCCTAATGCAATTTTAATCTTTCTAATAGCAATCTGCTAGTTAACTATCCGGAGAATAAAACATCATGGAGCAACCCAAAAATCTTATTTTCTAGTTAAGACGGTAGAATAAATTTATCTAATATATAGTAAACTGCTACTTTATCTGAACTTGGAACAACCGGGCCTAAGAATATTATTAAATACTTAAACACTAAGATCATTTATTTAAACAATATTTATATCACTATATTTATTTGTATAACTACATTTATTTATGTTCACAACACGTAGACTGTTTATTTATATCATCAACTGTTCATTGCTAGTTGATTCTATATATCAGACTACCTTCGCTGGCTTTGGCGACGGGTTTATATAGCGCGATGTCCTTCTCGAACTTTCCAACACCACAACGACATTCAATAGAAAGTATCAGTCCACCGGATGTAATTAAATCAGTCTAGACGCGTAAAACTTTTCCTCCGCCGGGATAACGTCATCGCGCGGGAATATTCTACCAGTGGTGGCGCTCGCATACTCTTAAGTCAGGGGCGCACGTTACAATTCCCCCTCCTTAAGACTGTTTCGTCCCGGAACAGTTCTTGGTGACGAAATCTGCATGTATTACCCTTGGTACTATAACGTTTTATTTATATGGGTGAAGTGTAAAAATAAGAGAGATATTATTAGTTAAAATAATAAGTTTATTAGATAATAAATAATTAAGATAAATATTAAAAAAATAATAAAAGTAACTAACACTATGATTAAATAATTATAAACACTAATTTAAAGACTAAGAATATTATAAGACACTTAAACACTAAGATTATTTATTTAAGCAATTAACACTACTATTTATGTCACTAATTACACTTATTTATATTCACTTCTTGTCGACTGTTTGTTTATATCACCAACTATTCATAACACGACGCTTATTTATATCAGACTTCATTGCTCGTTGCTTCTATATCACATACTATTCTCGCTGGCTTTGGCGACGAGTTTATATACGCCGGCGACTTTTGTTCCAAAAACGACTAGAACATTCGCGAGATAAAAACATCATGCACAATAGATCACGTCACCGCAATAATTAAGTCCGAATATGTCAGTTACGCGCGGAGATTCGAGCGCGACACGTCGGCGCCGGCTATGGCGCGGCGGCGGCGAGGGCTACGGTGCTGCGGTGGCGGCGACGTTACAGTACATTTAGAAGTCTTGAAGAAGTAACAATCGATTGGTCCGTTGGAGTTCTTCTTTCTGTCCGTTAAGGTTAAAGCTGCAGACGAGAAATTCACTACCGGTATAGCGGAAGAGGATCTCTAACATGTTCCTAACAATCCTCCAATTCGAACCATCTAGTCCACAGCCTAACTTCGGTACTCCTACTTTCAAAATGTCATTGTCTAGCAGGTGATCCTTCAAATCGCACAGTGAATTCCATAGACTGCGATACGACGGCTTCTGGTACGAGCGTGGTTTTGTGACTAGGTAGTAGATATATCGCTGATATTCTGTATTGCTATGTCATCCATTCTTCTCCGTAAGTCCGTACCGTAATTTTCCCCAACCAGATCTTCCTCAGGTTTACTGCCGAATATCAAGTCACATGGTGCAATTTATGCCCGAATAAGATGTTCGCAGGAGTTTGACCTGTTGTTTCATGCTCGGATGAACGATAAGCCATCAGGAACAGATGAAGATGTCGGTCCCAGTCGCTTTGGTGGTTGAAGACTACCTTCGACAAGTATCGGTTGATCGTTCTGTTCATTCGTTCAACCATGCCATCGGCCTGCGGATGTAATGCGGTTATCCTCGTTTTATTAATTCCTAATATCTTACAGATATTTTGGAAAACGGCAGACTCGAAATTTCTTTCCTGGTCGGAGTAAAGTTCACGTGTTACACCAAATCGGCATGTACATTGTTTCACTAAAGTTTCAGCGACCGTGGTCGTTTCCTGGTTGGGTAATGGATAGGCTTCAACCCATTTAGTGAAGTAGTCCATGACAACCACGATATACTTATTTCTGTCTTCGCTTTGTGGAATGGTCCGGCCACGTCAATCGCAATGCGCTAAAATGGACTGTCCACGTTGTAATGACGCATTGGAGCTTTTCGCCGTTTATGCGGACTGTTACTTCCAGCGCAAACCACACATTTCTTGCACCAGTCTTTAACGTCTTCCTTGCAGTTAACCCAATAAACTCAGTTGCGCAATCTTTCCAAAGTTTTGTTGACTCCAAAATGGCCTCCTCCATATCCGTCATGGATCTCTTTCAATACGTCTGGTATTCTACTCTTAGGAATGACCAACTGAGTTTTCTTCTCAGTTCCATCAGCATTCTCTACCACACGCTTTAACAGGCCATCCTCAATCACCATGGAGTCCCATTGCGCCCAGTACGATTTTACAGTCTGTGACTGTGGTGCAACATCTTCCCATATTGGTTTGATTTCTTCTGCTTTCCATTCCAATATAATTTTCAAAGTCGGGTCATTTTCTTGGTCCTTGAGTAGTCCATCAGGCTGCCAACTATTGTCGACTACTGTTATCCTGGCAATGGTGGAATGTTTTTTTCCAGTCGACTACCATATTTGCCTCCATCTTGGCATGGCCTTCTGGGCAATGCGTCGACATTACTTCCCTTTCTTTCTAGTTACTTTCTCTGCCCCTGTGTGTCTTCCAGGCGTCTTAAGTCTTCTTGAAGGCATCGGCACTGCTTCCCTTTTTCTCAATTTCTTTTGTTTTTCGTCCTGCATGTCATCCGTTTTGTTTGCGGTTTTCTACAAAGTCTCTGCGGATGATCTAGTTCACCATTTTTCCAACCGAGGAGTTTCTTCCTTTCAGAAAACACTTTACTTGCAATTCGTCGTAATCTCTCATCCAGATCTTCAGTATTTTCATTTCTCTCAGCCTCATTATCTCGCACTCGTGATTGGTTACGTGAAGCTTGTGTAGCAGCTCCATGTTCTAATGCATATGACAATGCATCGACCAAAGTTTTTGGGCGAGCCAATCGCAGTGCTTGCTGAGTTTCGCTGTCTCGAACCCCGTAGATGAATGATGGAATAGCTAAGCACTCCAAAACGTTGTAGGATGTGCGAGACGAACCAAACGGGTTACGTCGGCTTCAAATTCTTGCAGGCTTTCTTTTGAACTTTGATACCGGTTCCTCAGCTGCGTCTGGTATACCTGCTCCAGGTGCACATTGCCATATCGCATATCCAACCGCTTGACTAATTGATCGTAGTCCTTTTGTTCTTCTTCCTTCAGCGTTTGCAGGATGTCAATAGCTTCTCCAGACATCGAGACCGTCAACGCTGTGGCCTTCTTCGTGGACGTCTAGTTATGTGCTTTCGTAGCCGCTTCAAATTGTTTTAAATAATTTGGCCACGAAGATTCTCCATCATATTCCAGTGTTTTTATGTGCATTGTTGAAGTAGTATCAGGTTTTACTACTTTCGTTCCTTCCCATAAATTTGCCTTAGCTACTTCGGAATTTGACATTGATGACGATGTAATTTTAGTAATTTTTTCTTGTAATTCTTCGATCTTCTTGTCGTACTCATCTTATAAATTCTTCAGACCTTCTTCAGTACTTTCCATTAATTTTTGTTCTAAGCTTCTAGAATTTTCTTCCAATTTTTGTTCCAATGTTCTATAATGTTCTATCAATTCTCTTTTAATATTCTAGAATTTTCTTCTGCTTTTCGAGAACTCTCCTCCAATTTTTGTTCTAATGTTTCTGTCAATTCTTCTTTTAATGTTCGAGAATTTTCTTCCCATTTATTTTCTAATATTCTAGAATTTTCTTCAGCTTCTCTAGAACTTTCTGCCATTTCCTGTTTTAGTTTAGCAATGTTGTAATCGTCGGGATTTTCATCAGAATCGATCTATGCCTGCCGCAGTCTTTCTTGAAGTACTGACTTCTATCCTGTTGTTTCCAAATCCCGTTCTTCCAGTTCTCTCTTGAGATCACTTACTTTTAATTCACTTAATTTTAATTGTTTAGTCGTCATTTTATTTATTTTTATTTACACTTCACAGTTTATTAACAACCCCCACACCTGACACCAATTGTAAAGTTTATGTATACGGGTGAAGTGTAAAAATCAGAGAAATATTATTAATTAAAATAATACGTATATTAAACGATAAATAATTAAGATTAAATATTAAAAAAGATAATAACAGTTACTAAGACTATGAGTAAATAATTATAAACATTTTAAGACTAAGAATATTATTAAATGCATAAACACTAAGATTATTTATTTAAACAATATTTATATCACTATATTTACTTATATAACTACATTTATTTATGTTCACGAGATAGTTCAAAGAGATATTCTACCAGTGCCGGCGGTCGCTCACTCTTAAGTCAGGGGCGCACGTTACAATAAGTTTTTTCAAATTTCTTTTCCAATAAAGATGCCTTTGTGCTCGTATAATGTTCTGGCTACGGTATATTTGTGTCTAGTTAAGAAATCGACTATATCAGCTTTTTTCGTTGCCATAGTTTGTGTTTTTTTTCTTTTTGTCTAATGTGATAACGTGCGTTGTCCATCACGATTACTTTAATGTTATTTTTAATTTTGTTTATGAAGCACAAACGAGCACAATCGAATCACAAACGATTGCACTTAGTTCCATCGTTTGCGCTTTCCATGAAGCGTGAAGTTAGGTGGGCACATTAAAGTAGTTATATTTTGGAAACGGTAAGGCCCGCTAATTTTGTTTATGAAGCACAAACGAGCACAAACAAAGCACAAACGATTGCACTTAGTTCCATCGTTTGTGCTGTTTATTGACGCCAATTATTAACAGTAGAAATTAATGGGGAATCTGACGTGACACTTAAGCTTAATTTACATGGAACGTTGTTGCCGTTATCACCGTCGGCCGTTGTGGCCGTTCTCGACTCTAATTGGCTAAAATCAAACATGATTAATGGCGCGAACGTTGCAACCGTTCAAGGTCAAATTAGAACTGTGTTCTATTCTGTCGGCCGTTATGACCGCTGCGCTTGCGTACATTGAGTTAGTTCTTCATAAATCAGGTTAGCCAACTGAGTGATATAAATATAAGTTTTCGTATTTGTGTTGAATTGTGTAATCTAAAATCTCATATTTGTGAATTTACCATGAATATAGAAACAATCGCGGTACTTTATATTTATATTCATTTTTCACTTTCGCGATCGCAATGTAAACAGCAGCTATAGATGACAGATGATAGCGTAGAGATGTAGTTATTTTTGTTTTTTCAGAAGTTACTAAATATGAAATTCCCTCTAAAATCCCCACTACAGACTATACGGTCTTAACGGCGTGAACGGTTGACGGCCACAACGGTGATAACGTTCCATGTAAATTAAGCTTAAGAGTAAATCCCTTTTGTTTATAATAATATTTGGATAATAACACAATTCGCAGTTAGTGCTGCTCAGAATTAAATTATGAAAGTTTGTGCTTTTTATTTACGCCTAATATTAAAAATTAAAATGGGGTATCTGGTGTGACACCAAGAGTAATCTTACTTTGTTTATATTAATATCTGAGCAACAGTAACACCCACAGTTAGTGCTAGGTTTGTGCTGCTTAGATTCAAATTATCAAAGTTTGTGCTGGTTATTTACGCCTAATATTAAAAATTATAATGGGGAATCTGGGCATTAATACCATCCACAGTTAGTGATAGGTTGATGTTGCTCAGATTCAAATTATCAAAGTTTGTGCTATATATTTACATTTATTATTAACAATTGAAATGAGGAATCTGGCGTAACATCGAGAGTAAATCTGTTTTGTATATATCAATATTAAGATAATAATAACATCCACAGTTAGCGCTAGGTTTGTGCTGCTCAGATTTAAATTATGATAGTTTGTGCTGTTTATTTACGCCTAATATTAAAAATTTAATTGGGGAATCTGTGATGGTTAATTACATGTAATATTATTGTTATTATTATTATTTACAATTGAAATGGGGAATCTGTCGTGACACAATGAATTAATATTATTGTTATTATTATTATTATTATTTACAATTGAAATGGGGAATCTGTCGTGACACAATGAATACACTCCTTTTGTTTGAAACAATATACGGGTAGTAATAACACCCACAAAAATAATTTCAATTCATCGATTATTTAATTAAATATCGTAATTGCATTTAAACATAGGACAACAATGTCCTATCTTAAAATTTGCTGTTAGAGTGCAAATTATGAAATTTCATTATTATTAATATAATTATTATTATATATAATAATATAAAAATAATTTCAATTTAGTATTTATTTAAATAATAGCGCGGTCAAATATGTTAAATCTATTTACATTCAACAGAGTAATTTGTTAAAGGTTATTATTAAATTGCTAATTAAATTATTTAATATTATATTCTGACAGTATTTAATTTGTACGTAAAAATTATGAGCTATAAAACACCAACCCTCCTATAAAACGATTGTAGGACAAGCTACATAAACTACCTCTCTTTTTAAATTCATTTTAATAAAAGAAAACGGGGTGTTTATTTAAAAAAAATGAACTTAACTTTACGTTGACATAAAAATTAAGCACATTTTTCACAAAATTTCCCGTATTAGTTTAGAATAATATAATCGATTCCTTTTACAACATAGTGATAAACAAGTGGCTGTTTTTAAAGACAAAAAAATATATGTTGAATTATGCCGGATAGGGTTGATCATGAGAAAAAGTTTTTATTGTTTCATACTCGTACATAATTTTTTTTGTTGAATTCAATGGTAAAAATATCATTCCATTTAAAATAAGAAAGCTAGGGACTACTTCCGGCTAAACCGGAAATGCCACTACATTAAAAATATTTTAGTTAAAACGGGCATGTCAAAAAACCCCTATCGAATAGTTTTTAAAATAAAGATAGTGTAAGCTTGCCAGGGACACCTGTACAGGTATAAAAAAAAGTTCATCTAGGGATCATTTTCCGAAGACTCGTTATCGTTTTATTATGGGTGCACAATAGCTAAAACCGCAATGCCAAAAATATTTCGGTCCGTACAGTCGACCAGTTCAGTATTTGTAATGCTGGTATATATTTTACGCCCAGTATTCGACTGTAGACCAAGACTGCACTTTCCAGATTTTCTAAACCGATTACCAGGGCTGTATTTGCTAATATTTAAAATTTTAAAGCGTTAATCTTTTGAACTCAGAATTTCCCTAATTTTCTTATAGCTTATTATAAAGTCTGTGAACTTGTCTCCAAAGGATTATAAAACCGTTATTTGTGGCTATGTAGGTATATAAGTAGGTGGTGAGTTATTTATTATTTTCACTTGTCATTTGTACCTCGTAACTAGTGTACGAAGGCTGAAAGTGTTTTTTGTTTTGTTAAATTAAATTCAACAGTCAACAACGTTAACAATGTTTCGCCCGTGGGAAGAAAACGAAGAATTAGAAAGTGCTAGTAAAAGCGTATTACCATCGCCTAATATATTTAAACCTTTTTTGCACGAACATGGACAAAAAATCGTGTTGAATGTTTACAATGGACTTTTGGAGGAATATGAAGAATCAGTTGCTCTTAAGAAAAAAGGTATGTGATAAAACTGTTAAAAAAATTATCAGAATAAGTGGTCCGGTACCTAAAAGAGTTCGAAAAAATTCAGGTACTGACAAAATAGATGATTTTACGAAACAATGTATAGTACGAACAATTCATAATTCTTATGCTAATAATATTGTTCACACATTATCATCTTTACATGCAACGTTAAGAAAAGATATTTCTTTTGTACCTTCTCGAGCATGCCTACATCAGTGTTTAAAGAAAATGGGTTTTGTTTACAAAAAATTAGATCAAAGACAAGCAGTACTAGAACAACCGCGAATAGTTGAGTTACGGCACAAATATTTAAATAAAATTAAATCGTACCGCGAAGCAGGGAAAAATATTGTCTATCTAGACGAAACATGGTATGACACGCATGATGTTGTTGAGAAAGGATGGGTTAATGATAAAGGTAAATATTCGCTAAATGCACCTGTATCGAAGGGACGACGGATAATTATTTTACACGCTGGTGACGAGAACGGCTGGATTAAAAATGGACTTTTGTTATCAGCAAAAGATTTCAAAACATCTTTTGCAGACTATCATGAAAATATGTCGGCTGAACTCTTCGAACGTTGGTTTGAAAATAATTTACTTCCTAATATTGCACCAAATTCAGTAATAGTCATGGATAATGCCACCTACCATTCGCGACAAGAAAATAAAATTCCGACGACAGCAACAAGAAAGGCTGAAATAATAGATTTTTTAGTAAAGAAAAATATGCCAATACCAGAAAGGGCAACAAAAAATGATTTACTTAAAATTATAAAAGAGCAGAATTTTGATAAGTCTTACGTTATAGACAATATGGCACAACAGGCAGGGCATAAAATATTACGTTTACCACCTTATTATTGCATACTCAATCCGATTGAGTTAATTTGGAGCCAACTAAAAAACAATGTTAGATCAAAAAATGTATCACCACAATTAAATTCTAGTGTAGTTCAATTAATCAGGGAAGAAGTTGAAAATATTGGCCAGCAACAATGGAATAACTGTATTCAACATATTATAAAAGAAGAAAATAAATTTGTATCACTTTACAAAGACGTGAATCCATTAATTATATCTTTAAGGGATTCAGATATGTCCGATAACAATTCTGAAGACATGGACGAGTGCACTATGTCCGAATAAATATTCATATATTTTTTTAAATGACATGTGGTTATAAGCCTCTTGGGGAAATCGCCACTATAAACAAAGATTAACGGTCCGCAATTAGTACCTCCTGGGTGGTCACGGAAATCTGATTATACAATATATTTTTTAAAACAGTTAAATATTAAACTTTTTTTTTTACTATTTTGGAAAGTAAAATGTGTGAAATGAAATATTTCAAACCCCTACTCAAATTTTTCATTACAGCCCTGGCACATGCCAGGCTATTGGGACCCTCTATTGTAGTGCCGTAATAAAACGATAACGAGTCTTCGGAAAATGATCCCTAGATGAACTATACTTACGTAGTTTTATAGTAATGGCACTGTAAGTATTGCAGTATAGTATTATAAAAAAATTAAATTATTTTGACACTCAGAATCAGAATGTCGGTACACTATTCCTGTGCCATATACTTTACATTCTTATTCTTATACTTCTATTTCACTATTTCTATTACATATATAGTTGAAATTTAAGATTAATACACTATGTAATTTTAACAGAATGTATGTAATTTGACGTTACAGAAGTGAGGGTTTGTTTTTTATGAGTATTTTCGACGCCAAACATTTATTTAATTATTTAAGAAAATAACAATAAATTATTATTGCTTTTTATAACAATGAAAAATATTGCATAAAATTGTTAGTAACAGATGTAAATAAACTGCACAAACTTTCATAATTTGAATATAACCAGAACAAACCTAGCACAAACTTCAGGTTGTGTTATCATCCAAATATTGTTATACACAAAATAGGCTTAGTCTTAGTGTCACGCCAAATTTCCTAATTCAATTGTTATTAATGAACTGCACAAAGTTTCATAATCTGTACCTGAGCAACACAAACCTAGGACTAATTGTGAGAGGTATCGTTGCCCAGGTACTAATATAAACAAAATGAAATTACTCTTGGTATTACGCCAGATTCCCCATTTCAATTTTTAATATTAGGCTTAAATAAATAGCACAAACTTTCATAATTTAAATCTGAGCAGCACAAACCTAGCGCTAACTATGGATTGTGCTATTATCCAAATATTGTTATAAACAAAAGGGGTTTACTCTTAGTGTCACGCCAGATTCCCCATTTCATTTTTTAATATAAGGCGTAAATAAACAGCACAAACTTTCATAATTTGAATCTGAGCAGTACAAACCTAGCACTAACTATGGGTGTTATTGTTACTCGTATATTAGTATAAACAAAATAAGTTTACTCTTGGTCAGGCCAAATTCCACATTTTAATTTTTAATATTAGGCGTAAATAAATAGCACAAACTTTCATAATTTTGTTATAAACTCAAGGGGTTGTCACGCGAGATTCCTCATTTGAATTGTTAATAGTTGGCATAAATAAACAGCACAAACTTTAAGATTTTAGCACAAATCAGCACAAATCTAGCACTAACTTCTCATGAAGTTTTGGATTAATATCGGATATGGGGCCATCTGACGTGACGTACATGCGATAGCCATGGAATTTAAACATAGGTATCGAATCAGGATAACATTCATTCAAATATTCTGTTACGCTTCTTTCAGAGTGTGCAGGGCAACCATGATGCTGATTCCAAATAGTTTCAACATTTTCGGATTGGTCTTCAATTTCGAGACCAATGTGGTTTTGAAGCAAATCCAAATATTTTTTATAAAAAAGGTCCTATGATATTGGGCCCATACATAATTTTTAGTGAGTATTGGGTATGCGTTTTTAGCATGTGTCGTATCCCAATATCCGAAATTTTGAACATTTGGTTCACCATTAAAAGTAAATGTCGACTCGTCAGTAAAACATGGTTTTTAGAAATGAGTCCAAATTTGCGTTTTTCATTATGATTTCGCAGAATTCTGCCCTTGTTTGCTTATCACTTTCGAAAATTTCTTGGTTCTTGTGACACTTATAGGACTTGTAATTCTCACGTTTTAATTTTTTTTGTACTGTACAATGATGGATGCTTAGTTCTGCAGCAATTTTTACGTGTACTTATATTTGGATTTTCTGTTACCGCCAATAAGACATTAAATTTATTTTCGTTCCACTTCATTGTTCTCTTCTACTGTCAATGAGGACTTTTTGTAGGGTGTAAAAACACTACCAGTTAAGTTGAACTGTCTAATTATTCTGTTTATTGTAGGTATAGACACTAAATATGTCTTTTCAGCTTGGGAGTTTCCCTCAAAAACCTTTTATGCAATGATTTTTTTCTTGAATGTTGTACATATTGTTTTATATTAAACAAAATTGCCATAAACTGTCAAAGTACTGAAAATTATTTTGCATTTGTTTAAATTTCATGGCTATCGCTATAAATGAGCAAATTTATAAAAATATTAATCTCAATTTTACGCGTTACAAAAAGTGTAAAATAAAATGTAATGAGTGATTTGGATGCAGAATTCAATTATCTACATGTTTTATTTGAAGTATTTTGCTTTAAAATAAATAGGGAACGAAATATTGACACATGAAAAAAATTAGCATTGAATTTCCTATATTGCATAAATCAATTTACCACCCGATATATAGTCCATACGATGTAACTTGGCGAGTTGGGGCAATTCACATTATCACTGCGGTAATGGGGAAGTTATAAAATCCATAGGCGTACTGAAGAAGAATGAAGTTCAATAAATTACGAATATTACAAGAAAAAAGAAATTATTTATACAAAAAAAAATATTACAAATATTAGAATGAATTATTTATTATATAAATCATATTATAATTAATAATTTTTTAAATTACTTAAGTTAAGAAAATAAAATTTCTATTACTATTGAAAAAAAAATGCACCAACGCTTAAGTATGAATATAACTTCTTGGGTTGAAAAGCACCTGACACCCCGAGTTTGAGTGTATTAGGGTGAAATTTGCTTTGTGTAAGGCAATAAAACATTGTAAAATCACTATTTCACTTCTGACGCTGTGCGGCATCGAAGTAAAAGTAAATATTTGACAAAACGCAACTTAGGAATAGTGAACTGAATTACATTCTTTTGACTCGCCAAGTTACATCGTATGGACTGTAATACATATCTGTATTTAATAAAATAATTGCATTTGATACAGTAATTAATAACAAAAATAAAGATTTTGAAAATGTTAAGAACAAATACACACAATATAGAATTATTTATTGTATAATAATTATAACAAAAATTGCTATAATATTATTGCACAAGCAAAACGATTCAGTACAACTCTACTTAAGTCGACTGCTGCAACTTGAATGGTTCAATGTTTTGTCAGCGAGTCAGTGCCTTACACTGTAACGTCACGCATGGAGAGGGGGTAAACATTCAGCGCTGGTACTCTACCGTATCGGTTGACGATCGCATGACGTAAAATTGACGTTATGTGATCGCCAGGCGATACGGCAAGCATTACCAAAGTGTGAAAGTGATGTAATTTTTACGTCATGCGATCGCCAGACGATATGGCTGAGTCCCAGCACAGGCCTGTATTCCCGTATGGCCTCGGTCCAGAACAATAATTAAAATAATTACGTGACACCGTGGGCGTTACGTGATACCCTGGGGTACGAGAAAACGAGCCAACAGGATATGGGCAGTTAGAAGTCGCACGTCGAAGACAACGGTCTTGTGGGATATTTCCTTTGACTTGATATTATTTTTTTAATGAACGAGTGAACCTTAATTTTTATACATTTGAGAATATAAATTGTTAATTTTTGGGTTAAACGGTGTGTTATTATTTACTTTGAAACTGTCAAATTGACAAAATATATTGCGAAAACGCCCAATATATTCTTTTCTAATCCATCAATATATTGCTTAGTAACAAATATTCAATATATAAAGATAAAGAAAGAAAAAAATATATATCCAGTCGTCACAAATTACGTACCGTGCATGGATATATTCGGGAACTTTTTTATACTCTTTCTAATGGTAAAGTTATAATTCTTATGGGTGTTATAATTAAAATAAAAGTAATATCGGAAAGAAATATCTTTTTTTTTACTTTTCAATAATTTACATGTGGGTTCTAAATAAATTTTTAGAGTTCAGAATTTGGCGTGTGGCGTATCATATCCTCACCAATCACTAATAGTCGAATGCGCGTCTTGATTTAAAGTCAGACACCCATTTAAATTGTTTAGGACATGAGACGTCACATAAACTTTTAATAGGTTGTAGTTTGCGAACGAATAAATATTTAAACATTATTATTTTTAGTTAAGTTAAATTTTGCCTATGGTTTAATTGTTTAGTGAGTACCCCATTTTCCCTATTCATTTGTTTCAAACAGTCAAAATACACCAATAAATAAATGTATGGGATTGGGTTATAAACAATGCTTGTCACAATGAAATAAATGAAATCACAAGTACATACTATCAAATGTTTCTTTTTAAGTTTTTTTTTTTAATTTCTTTCAAATTTTTAATTTATTATTAAACAAAGTACATTGCATAAGTGTATAGTATCAATAATTACAAGAAATTATGTATTTCTTCCGTTGAATATATTTACAGCTGCTCAGAGACTTTTTCAAAAACAAAATTCATACAAATTTCATCATGTACATATTTAATATTTGTCTTATAATCCAAAAATTTTCAGACGTCTATTTTTAATTAAATAATAATTACGATATTAATTGATCCTGAATGACAATAATTTTCTGTAAATGAATTATTTTAATCATAATATGAAACTTAAATTCAGCAAAAATTAAATTGTTATTTTAGAATATTGTGTATGAGTCATGTTGTTTGACTGTAAACAAAATGTAAATGTATCTTATAACATTCAATAATGGAAAAATATCTTAACATATCGAAACATTATATGAAACATGTTAATAACTACTGAATGTCCATATTTACGAGCTAAAAGTTTCTGTAAAGTTCCGACGTACGTATCAGTCGATGGTGTAGTGAAGTTCGTGTTCGCGTCTGCGTACCTCGTTGTTGCTCGTTTACTGTGAACCTAAACATCAGTTATAACGAATGCGAAAGCATAGCGGTTGTTGTGATAAGACAAATAACATATAAACATTCATATGTAGTGTTGTTGCATTGTGTGGATATCAAAGATCGATGTTTAAAATATTGTGCATGAATGACTTTTGTTGTCAGAAGTAAATTGTGAATAATGTGATTGTTTTTTCTGACTGTCAACACATGTGGTGCTCGTGTCCGATCAATTTATTATAACGATGACTTTCATAAGGTACTGCATTTTTTTATTATTTTTGTTATTTATTTTATAATATTATTGAAAGCATTATTACATTTGATTGTAGCATATAAATATTTTCTTTTGATATGGTCGATACTGAAATCTTTATGTGTTAGGGAATTTTGTTTATCCCTAGGTTCTACAGACGTTACGCAGTTTTTCATGAAATTTGATTAACTATGTATAAAAATATGTAGGTAGGTTTAAATTGTTCCATTTTTAAAAAATAAAAATAGTACAATTTTAAATATTGTCATAATACTCTTTGAATCACATACACCTCAGGAAAATTTTAGGTTATGTACAATACTTATGTCAATGCAAAGAATATTGCTTTTATTAATAATTTATAAATACAGGATAAAGGTATGTTCTTTGGATATGTAATAAATCGTATAGTCAACATGGGGCCAAGTTATATTCAGCAAGGAGATAAATTTTCTATAACTGTTGACTGTTATTGTATGTGCTTCTAAGGTTATATACATTTTATGCTAAGAAAATTTATGGCATATATTTGTATTTTTGTATTTATCTAAATATTTACTATTTCCAAATATGTTTGATGGATATTAACTTTTTTCCAGTACCTGTTTTGAATGATTTCTTATCATTATGGTTGAGTTGTTGATAAATTGTGTCATTTAATTAAAGTATATTTTTTGTAAATATTATCTGAATTTTAAGGTTAGGCTGCATCCTTCTAAGAACTAGTATTATTTAAACCTTCTTTTATATATTTTTATTTAGTACATCTGAAATTATATAATGAATTATCAAGTTCATGGCTATGGCTAAGCAAATACTTATTGGATTTCAATGTTCTTCATGTATAAGTAATTTTAAGGTGTATAATCGTTAATTTTCTGATTCTCTTTTATACATACATACATGAAATCACGCTTCCCACTTAGTGGGTTAGCACAAACCCGAAAACAATAATAATAACAACAATAATCACTCACTCTTTCAACAATATTCATATTAACTGTACATCATACAATAATTCCTCACCCTTAACATATTAAAGTGGCTGATTTTCGAAGTAAAACTTTAATGCATTTAAATCGAGCGCTTAAAATTCAGTATCAGCCATGTTTGTGACGTGTTGGCCACTGGAAAATGCTATTGGCTAATGAGTGTTGGAACGCGCAAGTCGGAGGCGTGGCTCGTCACCGCCATATGTAAAGACGTCACACTTGCCGTCGATTTTTAGGGTCTCATTTATTGAAACTTTAATAATTTTCTGGCTTATTAGAAACTTATTGGCGAAAGTACAAAATACGAGTCTAATATTTTTATGTATAGATTAACATATTAAAAAATGAAAAAAAAAATGGAGACTCCTATTAATCAACACTTATATAAGTACATTAATGTTGATATTTATATATTTTTTGTTTACTTCCCAATTAAATATTGGTGCAACCGGCCATTAATCTTTATATTTTGTATTTCTCACTTGCCATTACATTTCT
Source organism: Harpalus rufipes (assembly GCA_951394225.1). Lineage (NCBI taxonomy): Eukaryota > Metazoa > Arthropoda > Insecta > Coleoptera > Carabidae > Harpalus > Harpalus rufipes. The sequence continues at coordinate 38,590,105 of OX596278.1, read as the reverse complement.
TTTATATGCTGTAAATTTAATTATCTGGTATTTTTGTGTTGTGCATTGTAACGCAGATCATATTAAATTTATAACAGTTGTAAATTTGGATAAATATCTAAGAGTAAATCGACGAATAAATACAAATTTTCTACATTTTATTTTTGTATAACGTGTTTTATGTAACGAAGGTACCTTAAAAATGAATTTGTATTCCTACCAGATTTTTGAAGAAAAAAAAAAGAATTTTGGGCCCCATTACATATTTTAGTTTTGGCAGTTAGTGTTAATGTCTCGATTAATATTAATCCAAATTAGGGTTTTTAGTTCATGTAATTGTTTTAAATTTTAAATCAGCTTTAATTGTTATTTTTAAAAAATAAGCTGATGGGACGTGAATGAGTACGTTAAATGACGGCTTGTTGTTCTCACGGTATGCGCAGATTTGAATCTTAACAATTTTTTAATTTCCAAATCGCACGAAAATTATTCTTATGTTGCTGTACTAGTTAAAAGTTAAACTAATGAAATAAGGAGCGCCAAAGAAAACTACCCTGTCAGATAACAATGACAGTTTAACATATGTATTTAGATTTTTGGTCAGTGGTATTGGCTTTCAATCTGATAAAACACGTCAAGGTATGATTGGCTTTTGGAAAAGTCACGTGTATGCCCGAGATCCATACTCTTCGCAATATTTTTAGCTAAAATCTGTATAATTGAAATGAAAATACATCTGCTGATATTTATTTATATGTTAGCTGTAAAGTGTATAACAACAATTTATAGATTTCTAAAGTACCTACCTAGCTATACGCAGCCAATGAAATATGTCCTCGCACGGTACAAATATATCATCGTCATTACCGAAATCTGTGTACAAAGTAGATAGGCACACTCAGCAATGGGTAATATGCCGTAATGATATATTTACATATTTATTTATTTCTTTTTAAATATTATTACAATTTTGATTAAATTATTAACAAACAAGTAATATTCCTTTTCAAAATAGGTAGCTACTTCTGTATAATTTTTTTTTATGCCACAAATGTATGGCAATAATTGCAGGAGATTTGTTAACGTTTAAAAGTTTGAAACTCTACTTAAAATTGATTTTCGGAATTTAGAATTGAAAAATATTTAGCTTTTCTTGTGCTGAAACAGTTTAAAACACTTTAGTTGATTTTTTTTTATTCCAAATTTTGTTTAGGTTATATGAGCGTATACTCTTGCTTGGATGAATTTTTTTTTAATATTTAAATTTCATAATAAAATGTAAGTAACAATTTTAAATAAAACAGGCGATTATAAAAATAAAAATCACTAAAATCTGACACTTACTTATACCCAATCTCGAATACTCCTAAAATTATTTCATTGGTGCCTCTTTTTGGCGCAAAGTAGCATCTGCCATTTCATGCTCAATTAAAAATTTTCGGGACTATATTGGGTCATGACTAGGGGTTGTGCGATTTTAGAAATTTAATATCTATTTTCGATCTTTTTGTCGCAATTGATCGATAAATCGCAATACATTAATATTTTTACCTCTCGCTAAGGAGGTATTGGATTCATGCTAAAAATCGCATATCCAGATTTTAATGAATAAGCACGTTTTAAGGTCCCTGCAATCCGATTTTAATATTTTTACGATTCTCTCTGTGTGTGTGTGTTTTGTTTGTGTGTGTGTGTTGTGTGTGTGTGTGTGTGTTGTGTGTGTGTGTGTTGTGTGTGTGTGTTGTGTGTGTGTGTGTGTTGTGTGTGTGTGTGTGTTGTGTGTGCGTGTGTTTTATGTGCGTGTGTTGTGTGTGTATGTGTGCGTGTTGGAAGGACGATTTCTCAAAAACTATAATACTTAATATCTATTTAACTACGTATTTCTCAATCAGACGAGCTGAAATGTTTTGGTAATAATTGGACAACCGGAAGTAGCAGATTCTTAAAGAGTAATTTCTCTATCTGATGATATATATATATATATATATATATATATATATATATATATATATATATATATCAGATAGAGAAATTACTCTTTAAGAATCTGTCTATATATATCTATCTATATATATATATATATACAGGGTGTTTCCTTTAAAACAACCAGCGCTTTTTTGGGCGAACTAATTACTTTAGAGAAAAATGTTATATACAAAAAATTACCAGGAAAAAGGGCTTAATTTATGAGGAATAATAAATAAAAAATTCAACCGGTGGTTCTCAAACGGTAGAATAAAATTATATTTTTTTAAATGGCAACCTATATAATTTTTTTGTCTATTAGATAGAGAATTTTTTTCTGATTTCAACGATATAAATATGATATGGGGTTGTATAATAATTATTTCAAGAAAAATGATATTAAAAATCAGAAATAATTTTACAATATTGAAGTAGGCTATGCAATAAACAAGCAATTAGAGACTTAAATGCTCAATCTATTAGATGTGCTACATCTTCCGAATTGAGAAGAAGAATTGAACTTTGTCTTCAAAACCAAGGAGGTGTTTTCGAGCACAAATTATAATAAAAATTAGTACTCTTAAGTGCAAAAATACCAAAAATACCTAAGGTTGCATAAATTTATAAATAATTTCCATTATATTGTTTTTCTTTTTATGTTAGTACTATTATTTTTTGATATTTCTTCGTTATGTAGTTCATTTGTTATTATGAATTTCTTAGTAAAACAAGTTATTTTAGATTAAGAAAATAATATACTATCGTAACCTAGGCAATAGTCGTATTAATAGTTGTTTATTGCATAGCCTACTTCAATATTGTAAAATTATTTCTGATTTTTAATATCATTTTTCTCGAAATAATTGTTATACAACCCCATATCATATTTATATCGTTGAAATCAGAAAAAAATTCTCTATCTAATAGACAAAAAAATTATATAGGTTGCCATTTAAAAAAATATAATTTTATTCTACCGTTTGAGAACCACAGGTTGAATTTTTTATTTATTATTCCTCATAAATTAAGCCCTTTTTCCTGGTAATTTTTTGTATATAACATTTTTCTCTAAAGTCATTAGTTCGCCCAAAAAAGCGCTGGTTGTTTTAAAGGAAACACCCTGTAGATATATATATATATATATATATATATATATATATATATATATATATATATATATTTATTTTATAAATTTAGAGATAAAGAAATATGAGGTATATAACAATCTGTTGTAATAAATCTCACAGCCCAAATAATGTCATGGAAACCAATTGAAAAATTAAAATGTTCGTAACTAACAGATAAATGTCGATAATAAATCGCAAGATCGATTTTTAATGATACGCAGTTTCTACTACGCATACGCACATCAAATTACGAAACAATTTACGAATAACAAATAACGCGCGTGAAATGCTGCTGGTCTTGTAATAAATATTTCTTAGATAAACCGATTTTTCACAATCTAGAAGATTGATATCTTCTTTTTCCGGAATTCGGATAATAGTTCTTTAATTGATCGATCTTTTTGAAAAAAAATCTATTTTTCAATTGATCATTTTTTTCGATTGAGACCTTTCAAAATACATCGATATTTTTCGCAGCCCTAGCCGTGACGGCTATGGTGAGAAACGCTGTTGTAAATTATTTCAATCTCAAAATACACAATTATAGGTAATGATACCTCACTAATACAACAATAATGAGTTCTAAAAGATATATTTTTTAGTTTAGTACAGCTTTACGTAAACTGTAGCGCAATTTTATTATGAAACTAAATCACTTTAAAATATTTTTAAAGTTATTTTAAGATAATTTTTCACATTTATTAAAGTACATTTTGATGGTAATGCAGTATTTATGAAACTGGCTGTAAATTGTTTCAACATTTAAAATAATAAATAATATATCGATCTTTATGAAATTGTTTTTGAATTGGCCATAAAGGTCGGTGTAACTTACGGTTAAGGTTCTAAACTACCGTAATTTTCCAAAAACTAAATTACGGTAATTTTACATAGATATGTTAATGGACACAGATTATTTATTCAAATAATACTTTACGAATACAAAATGAAGCATAGGAGAAAGTACACGGGGTAGTTTCAGCAATTTCGGTTAGGGGTGAACATATAGAGATACATTGGAATATATTAGTTTTATGAAATTTCCTGCTTTCCTGTTCATTTTACGTCAAAAACTATGAAGTGCAATGTTGTACAGAATTAAAAGTCACATACAAAACTGTTTTACATTTTTTATTGTTTTTTGGTTTCTTCACAATTCTTGAATTGAAAGTTCTGTGAATTAGCCAGTGGCGGATTTAAAGAAAAAGGCCGAGGGCGCAAAGTATTTGAGGGGTCCAGGTAGTGGCGTAGTTAGATCTTACTTTTTTATTTTCTAATCTCTAAAAAAATGCGCCGCGGCGAATTTTTTTTTTCATTCAAGATCAAATGCTTTATAATTAAATGTTAAATTTTTTCAAGAGATGAGCAAATGCATGTGGGCCCAGGCCTATTTTAACATTACGTATTACTTACCATTGTATTTCAGTATTTCCTATGATTCATAGGTTCTGGTAGGGTTGGATGAAAAATGTATGATAAAATATATGCGCCGCAGGCGATTTTTTGAAAATTTTCAAGGTCAAACGTATTTTAATGCAATGTAAGATAATATAGTTCTTTACAATGAAGCAAATTTAACAAATTCTTAAAAATTAAAATCCATATTTTATGACGAAAACGCGTATGTACGCTCCAAAACCGTATAGTTGCCCCTTCTACTACGAGCCCTAACAACTATATATTGGGACAAAATAAAATTCATATATAAGTCAGGTATTTGACAGTTTATTTGTTTTTCTAATAATTTTTAAAATTTAATATTAAGTAACTAGTTAATTAACAACAATTGGGGCCAATCAGCAACACAAAAAACAAAATACTTATTCTATCATCTCTAATTAACAAGAAAAATGTTCATATTGTGTGGCAACTAAATATTGGGACAGTATAAAGTAACTGTTAAAAATTAAACAAAATAAGACAAGTAGGCTGCGAAAACAATCGGGAACGAAACGTCAGATTAATCGGCAATTATATTATTTATCGTATTGAGTGAATCGCTGCGTTTATAGAACAAAATGGTGCGTGGTATATCTACAAATTCAAAAATTCGTGAATTAGTACTTAAAAATTACTGCGGAAATAAAACAATACGTGAAGTGGCGGATGAACTTAATATTCCTAAAACTACAGTGTGGAATATAATTAAACATTATGGGGAAACGGGAAATATCCTAGATAAAAAACGTAAAAGTCCGGGTCGTCCAAAAATAGTTTCTGATAGAAATAAGAGACTGTTAGTAAAACTGTGCAAAAAAGGCCGAAGAAATACTTTAAGACAAATTACCACTGAATGGAATCATGAAACTGGATTAAATCTGTCAAGGGAATGCTGTCGCCAGTGGATTCATAAAAGTGGACTCAAGTTTTATAAGGTTGAATTACAAATAACAATTTAAAAGTGTAATTTTATACAATTTTTTTCTTATAGGCAAAGGAAAAGCCCCTTTTGACGGAAAAACAAAAGAAAACCAGGCTCGCATGGGCAAAATCTAAACTATCTTGGTCGGTAGAAGATTGGTCCAGAGTATTTTTTAGCGACGAATCAAAATTCGACGTATGTGTTGGCGATCACCGCAAACGTGTGATTCGTACTAAACATGAGGCTTTCCACAAGGATTGCCTAAAACGTACGGTAAAATTTCCTACAGGAGTGATGATTTGGGGCTGCATGGCAGCTTCAGGATTAGGATGCTTTGAATTTATTGATGGTACCGTGAATGCCGCGAAATATCAACAAATATTGCAAAACAGTCTGCTGCCAAGTATCGCGAAGTTAAATGTTGGCGAAAATTACATTTTTCAGCAGGATGGGGCGTCCTGTCATACGGCCAAAACCACAAAAAATTGGTTTGGCGACCACAACGTCAATGTTCTTTCTTGGCCTTCCAACAGTCCTGATCTCAATGTCATCGAAACAGTGTGGCTTAAAATGAAACAAACATTGAGGAACAGCCCACAGCGGACATTACCGGAACTTAGAGCCAAAATAGAGCATATTTGGAATGAATTTACTCCTGAAACGTGCAGATCCTTAGTTGAGTCAATGCCCAACCGAATTCGAGCGGTCATAAAATCTAAGGGCGATGTTACTCCATTTTAGACATAAAAATTCGTGCTATGTCCCAATATTTAGTTGCCAAACAATATGGACATTTTTCTTGTTAATTACAGATGATAGAATAAGTATTTTGTTTTTTGTGTTGCTGATTGGCTCCAATTGTTGTTAATTAACTAGTTACTTAGTATTAAATTTAAAAAAATATTAGAAAAACAAATAAACTCTCAAATACCTGATTTATATATGCATTTTATTTTGTCCCAATATATAGTTGTTAGGGCTCGTAGACTATGATGCGAGATGGGAGCATAAGCAATAACTTCAAAAACAGAAAATACAATGTTGCATTAAATTAAAATATTATATTACTGAGTAGTAGCAATATCATTATTCTATTGAACTGCTCAAAATAAAATGTATAATAATTAAATGCGTTCCTCACAAAATACGGGACAATTGGGCGTCCCCAACAGTACTTTACGGGACGCTCAAATGTTAGCTGAAATAGGGGACAATCCCGTACATACGGGACGCCTGTCAATCGTGTTCCCACCGGCATTGCGGCCATCAGAGTGAACCTAGCAGCCGATTCGAATGAAAATTATTTTGGACAAAGCTACCACGGACGTAACATAGCACAATACAGAGTTGAAAAGTAATATAAGAACATAACATACTGAGTATTATTCAGCAAATATTAACATGTAAATATGTAAAATAGTATAGAACAAAGTATATATTAAATGTTTTCATAAATAAATAAGAGAAAATAAGAACAATTGAAAATATTAAACAACTAATGATCAAATATAGTAAAATTCAAAAGTAAAATGCTCTTTATCATTACAAATAAAGGCCATGAAAAATAACTAGAAGCCGTGACAAAACCATATTAACAACAGTTATTACAACACACCGCCCGAATACAAAAATATACAAATTATTAAAATATTCAGGGGATAAGGGTTAATAATACAAGTTTAAACCCAGAAGAAGCGAAAATTTTACTTGTTTCAAAGTTTTTATTTTTTTAGAAAATAACTAGAAGCCGTGACAGAACCATATTAACAACAGTTATTACTACACATCCCCCGAATACAAAAATATAAAAATTATTAAAATATTAAGGGGACCAGGGTTAATAATACAAGTTTAACCCCAGAAGCAGCGAAAATTTTATTGTTTCAAAGTTTTTATTTTTTTACAAAATAACTAGAAGCCATGACAAAACCATATTAACAACATTTATTACACACCCCCGAATACACAAATATGAAAATTATTAAAATATTCAGGGGATAGGTGTTAATAATTCAAGTTTAAACCCAAAAGCAGCGAAAATTTTACTCGTTTCAAAGTTTTTAATTTTTTTGAAAATAACTAGAAGCCGTGACAGAACCATATTAACAAAATTTATTACTACACACCCTCCGAATACAAAAATTTAAAAATTATTAAAAGGGGATAAGGGTTAATAATACAAATTTAAGCCCAGAAGAAGCGAAAATTTGAATTTGAAACAAGTAAAATTTTCGCTGCTTCTGGGTTTAAACTTGTATTACTAACCCTTATCCCCTGAATATTTGAATAATTTTTATATTTTTGTATTCGGGCGATGTGTAGTAATAAATGTTGTTAATATGGTTTTGTCACGGCTTCTAGTTATTTTGAAAAAAAATAAAAACTTTGAAACAAGTAAAATTTTCGCTGCTTCTGGGTTTAAACTTATATTATCAACTCTTATCCTCTGAATATTTTAATAATTTTTATATTTTTGTATTCGGGGGGTGTGTAGTAATAACTGTTGTTAATATGGTTTTGTTACGGCTTCTAGTTATTTTGTAAAAAAATAAAAACTTTGAAACAAGTAATTTTTTTGCTGCTTCTGGGTTTAAACTTGTATTATTAACCCTTATCCCCTGAATATTTTAATAATTTGTATATTTTTGTATTCGGGCGGTGTGTAGTATTAACTGTTGTTAATATGGTTCTGTCAGGGCTTCTAGTTATTTTCAAAAAACTTTAAAACTTTGAAACAAGTAAAATTTTCGCTGCTTTTGGGTTTAAACTTGTATTATTAACCCTTAAGCCCTGAATATTTTAAAAAGATTCATATTTTTGTATTCGGGGGGTGTGTAGTAATAACTGTTGTTAATATGGTTCTGTCACGGCTTCTAGTTATTTTCAAAAAAATTTAAAACTTTGAAACAAGTAAAATTTTCGCTGCTTCTGGGTTTAAACTTGTATTATTAACCCTTATCCCCTGAATATTTTAATAATTTTTATATTTTTGTATTCGGGGGATGTGTAGTAATAACTGTTGTTAATATGGTTCTGTCAGGGCTTCTAGTTATTTTCAAAAAACTTTAAAACTTTGAAACAAGTAAAATTTTCGCTGCTTTTGGGTTTAAACTTGTATTATTAACCCTGAACCCCTGAATATTTTAAAAATATTTATATTTTTGTATTCGGGGGGTGTGTAGTAATAACTGTTGTTAATATGGTTCTGTCACGGCTTCTAGTTATTTTCAAAAAACTTTAAAACTTTGAAACAAGTAAAATTTTCGCTGCTTTTGGGTTTAAACTTGTATTATTAACCCTGAACCCCTGAATATTTTAAAAAGATTTATATTTTTGTATTCGGGGGGTGTGTAGTAATAACTGTTGTTAATATGGTTTTGTTACGGCTTCTGGTTATTTTGTAAAAAAAATAAAAACTTTGAAACAAGCATAATTTTCACTGTTTCTGGGTTTAAACTTGTATTATTAACCCTTATCCCCCGAATATTTTAATAATTTTTATATTTTTGTATTCGGGGGGTGTGTTGTAATAATTGTTGTTAATATGGTTTTTCACGGCTTTTAGTTATTTTCAAAAAAATTAAAAACTTTGAAACAAGTCAAATTTTCGCTGCTTCTGGGTTTAAACTTGTATTATTAACCCTTATCCCCTGAATATTTTAATAATTTTTATATTTTTGTATTCGGGCGGTGTGTAGTAATAACTGTTGTTAATATGGTTCTGTCAGGGCTTCTAGTTATTTTCAAAAAACTTTAAAACTTTGAAACAAGTAAAATTTTCGCTGCTTTTGGGTTTAAACTTGTATTATTAACCCTGAACCCCTGAATATTTTAAAAAGATTTATATTTTTGTATTCGGGGGGTGTGTAGTAATAACTGTTGTTAATATGGTTTTGTTACGGCTTCTGGTTATTTTGTAAAAAAAATAAAAACTTTGAAACAAGCATAATTTTCACTGCTTCTGGGTTTAAACTTGTATTATTAACCCTTATCCCCCGAATATTTTAATAATTTTTATATTTTTGTATTCGGGGGGTGTGTTGTAATAATTGTTGTTAATATGGTTTTGTCACGGCTTTTAGTTATTTTCAAAAAAATTAAAAACTTTGAAACAAGTCAAATTTTCGCTGCTTCTGGGTTTAAACTTGTATTATTAACCCTTATCCCCTGAATATTTTAATAATTTTTATATTTTTGTATTCGGGCGGTGTGTAGTAATAACTGTTGTTAATATGGTTCTGTCAGGGCTTCTAGTTATTTTCAAAAAACTTTAAAACTTTGAAACAAGTAAAATTTTCGCTGCTTTTGGGTTTAAACTTGTATTATTAACCCTTAAGCCCTGAATATTTTAAAAAGATTCATATTTTTGTATTCGGGGGGTGTGTAGTAATAACTGTTGTTAATATGGTTCTGTCACGGCTTCTAGTTATTTTCAAAAAAATATAAACTTTGAAACAAGTAAAATTTTCGCTGCTTCTGGGTTTAAACTTGTATTATTAACCCTTATCCCCTGAATATTTTAATAATTTTTATATTTTTGTATTCGGGGGATGTGTAGTAATAACTGTTGTTAATATGGTTCTGTCAGGGCTTCTAGTTATTTTCAAAAAACTTTAAAACTTTGAAACAAGTAAAATTTTCGCTGCTTTTGGGTTTAAACTTGTATTATTAACCCTGAACCCCTGAATATTTTAAAAATATTTATATTTTTGTATTCGGGGGGTTTGTAGTAATAACTGTTGTTAATATGGTTCTGTCACGGCTTCTAGTTATTTTCAAAATAATTTAAAACTTTGAAACAAGTAAAATTTTCGCTGCTTTTGGGTTTAAACTTGTATTATTAACCCTGAACCCCTGAATATTTTAAAAATATTTATATTTTTGTATTCGGGGGGTGTGTAGTAATAACTGTTGTTAATATGGTTCTGTCACGGCTTCTAGTTATTTTCAAAAAACTTTAAAACTTTGAAACAAGTAAAATTTTCGCTGCTTTTGGGTTTAAACTTGTATTATTAACCCTGAACCCCTGAATATTTTAAAAAGATTTATATTTTTGTATTCGGGGGGTGTGTAGTAATAACTGTTGTTAATATGGTTTTGTTACGGCTTCTAGTTATTTTGTAAAAAAAATAAAAACTTTGAAACAAGCATAATTTTCGCTGCTTCTGGGTTTAAACTTGTATTATTAACCCTTATCCCCCGAATATTTTAATAATTTTTATATTTTTGTATTCGGGGGGTGTGTTGTAATAATTGTTGTTAATATGGTTTTGTCACGGCTTTTAGTTATTTTCAAAAAAATTAAAAACTTTGAAACAAGTCAAATTTTCGCTGCTTCTGGGTTTAAACTTGTATTATTAACCCTTATCCCCTGAATATTTTAATAATTTTTATATTTTTGTATTCGGGCGATGTGTAGTAATAACTGTTGTTAATATGATTCTGTCACGGCTTCTAGTTATTTTCAAAAAAATTAAAAACTTTGAAACAAGTAAAATTATCGCTGCTTCTGGGTTTAAACTTATATTATTAACCTTTATCCCCTGAATATTTGAATAATTTTTATATTTTTGTATTCGGGGGATGTGTAGTAATAACTGTTGTTAATATGGTTTTGTCACGGCTTCTAGTTATTTTGTAAAAAAATAAAAACTTTGAAACAAGTAAAATTTTCACTGCTTCAGGGTTTAAACTTGTATTATTAATCCTTATCCCCTGAATATTTTAATATTTTTTATATTTTTGTATTCGGGGAATGTGTAGTAATAATTGTTGTTAGTATGATTCTGTCACGGCTTCTAGTTATTTTGAAAAATATTATAAACTTTGAAACAAGTTAAATTTTCGCTGCTTCTGGATTTAAACTTATATTATTAACCCTTATCCCTTGAATATTTTAATATTTTTTATATTTTTGTATTCGGGGGGTGTGTTGTAATAACTGTTGTTAATATGGTTTTGTCACGGCTTCTAGTTATTTTTCACGGCCTTTATTTGTAATGATAAAGAGCATTTTACTTTTGAATTTTACTATATTTGATCATTAGTTTTTTAATATTTTCAATTGTTCTTATTTTGTCTTATTTATTTATGAAAACATTTAATATACACTTTGTTCTATAATATTTTACATATTTACATGTTAATATTTGCTGAATAATACTCAGTATGTTGTGTTCTTATATTACTCTTCCAATTCTGCATTGTGCTATGTTACGTCCGTGGTAGCTTTGTCCAAAATAATTTTCGTTCGAATCGGCTGTTGCGAATCGGCTGCTAAGTTCACTCTGATCATTGCGGCCCATTTTTGGTTTTCATTTTAAGTAGGTACATAATTCCGGAATTTGGTAAGAAAATTATATCCAGCTTCATATCAAACGTGGCAAAATATAACCGATGGGGGGGGGGTTTGAACCCCCTAACCCCCCCATATTTATGTCGGTGGTAATACTTACATTAGCCACAGTACCACCGAAAACAATTCTACATGGAGGAGACTTGCGCACAGTGCGGTTCACTTTCAGAGGAATCACTTCATTGCAATGCAATGGCAACCCATGGTTCATTTCATTTCATACGTCATATTAATTAAACATGAAAAATGAGCATTTCTTATTTACTTTCGCGAGTAGAAAAGAAATTAAATTTATTTATACTAAAGTTGGATTAATATTATTCTATTTCGGACGAATCAAAGAAGTTTTATTTTGCTTAATGAAAATATATTTATTTGTATATTTTATGTTTGATGATGGCCCCATGCCTTTTCAGATGAGGGCCCTTTCAGACGAGGGCCCAGGGAGCAAGTGTCCCGATGCTTACCGTTAAATCCGCCACTGGAATTAGCCATAACTTATGACATAGAAAACACTTTTATTTTATTCATGTTCTGTCAAATATTTTTTTAAAATAGTAAATAAAATAATGAATGTTTATTCAAATGAGGAAAGAGTCTTTATTATAAAGAATTAATATGGTGGAAATAGTTATAGAAGAATACGGGATTTATTTTCCATGAGCTAGATTGACATTTGACATTTATAAATAATGTATGAAATTCAAAAAAAAGAGAACCAGTGCCATGACTATTACCATTATTGAACAGAAATTCTGTTTTTTTTTATTATGAAGAAACCATAAACAGAATAAAAAATGTAAACAAAGTTTTGTGTGCAACTTTTAATTCTGAACAATTTTACAGTTTTTTCCGTACAATGAACAGATGAGCAGGAAAAGGCATAAAATTAAAACTACATGTCAAATCCCATGTTTATCCCCAACCGCCACCACCTTGGTAGTTATTAACTAATATGTACTATGTACTATAGTAATTTTCTGTTAATTTCGTCACTAATAAATTTTTGACTTCTGGAATTTTAATTTTGGAGCTTCTTACCACTTTAACCAAATTGTTACCAACAAATGTCATACGTAAATGCCAAAAAACTAAGCAGGCCATTTTAAACTATATGTCTTCCGAAAATATTCGAGGTTACGGCGCTGTATTATAGGTATTTTTCACCGTACGGTGTTGAACTAATGAGTTTAAAATGTCGTTCTAGAGAACAAGTAAAATGGTATTTATAAAAATTTTCTACTTAATAGTTTTCTGAGAAATTACTATAATCCACTCCTGAACACAATTAGGCTTAATACCTGCTGAGGAGAACCAGCCTATTCCAATAGCAAGTCAAGTCAATCGCCAAATAATGTTAACCAAACTATACATTGAAAGTTACCGCACGGACTATACTTTCGGGTGCATTTTAACCCTTAACTGGTGACGTGGTTAAAATTGAACACAACTGGTGACCTGGGGTCTGTCAGAACTCCGTGGATTTCACCTTTGGAAAAATCATTTGCTTTATTTTTGTTGTTGTTGTTGTTGTTGTTGTCGACTAAAAATGTGAAACTTAAGTGTATGTTTAATTTTCTGGTACTGTAAATAAATATGAAGTGGAAACATTGAAATAAAATATAATTATTATTAACAAAACAAGTGACATGGCACTGGAAAGTTCCAGTTTCATGGGATCACGAATGGTATAACGTCACCAGTTAAGGGTTAACAAACAATTCGTATTCAATAAAGTACTGACAATTATTATTGAGTTTCTTCGTAATTATTATCTTTTTGTTTTTCTGAATAAATAAAAAAATTGTTTACGACTGTATTTAACGGAAACAAATATATTACCGGAGGTAATTGACAGCGAATTTCAATGTTTCATATTACTCAATACTCATTTATATTTACATATAGTATAATCTACGCACAAATTAATTTATTCCTCTATGTATTGTACGGAACCGAAAACAAAACACGTATATTGTTTTGATATAAGACAGTGAACATAACCGTTGCACTTAATGACGTCAATTACAAGTGTCAAAATGATATTTATCAAACTGAATGTTTTAACTTTTGGCTAGTTCTGATCAGAAATGTAAATTCGTAAATTAGGTATCAAGTATTACCAAATTTTACTTACCAGAGAGAAATTATTTTTATTCTCTATCATTAATATTTTTACGTATACAGGGTGGAAACGAACTTAATGTCATAAATTTAAGGGTGAGTAGTATGACATGTGTAGATTACGAAAGTGAAAGAATTTTTTTAAAATTCGAAATAAGAAAATTCGACTTTTCTCAAGGAAACATTTTTTTACTGCTGTTTTAATTTATATTTCATTAAAAAATATGGTTATCAAAAATACATTCAAAATTAGTTGTATAAGATATTATTGTTAATAATTAAATTAAACAGTATTTTTGACGAAAATAATTGTGTAATAGATAAAATAATGCAAATGCGTTGCCTGTGGTCCAGTGGTACAAAAAATGTTAGTTTAATGAAAACTACCCTTAAATATGCGAATTTTTAAAAAAATCTTTCTGTTTCGTAATCTACACATGTCATACTACTCACCCTTAAATTTATGACATTAAGTTCGTTTCCACCCTGTATATAAATTATGGGTTTTTTTAAATTTTGTTACGAAAAAATACATTCCTGTTAAATTTTTCGTAGGTTCCTGGTATTTAAAATATTTTACAAGTAATATATACATAATTAAATTACGTGTAATTTAAATTGGCAAATTACTGCAGTAATTCCAAAAAAGTAAATTAGGATAATTTTACTTGCTTGGTCCTATTGGCATTTCGCATAATAAATACTATTTATGTGAAATAAATTAATATAGTCACTCCTGTTACAATGGTACGATATAAATATATCTCGCCTTTTATCGGTGTGAGATAAGTTTTTTACATTTCTTGTAAAACGCCTGCATCCAACTATACAGCGGTGTTAAAATGGTTGGGTTCGTTTTTAAGTTTCCTTGTGTAGTTTATATTTTGCTGAGAAATGTCGATTATTTTTTGTTTATAGTAAAATAAAAATTATTTATTCTAATAGGTCACTGGTGAATTAAAACTATTTTTTAATGTTATTTCGACATGTCCTAGAACTTCTATTTCAAAATCTCTTTGATGATAGTTTTCTTTTTCTTTATTGTAATTATTTATTATTAATTAATTTTAAAAATACAAAAGTGTTTATATTTCCAGGCAATTATTTTTTTACATTAGCTACACTCAGCCGCATTTTTTATCCCATTATTCAACTTGGTTGAAAACATTAAGAGTAACGGCATATATCATTCGTTTTATTAAAAATTCGCAAAATTCAAAGCATAAAAACACCGGGTCACTATTGGTTGATGAAATACAAAACGCGCATAACAACATAATCAAAATTATTCAAATGGAATCATTTTCGGAAGATATACATTTTCTTAAAAATTATGAAGAAATGTACACAATCCTAACCATGATTGAAGCCTGCCTAAATTCCAGACTTTAACAACCTTGTCCAATGACCCTTCAGACCTTATAACACTAACCCCAGGACATTTCCTCATCGGAGATGCTTTGACGGCGCCCGTCGAACCTGATATCTCGCAGACGCCCCAGAATCGTCTATCCCGTTATCAGTTGTTGGAACAGCTGAGACAGCATTTCTGAACCAGGTGGTCCAGGGAATACCTCCATCAGCTACAACAAAGGTCCAAGTGGCACAAGGCCAGACAACCACCCGAGGTAGGCACGCTAGTCCTGCTCCAAGACGACAACCTTCCACCTCAATATTGGATTCTGGGCAGAATCCAATCTCATTATCCTGGTGCGGACAATATAGTGCGAACTGTGACCGTAAAAACAGTGCGTGGAGTGAAACGTCGGGCAATAAACAAAATATGTCCGTTGCCTTGTGAGTGACAGTTAATTTATTTAATAAATTTTCTTGTACATACTTGTTATTTTGTTTATTCTTAATTACAACTTGTATATACAGGGTGTTAATACTAAGTCGTTACACCCGAAAATGGTAGATAGAACTCATTAAAACAAACAACTTTTCTTAGCTCAAATTTTTGATTTTTAGTTATTGGCGTTCTCTTGTTTTTCGAAAAATCGTCATAACTCCCTTATTTTAAGGAATATTTAAAAAATACAAAAACTTTCAGCATTTGCTTTCGGTTCTCTAAAACACTTGTATCTACAATTATTTTCTATTTCATCAAATAACAAAATGGCGACCAATCAAAAATTTCAACACAAGATATTTTAAAAACCACCCCATCGATTTTCGAAAATGAAACATTTTTAAAATCCATAAACATTCTACTACAATATTTGTCTGAAACATTTTTTTCTATCTGGCCAAAAAAAGTTTTTATTCAAATTGAATTGCAAGATTTATTTTAACAAACTGCAACAATCATTTAAAACAAAGTAGGGTTGCTGTCATTAAACAAGAAAAACAAGAAACAAACAAGAAAAATAAAACAATAAACAATGAAACAACAAGGGTGGGACTAAATATGATTTTCAAAGTGGCCACCATTCGCAGCAACGCAAGCCCGGTAGCGTGCTTTGATGTTGGTGGAGACCTTCGCAAGGACTGCCTGCTTCTCTTTTATATCTTCTGCTGCAGCCACGATTCTAGCCACTAGTTCTAACTCTGTGTACACCGGTGTCTCGTAAACAGAGGTCTTCATCTGACCCCAAAAAAAGAAATCTAATGGAGTTAGGTCGGGGCTCCGGGCTGGCCACACAACTGGACCTCTCCTCCCAATCTACTTATTCGGGTATTTTCTATTTAACAATGCGGTGACTTCTCGCGTTGTGTGCGCCGATGCCCCATCATGCTGAAACCAAAGTCTCCGTCTTATGTTTAGTGGCAAGTAGTTCCGGCAGCACAGTATCCATGAAAATAAAATAATTTTCACCATTCAATCGGTTTGGGAGAATGTAGGGTCCAATAACGTACACCCCTATGATTCCAGCCCATACATTTACCGCAAAACTTTGTTGATGTGCGCGAATAAATGGTGCGTGGGGATTCTCGTCAGCTCACAAATCATTATTTTTAGAATTAAATACCCCGTCCCTTGTGAAGCAAGCTTCGTCGGTAAACAAAACAAATTTTTCAGAAGCTACTTCGTTTTAAATGCTTTTTTTTTTTAGTTTGTTAATACTTATGCAAGCCAAGTAAGTGAATAAAAACTTTTTTTTTTGGCCAGATAGAAAAAAATGTTTCAGACAAATATTGTAGTAGAAAGTTTATGGATTTTATAAAGGTTTTATTTTCGAAAATCGATGGGGTGGTTTTCATAATATCTTGTTTTGAAATTTTTTATTGGTCGTCATTTTGTTATTTGATGAAATAGAAAATAATTGTAAATACAAGTATTTTAGAGAACCGAAAGCAAATGCTGAAAGTTTTTGTATTTTTTAAATATTCCTTAAAATAAGGGAGTTATGACGATTTTTCTAAAAACAAGAGAACGCCAATAACTATGAACTGGGGCTCCAATTCAAAAATTTGAGCTAAGAAAAGTTGTTTGTTTTAATGAGTTCTATCTACCATTTTCGGGTGTAACGACTTAGTATTAACACCCTGTATAGCTTTAAGTACCTGTCTACGCATGTGTAACGACATAACAACAATGTAATTTTTTTACCTATTGAAAGATAGTTCTTTCAAGGGCGGGAGTATGTTGAGTTTACTCACCAATCGCTACCCTCCAAATAAAACACACCCCACCTATTTTCACCCCACCCCTTCGCTAAGCTAAGAAAAATTTGTAGTACTCAATAAGTATTCAGAAACCATACCTACAGTGAGCAACAGCCACTCTGGTCATTTGTACAAAGTAACACCAAATAAATAAATCAATCAGCAACTTTCAACGTACACCACCATATGTCGTTGTGTCTAAGAGGACATCCCTCTAGACTTAATCAAGTGTAACACTTACAACGTTACAAAGTTATTGCCAAAAACTTACTGGTAGAAAAAATATTTGATTAATTTGTGTATTATACAATACCTATTCAATCTGGTATTAAGTACTTATTAATTATCTACTGTTCCTATCAAATATTGTAATATTAAAAGTTGCTATTAACCCAGTGGCCGAAATATTATAAATTATAATAATAATTAGGATAAATATTAAAAAGATAATAAAAATAACTAACACTATGATTAAATAATTATAAACACTAATTTAAGACTTAGGGCCGGTTGTTCCATCTATAGTTAAATATTCGGTTAAAATTTATTCTATCGATAACTTCAATTTGCGTTGTTCCACTTATGGTTGAAAGTTACCAGTAAGATAAATTTTCGTTAACGGCAAGATAACTAACAGTCAGTCAAACTACCAGTTAAGAGTTTTATCCAAAGAATATCGTACCGAGTGCACACGAATGGAAACACGAAGTGAAGAAAAACGGAAATTATGGTATGGACCGTTTGTGTTGTTTAGATGATATAAGCTCTTTGTTAATATTAATAATTATTATAATAAATCAGTACAACCATTGATTAAATAGTATATATAGATTGGCAATGCTATAGTCAATCCGCGTAACACATTTTAATTCTGTACGAGTAAGAGCCATCTGCGCTGTAGTTGCACACTATACATGTGCCTAATTCGCTACAAGATAGCAGCATGGTAGTACACATCGCCGGGCGGAGCATCGGGATCGGGCGGAGCCAAAAAAATTTATAATGAGAATTTGTTAAACTTATTTCGCCATTTCTTCAGAGATATTTAATTTAATTATAAATTTATTTTTAAAAATAAGCTTACATTCTTTCATAATTAATAAAAATTTATTTAACATTTCATTGAGAAACGATTTAATATGAATTTACAGGGGATATGCATTCATTTATCATTTAATAGAGAAATGATTTAATATGAATTTACAGTGGATATGTATTTGAAGGTTTGGACCATCCGCTTCGTGTCATACTCCAAACTTCCTTCTCACAAAATAAAATGTCACTTTATACATCATAAATAGTTATTCTTTTTAAATAAGGTGCTTACCAAGCGGCATTGAATTAGGTTGGATTAGAATTGAATCGGAGCTGCTAAAATTACACCCGATAACTTGAAACACATAAAATTATTAATTTTTAAATACTGCTAAAAGCGCAACTTTTTAAGATATTCCGCAAATAAAATAATGTACCTATTTTAATACAATAAATCTTCTCCAAATAAGTTTTCTTGTTGTTTTACTTAATAATTATAAATTAAAAGCAATTTTTTAATATCTTCTTTGACCACCAATTAATAACAAAAGAAAAAGTACCAATTAGAAAAAAGTTTATATTTATTTAAACAAGAATAATATAGAACTATTGACCTAAAAATTTATTACAATATTCAATGTTTTAATTATTATTTGTTCAGCAAAATATATATTTTTTCTTCTACAAGCTTTTCTTGAGATATCTGTAGATTTCCATTTCAAAGTTTGAAAAAGTTTTATTTTAATAAATATTTTTATAATAAAAATTTTGACATAGCATCCATTACTTTTATTTTAACCAATCACTATAATGCAAATTTATGCACTGTATACTATTTTTTTAAAAATTGCTGGTTATATTGTTTGAATGTAAATGTTCTTTTCTAAATTCACTAAAAAAAATTAAAAATTCTGACACAATTTTTACTGTTTGTTCTTTCGGTCTGCAAAAATATTATATTTAATTCACTTTGCCATAGTCTTTAAGAACTAAATAAATTTCATTTTCATCAAGAAGAAGGTTATTTTTCCTTAAAATTTTATTACAATTTTCGCAATTGTATTGTTTAATACGAAAAACCAAATATCTAGAGAAGTATACCACACTACATTCCTCATATAAAGTATTTGGCGATTGAAATTGAGATTCATTGTCATTGTCATTACTATTTTTCACATTTTTTGGTCGTACAATTTCAACATTGTCGATCATTTCATTAGGCGCTGTAATGATTCCGATATTTCTATTTCAATAATTTTGTCGTCATCTATTTCTATTTCACAGTTTCCGCTTCCAACTGGTTTTAAAATTCTTTTATGAATAATTCTTTGCAATATTTGCCTAAATTGTTTTACAGTTTGAGTTGGATTGTACCCCCCCACTATTTCTAATTATTGAAAAGTGGTTTTCCATACAATCTTGTTGCAATCTATTTGTTAATAAAAACAAATAATTCTCTTCTTTCATGTCCGCAAATAATTTTGAAATGCCATTAATATTTTGAATGAAACCATTAATATATATTTCTTCTTTCTTTGTCATCTTTATCAAAATATGGAATCTTACAAAAATAATTTCCAATTCATAAAATTAACTTAAATATTATTTATTATCTCAACTGTTTTCACATCTTGGCTTAGCAGGTTAATTATGGATCACTTTGTAATTAATTTATTCTATAAAAATACACTTCAAACATATCGTTGAATTCGTAATTTTACGTAGATTCCAAATACATATGTAAAAATAAATAGGATGTCCTATTTGAAGAAAGTTAATGTCACTTCCAGTTAAACCGAAAGCGCTACCATCATGCCAAATACCATGATTTGTGAGCCCCTAAGCCTACTTTACAAATATGTATAGGGAATTAAAAAATAATTATAAATAAAAATGTTATTTTGAGTGGCACTTTTTCAATGTCACCTGTATATATGTAATATACTAATATCCTATGCACTATTCATTTGACAAAAAGGCTTAATTAACTTTTTTATATAGTTCAGTATACAGGGTGTTAAAAGAAGAGTAAAAATAATTGGGAATATATACATTTCGATGAGCTAATATTTAGTCAAAAATATTTTTTTCAATATTCATAAATTTCTTGAAGTTCATTTTTGGCGTCCCTCAAAATAATAACGAATTAATTTATTTGTTGTTCATAAACAGTTACGTGATTAAATAATTCATTATTTTTTATTAAAAATTTCGTGTCTCCGACTCCAAGCGACTTGACACGAATACATCCGAATATAATTACCGCCAGCCTGATCGAATGTTAGTACGGCCAAATAATAAAATTATTAAAGGTGGCAGCATAATACGTATCTTTACAAGGCGGTACGCAAATGCTCATAAGGTTGCCAATCTATATATATTATTTAATCAATGGTACAACGGTGATGATATAGTATTGGATTTCATTTTTGATAATATTAATTTTCAAAAACAGTATACAGTACGAGAAAGATGTAATAATTTTGAAAAAATGGGATGATTCAGGATTTTTTGAGGTTTCGAATGCCAAAGAATACAGTTCTTTACTTGTTAGATAATTTTTTTTTTTTTCAACATTTTATTTACAGCTGGCCTTGGGGGGCCAACAAGCAAATTTGTTACAATATTTACATAGCATGCAGGAGGATAACCCCCAACGGGGTTACCTCTATATATTATTGATTTATATAAATTTTAAATCTAGTGGTTTATTTCTGTTCAGTCTTCTGATGTCATTTTCGTTATTTAATAGGTTGACTGCTAATTCGTTGGGATGGTAATTTAATTTCTTTTCGTATGCGATAGCAAAGTCCCGAATGTGTTCGTGAACATATTTTATTTTAAAGTCTTTGTGGATTGTGTGGTTACTGACGTACCATGGCACTTTAGTGATCATTCGTAGGGTTTTATTTTGAAATCTTTGTATGATGTTCGCATTAGATTTTTTTGCGCATCCCCAAAGTTGGATGCCGTAGGTCCAGATTGGTAGTAATGTCACTTTGTACAGGAGCAATTTATTTTCTGTTGATAGTTGTGATTTGTGCCCAAGTAACCAGTACATTTTTCTTAGTTTTAAATCTAGGTGTTGTCTTTTCTTTTTTATGTGTGTTTGCCACGTAAGCCTTTTCTCCAGGTGCATCCCCAGGTATTTGACATCTTCTTTCGTCTCTAATACTTTGTTATTTATTTGTAGTGGTGGGCATGTGACTTTTCTGTTTGTAAATACGATGTGAGTTGACTTTCCCTCATTTATTTTTATTTTCCATTTTTCCGCCCATTTCTGTATATCGTCTATGGATTTTTGTAGTCGATCGGCTGCCTCGTTTGGGTCGTCGTGTGATGCGAGTACGGCAGTGTCGTCTGCATATGTGGTGGTTGTGACTTGTTCTTGACAGGGTAGATCTGCGGTAAACAGTTGATAAAGAAAAGGCCCTAACACGCTACCTTGGGGTACTCCAGCTCTAACAGGATATAGATTCGATGTACAGTCTTCGTACCGAACTTGGAAATAACTCTCGTTTAGGTAGGATTTTAGTAAAAGAAAATATTGGTGTGGTAGTTGGGATTTAATTTTGTAGAGTAGACCTGTGTGCCATACCCTATCAAATGCTTGGCTAATGTCTATAAAAGCTGCAGTACATATTTTTTTATTTTGTAGGCTTTCTTCTATTTCGTTTACAACTCGGTGCACTTGTTGCACTGTGGAGTGTTGCTCCCTGAACCCGAATTGATGAGATGGAATTATATTCTCCTCTTCTATTATTATTTTTATCCTTTTTAGCAATATTTTTTCGAACAATTTGGATAAAAGGGGTAGCAGGGAGATGGGTCTGTACGATGATGCTTCAGTAGTGGATTTTCCTGTTTTATGTATAAGGATAATTTGGGCAAGTTTCCACAGTAGTTAGATAAAATTAAAGACCAAATATTGTTCTTATCAATTAGGTAAGTTTAAAGAAAGTATAATTTGAGAAATAAACACTTATTTGTCTACATTTGTTTTTCTGAATCACGAATCACGCTGTACCTTCGATATGCCAGTTGTTGATAGCTATACGATTTTATGCAACAGGGTGTATATCGTGGATACTGGCCACAATTAAAACTAAAATAATTTTCTAATTGATTCCAGATGATGTCTTTTTTCTTTCCAAGGGACGGAATCTGTCTTCCTGGACTGAATTACGAGTATATTTGTCGACTAATTTAATTAAATTAGTTATTTCCGTGATAGTAAAATAAACTGCTCTTTCTCTTTATCTATAATTTTCACCACTCATTTTTGCAAGTCGTATTTATCATTTTTTTAAACGTTCAAACTGTGGTTTAAGCTACAACTGCACCAAAACACAGACAAGCGAAAAAGTAACCAAATTTCTATTAAAATAGTGACAGCCAAGTTGCCAACTTTTCAAAAATAACTCTACCCTAACACAATTTTATCTTTCTGATAGCAATCTGCCAGTTAGCTATCCGGAGAATAAAAAATCATGGAGCAACCCAATAATCTTATTCTCTAGTTAAAACGGTAGAATAAATTTATCTAATAGATCATAATCATAATCTTTATTTGCCATGATAATTACAAAAATTCATTTGGCTTGTCAATAATAGGATACAAAAAATATATAAATACATAGCAAAAAAAGAAAAAATCTAAATATTGCATACACAAATTTGCAACAAAAAATAGGTATCTACAATATATAAGCAGAAATATAAGAACAAACAATTAATTAATTATCAAAAAATTCGTCAATGGAATAAAAACAATGAGACTGAAGCTAGCAGCCGATTCGTAGCAGCCGATTCGTTAAGTAAAATACTTCGGACAACCCTGTTGCCATTAATTCGTACATAGCTGTATTTCCTCATAAAATGTAAGACTGTACACCTAATATAAATTGTAATAAAGTCATATTCACACGGGTTGTTCTGCATATAACCCTTAATATAGAACAATACCAAAACATTCCAATTTCAGGGGTAACTTATATCACATTATAATATTTAATACATTCAAGCAAGAGTAAAATTGATCAGATTAATTACCCTTAGTGCGATTAATATTAACTGTAACAAAACCATATTCATAGGGTTTATTTAGCATAAATCCCTTAATATATAGCAACATCAAAAGTTTCAAATTTCAGGGGATGAAGGTGACTTATATGATATTATTTTATTTAATATATTCTCTTAGAGGAAAATTGACCAGATTAATCACCCTTAGTGGGGGTAATATTGACTGTAACAAAACCATATTCACAGGGTTTATTTAGCATACATCCCTTAATATAGAGTAACATCAAAAGTTTCAAATTTCAGGGGATGAAGGTGACTTATATCACATTATTTTATTTAATATATTCACTTACAGGAAAATTGACCAGATTAATCACCCTTAGTGGGGCTAATATTAACTGTAACAAAACCATATTCACAGGGTTAATTTAGCATACATCCCTTAACATAGACCAACATCAAAAGTTTCATATTTCAGATAATGAAGGTAACTTATAGCACATTATTTTATTTAATATATTCGCTTAGAGGAAAATTGACCAGATTAATCACCCTTAGTGGAGGTAATATTAACTGTAACAAAACCATATTCATAGGGTTTATTTAGCATACATCCCTTAATATATAGCAACATCAAAAGTTTCATATTTCAGTGGATGAAGGTAGCTTATAGCACATTATTATATTTAATATATACAGTTAGAGAAAAAATGACCAGATTAATCACCCTGCAAAAACTCTGGCCCACCCATTGGCCCACCCGTATTAAAGTCAAATGAGAGAAAACAGTTCACGCACATTATTTGAACTGCATTTCCAATTCCAAAACAATAATGGCATTTATGGTAAAGAAACAGTTCACGCACATTATATGAACTGCATTTCCAATTCCAAAACAATAATGGCATTTATGGTAAAGAAACAGTAATATTATTTTATTCACAATCATTATAGTTATATGTCGATTCCTAACCTTTTAGAGGTTGGGAAATACGTCATTCCTAACTGCAATGACAATCTTTTGGGTGGAAAATAATATATTTCACTTCCACCCCGCGGGTTGGATATGTTTATGTAGGGGTTGCCTAGCAACATTGTCATAGATCCGTTAATAATGTAGGCTAAACAAAATGTATATGCTTCACAAATTGTATGAGTAAAAATCAAATTTTTGTTATTTGTGTTCTAATGAAAAAGATAAGCTGCAGTACAAATAGGGCGACGTTTGTAATATTTCTTTTATTACTAAATTTTTAATTGTTTTATATATTCTAATTTTATGCGGTACATTATTAACAATTGCGTTGCTTGTCTGTGGTACTGTGCTTACGAAACGTATGGGTTTTGGGATTTTTTTTACTTAAATTTATAAGTACATATTAAATTATATGTATAAGTATTATTTTTATTTTTTAAACACATTTTTACAGAAACGGGTTCATTTATTTATCGAATTTCAAAATGTCAAAAAGAAAGTGTGTTTATAAAGAAGATGAATATAAAAAAGAAATGAAAGGCGAAAAACATGCAGCTTCACATCCCTTGAAAAACTGTATCTTTCAATTATATGGCATTTGACCTTGAATGAAAAAAAAATATTTTATTGGATAACTTGCCTCTCCAAGATTTTGGTGCACGAGCCGTCACTGATTTTACAATCCTTTAAATAATGTCCCGGTATAAATCTGGTCACCCTAAGTACAAAACTTTCTTAGTGGCCCACCTAAACAATTTTTGGCCCACCCTAGAAAAATATCCTGGCTACGTCCCTGCCCTTAGTGCGGGCAATATTAACTGTAACAAAACCATATTCATAGGGTTTATTTAGCATACATCCCTTAATATGTAGCAACACCAAAAGTTTCATAATTCAAGGGATGAAGGTAACTTATAGCTCATTATTATATTTAATATATACTGTTAGAGAAAAATTGACCAGATTAATCACCCGTAGTGCTGGCAATATTAACTGTAACAAAACCATATTCATAGGGTTTATTTAGCATACATCCCTTAATATAGACAAACATCAAAAGTTTAAAATTTTAGGGGATGAAGGTGACTTATAGTGTAACAACCCGGTAAAAATTGAATATTTAAATTAAAGATTAAGAAGAAATCTTTTTCTAGGAGAGTGGCCCCCCACTCCCTCTTCAAACCTTTTATAAGCGCATCTCCAACGCTCATAAAAAGATTCGATTCGCATCATATACTCTTTCAGTAATCCTATTTAAATTTTATTTTAAAATATTCTCAAGTGCCAGTCCTATGCAAGAAAACTACCTTAATTGTAAGTACTTTTAAATTTATTTTGTTATATTAATTTATGTAGAAAGTGTTGAGTGTGTTAGAATAAATCTTAGTGTGTAAGATTAAACGTCTTTTCAATAAAACCCCGGGCTACGAACCCATAGTCCGATTATAACTTCTTAAAATTTTATAATCAAATATTTTCATTATAAATTCAAATTTTAATTTAATTAAAAAAAAAAACTTAACACAGTTTGATTCTTTATTCTATTACATGACACCGGTGGGATTCTATTTTATTACATTGGTGACACCTGTGGGATTCTATTTTATTACAATAGCACATTATCATATTTAATATATACAGTTAGAGAAAAAATGACCAGATTAATCACCCTTAGTGCGGGCAATATTAACTGTAACAAAACCATATTCCTAGGGTTTGTTTAGCATACATCCCTTAATATATAGCAACAACAAAAGTTTCATATTTAGGGGATGAAGGTGACTTATATCATATTATTATATTTAATATATACAGTTAGAGAAAAAATGACCAGATTAATCACCCTTAGTGCGGGTAATATTAACTGTAATAAAACCATGTTCACAGGGTTTATTTAGCATACGTCCCTCAATATAGAGCAACATGAAAAGTTTCAAATTTCAGGGGATGAAGGTAACTTATAACACATTATAATATTTAATATATTCAACTAGATAGAAATTGACCAGATTTATCACCCTTAGTGAGGGTAATATTAACTGTAACAAAACCATGTTCACAGGGTTTATTTAGCATACGTCCCTTAATATAGAGCAACATGAAAAGTTTCAAATTGCAGGGGATGAAGGTGACTTATATCACATTATTTTATTTAATATATTCATTTCGAGGAAAATTGACCAGATTAATCACCCTTAGTGGGGGTAATATTAACTGTAACAAAACCATATTCACAGGGTTAATTTAGCATACATCCCTTAATATATAACAACATCAAAAGTTTCAAATTTCAGGGGATGAAGGTGACATATCACATTATTTTATTTAATATATTCAACTAGAGAGAAATTGACCAGATTAATCACCCTTAGTGGGAGTAATATTAACTGTAACAAAACCATATTCACAGGGTTAATTTAGCATACATCCCTTAATATATAGCAACATGAAAAGTTTCAAATTTCAGGGGATGAAGGTGACTTATATCACATTATTTTATTTAATATATTCATTTCGAGGAAAATTGACCAGATTAATCACCCTTAGTGGGAGTAATATTAACTGTAACAAAATCATATTCACAGGGTTTATTTAGCATACATCCCTTAATATAGAGCAACATCAAAAGTTTCAAATTTCAGGGGATGAAGGTGACTTATATCACATTATTTTATTTAATATATTCAACTAGAGAGAAATTGACCAGATTAATCACCCTTAGTGGGGGTAATATTAACTGTAACAAAACCATATTCACAGGGTTTATTTAGCATAGATCCCTTAATATAGAGCAACATCAAAAGTTTCAAATTTCAAGGGATGAAGGTGACTTATATCACATTATTTTATTTAATATATTCATTTCGAGGAAAATTGACCAGATTAAGCACCCTTAGTGGGGGTAATGTTAACTGTAACAAAACCATATTCACGGCGTTTATTTATCATACACCCATTAATATAGAGCAACATCAAAAGTTTCAAATTTCAGGGGATGAAGGTGACTTATAGGACATTATTATATTTAATATATTTACTTGGGGGAAAATTGACCAGATTAATCACCCTTAGGGGGGGTAATATTAACTGTAACAGAACCATATTCACAGGGATTATTCTCCATTCACCCCTTATTATAAAACAACATCAAAAGTTTGAAATTTTAGGGGATGAAGGTAGACTTATAGTAGGACATTATCATATTTAATATATTCAACTAGATAGAAATTGACCAGTTTAATCACCCTTAGTGAGGGTAATATTAACTGTAACAAAACCATATTCACAGGGTTATCAAAACTTTTGATGTTTTATAATAAGGGGTGTATGGAGAATAAATCCTGTGAATATGGTTTTGTTACAGTTAATATTACCCCCACTAAGGTTGATTAATCTGGTCAATTTCCCTCTAATGGAATATATTAAATATTATAATGTGATATAAGTCACCTTCATCCCCTGAAATTTGAAACTTTTGATGTTGCTCTATATTAAGGGATGGATGCTAAATAAACCCTGTGAAAATGGTTTTGTTACAGTTAATACTACCCCCACTAAGGGTGATTAATCTGGTCAATTTTCCTCTAATTGAATATATTAAATATTATAATGTGCTATAAATCACCTTCATCCCCTGAAATTTGAAACTTTTGATGTTGGTCTATATTAAGGGATGTATGCTAAATAAACCCCGTGAATATGGTTTTGTTACAGTTAATATTACTGCCACTAAGGGTGATTAATCTGGTCAATTTCTCTCTAGTCGAATATATTAAATAAAATAATGTGATATAAGTCACCTTCATCCCCTGAAATTTGAAACTTTTGATGTTGCTCTATATTAAGGGACGTATGCTAAATAAACCCTGTGAAAATGGTTTTGTTACAGTTAATACTACCCCCACTAAGGGTGATTAATCTGGTCAATTTTCCTCTAATTGAATATATTAAATATTATAATGTGATATAAGTCACCTTCATCCCCTGAAATTTTAAATTTTTGATATTGCTCTATATTTAGGGATGGATGCTAAAGAAACCCTGTGAATACGGTTTTGTTACAGTTAATATTACCCTCACTAAGGATGATGAATCTGGTCAATTTCTATCTAGTTGAATATATTAAATATTATAATGTGTTATAAGTTACCTTCATCCCCTGAAATTTGAAACTTTTCATGTTGCTCTATATTAAGGGACGTATGCTAAATAAACCCTGTGAACATGGTTTTGTTACAGTTAATATTACCCGCACTAAGGGTGATTAATCTGTTCAACTTTACTCTTGCTTGAATGTATTAAATATTATAAAGTGACATAAGTTACCCCTATTCCCTGAAATATGAATGTTTTGGTATTGTTCTGTATTAAGGGATATATGCAGAACAACCCTTGTGAATATAACTTCATTACATTTTATATTAGGTGTACAGTCTTACGTTTTATAAGGAAATACAGCTATGTACTTGTTACGGAGTAATGGCACCAGGGTTGTCCAAAGTATTTTACTTAACGAATCGGCTGCTACGAATCGGCTGGTAGCTTCAGTCTCATTGCGATTTAATGGTATTGGGAATGGTATTGTATCAAATGAAATTGTATATTAGAGTAATCAATTTCCGCTTCGTCATTTTTTAAGAAGTCATCACCTAACAGTCCGTCAAGAGGAATATTATTTGTAACAGTTTTTAATACTTGAAATTTGAGGCTGGCGTATTAGGCAAAGTATTTGTGTTTGAGGCTGAGATCATTACTTCGGGTATTAACCATGGTTGAATTAAATTTGATAATTAAAAAAATGTAAATTAGGAATAAGGAATTATGCAATTTCAAAAATAGCTACAAGTGGCACAGAAACAAAACTCACCGCATAAGAGAGATTCCGGGGCTCCGATACACCAATCTTCGGCTCGGTTTTGATGTTGTGAAGTCGGTAGATGGAGGGTTTTCAGCTCTGTTGAATACCTCTGGATCGTTGTTCGATTAGCAATAAAATTGCCGTCTTCTTTTTCGCCTTCCGGTTTTCAAAGACGTCGAACCAATCCTTACTTCTGACACCAAAATTAAGTTGTGTACCGTGATGGCAAAAGGATGATAGCACAAAAACACGCAAGTACAAAACTATATATAAATTTTATTTAGGTGGTACATTTGTATACTTTACTATTTTGAATATGCCCATAAACGGTGGTTTACTGACCGCTAGAGTTATGGAAAAAAATTGTGTATCGAGTATTGTCGACTAGGATCTTATAAGGTATAGGCAAGAGGTGGGGGTAGTTTTGAAGCTAAGGGTTGATATAACTCATGGAGTGGAATGTTGTTAAGACTCGTAGAATGGAAAATGTTGGGAACTTGAACTTCAGTTTGACTACATGGTGACTCCTCTCGTGCTTAGAGGAATAGTTACTCAAAATATATATACAAGAAGTAAATAATATGATTTAGAGAACTCATGAATAATGAAGTAAATAGGCACAGATTAAATAATTATTAAAAGCTAGACCTGACATAAGATGCAATGGTAGATAATATATTTATTTTATTAGAATATAACTAAGACTTAATATCTAAGAAGTACAAATTATTTATAAAATAGCAATAACAATTGTGGATACGCAACAGTGTTAACATATGTTAACGCGTGTTAATACATTCTATAATAATAATATTTATTGATTAAAAAGTAGATCAAAAGTAAGAGTTCAGCAATGCTGTTCTTCCACTTTGCTAATAACTGTACAAAATATAATAATAAATTGCAATATACAATATATAGTGACAGAAAATAATCTACAAAATCTATGGAAAAAAGTAATTAAACATATACATTACATCAACGAACTTCCATAATTTAATATATTGCCAGAATATTTAAAATCCCAATTACAATTAATACAATAAAAATTATACAAAAAAATTTACATAGACAAATAATTTTTAAAAAACCCCTGTACTGAATAGTATTCTTTATCAATAAATATCTCGCTTTTTCGGTAGAACCTTTATGCTCTGTGGCAAGCAATTATATGTTTTAACTCCCATGTAGTATGCACAGTGCTCATAAGAAGTAGATTTATGCCGCGGTATTTGTAGCATAGTATTTGTTTGCCTAGTATCATAAGTGGAACAAACAAAACTGAACTTATTTAAATTATTGAAAACATGTTAATAATTTATATTATGTACAATGATGGGAAAGTTAACAATTTTAACTCCTCTTTGAATTTACCAGGACATGACTCTCTAGACCCGATTTTGCATACAATTCTTACAGCACGTTTTTGTTATACAAAGATTTCGTTACTTCTTAATGACGCACCCTAAACAATAATACCATAGTTCATTAAAGAATAGAGATAACTAAAATATACCATTAATAAGGCTGAGCAATTTAACTTTTGGCACAACGTTTTTCAACAGTAACAAGCTTTGTTTAATTTAGGTAACAAACTTTCACTTTGACTAGTGTCCTTTAAATTGTGATCAAGATGGATACCAAGGAATTTAATTGAATTGCAACTGTTAACTTCTGTATTATTTATATTAATGTTAATTTGACTTGCCGTATTTAAGAATAATTTAATAATATTTTTTTATTTTGGTTAAGTGATAAATTATTGCAACCACACCATAGATCAATATTCACTAGAGCAATGTCAATTGAGTTGGTACATTAGAGGATTCTGTTTTAGGACAACTTATTAGGAAATATCGAGGGAAATATGCATCATCAGCATACATTATAGTGTCTTTACAATCAATATGTTCAGAAAGGTCATTAATGTATATTAAAAACTATAGAGGGCCTAAACCGGAACCTTGTAGAACTCCGGAGGTTATGTTACTTCAGCTGGAATAAATATTTATATTTTCATTATTAGATAATAATGATTTTTCGACTGTTTGTGTTCTACTGAGATACGATTAAAGCAACCGGAGAGGGATACCACGAATTCCATAATGTCCAAGCTTTTTTAATAACACGTTGTGGTTCACATTGGTGAAAGCTATGAATATATCATTTGATATACCGTAAACACAATTGTTGACATATAGGAATATCTATTCCATTATTTTAAATGGGAGCGTACACATTATTGTGATGTGTCGTCAGAGACCCACAACACGCTTAAACACGACATAACACATACCTACCTTCAATATCTGGCGGTCCCAGATATTCGTGAGAGTGTATTACGTCGGACGATAGTTTTCAACTGTAGTGCGCCGCGATGGAACGATGGAAGAAATAATTATAGAAGAGTTCTGTAAATACGAGTTCTTCTACAATGTTCAAGGATTATTGTGATCAGAGACAGAACAAGAGGCTTGACATGAGATTGTTGAAAAAATATTGCTTCTCTGAAGTTTGTGTTTTGTTTTTCTAATTTAGTTTTTAATAAATCGTGAAATACGTCAAACTCCTTGATCTTCCTTATATAAATTCTACACCTTTTATCGTCCTTAACAATTTGAAGTCACAGAATGTTGAATTCACTTAACTTTTCTCTACAATATATATTAAATATGTTCAAAACGATATACACGTCAGAGTAATGTGTTCAGTGTATATGTTGTGTCGTGTTAACAAATGTTAACATATCCCGTGTTCGTAATGTGTCTTTAGCTTTATACAGCTATAAACGTTTAAAGTTTAGGAGTAAAGTCTTCGTGCCTGTTGAAACACTCGTAAGGTTTAATGATTTGGAACTTTCCTGTTTGGAAATCATAATTGATGCTCTCTTCGAGCAGCTCACGTATTTTCATCACAAAATCTATAGATGTACTTAATATCATCGTACTCCTCATTTGAAAATTGCACGGGCATATTTTACAGTAACGTTGATAACTTTGTAGAATTACATTAATATTGTCTAAACTTTAAACGTCTATCTATAACTGGGTAACCATTACGAATTGAACCTATGTTTATAGGATATTTTTTTTACTTACAATGCCCTCCGAAACATGCTCCTTGAGTATGTACGGTATGTCATGCAACACCCTGTATGATGTATGATCAGTGACCACGTATAACGTTGTTTTGTGTAGCGCCTTTTTTTTAGGACCGTATCCTGAGCGATAACGGAAATATTACTATTATGTTATTCAGTCTTCATCCGAGTTAAAAATTATTTGTAATAACAGATTTTTTTAAAAAATTATTTCTATATTTGAATAATTTTCTGATGAATGGAGTTCTTCTTGACATTTATGACGAAATTAGCTGATGCAAAATGAATTTTTGTGTATGCATCTGTCAGCTACAACCGTTTAAATTTAGCTTGGTCGTGCTGTTGCGGTAATGTTTTGCTTATAATCATGTCGAAATAGAACCTCAAAAGTATTATCACGACAAGGTACTTGTTTTTTGGCTTGTAATCTTATTAGTTCATAGTTCTGGTGCATATAATTTTTGATCTTTAATATTTTGATCAATATTTTCTTTTATTTTTTAGATGATTTATACTTTGGTTATTGTACAAAAGAAAAATAACGAAAGTAATTTTTACTTTTAAATTATTTCTAAAGTTTACAGTATATACTTCATATTTACAAATGGGAAAATTTCAAATCTTTTCAAGAAAATGTTGCTACTTAGCTTCTTAATTTAGATATACATATATTTTACAATCTTCTTCACCGTCTGTTACAAATTGCAATGTTACAAAAAAGGTTTAAGAATAATTCTCTCCCATAATATCACTCACCGCTTATATGAAATCATATGTATCAAAGCATATGTAATAAAAAAAAAATGCTTTGTGTACATACCGTATTTATTTAAAACTAACATATGTATATTTATGTGCACACATAAAATTTTTTGATAAAATAAATATAGTTTTCTCACTTTAACATTTGTTTGTTACGGATTTATAAATATTTCTAAATTTCATGTGAGGTTGAAGATCAACATAAGAAAAATTTAGCCTTCCAACCTCCATGTATTCCACGCCAATTATTAAAATAGCAAAGTAAATATAAGAAAACATTCCGTTCGTACCCCGCAAAATGACCGGAGTTAGAAGTGCAAATAAAAAATTGGGTAATAAATCACCGAACCATCGGAATATCTGTTTCCAAAATTTATAATTTTTGAAACGAAAACATGGGCGGCTGATAATTAAATCATAGATATTTTTTTTAGAATTTTAGATTTATGGCATGGTTTCTATCGATAACTTCGTGAGCGATCCGTGCTAAATATTGGCAGGTTTGGTATGCTTTGTGTAAACACTGCTATATAAATATATGAGGGTGGATTGAAAAGTTTGCGGCCTAGCACAGAGAGGGTAGCGCTAGATTTATTTTTTATTTTTCTCTAAAGTTAGGTGAACTGTCATTAGTGTCTGGGTGAAGTTTTGTATTAATTCGCTAATTTGTGAATTTTTTTTCAATTAACCTGTGGAATAACTTTATAAACTATATAAATTTAAAAATCGAAAAATTAACACCGGGCACTAATCAAATACTTACATAAAGGGTTTAACACTTGGCAAATACTTTGGGAACATCTTGTCTTTCATGCGGATAGTTAAAATGTGGGCTGAATTTATTAAATGTGGGAAGAAAAGCATTGAAGATGATCCTCTCAATGGAAGACCTGCGACATTATAAATTAAATTTGCCATTCTATATGCCATTATTTTTTGCGTTAGTGCGTTGATGTGCCACTTTTTTAAACTAATGCGAAAAAGTGATCAAATCCGCCAATCAACAATAGCCTATCACTTTTTCGCACTAATGCAAAAAGCGCCAGTTCTAATTTATAATAATTCATTATTGACTTCCTGTTAAATATAAACGGAATTAGAAATGTGACACGTTGCAAAATCGTGTTTTTTGCACAAGTCTAGTGCAAATATCAGCATCATTTTGCAACTAAACACATAAATAGGTAATATAGGTTTTATTGACATTTTATGGTTTTTTTTTTTCGAAGAAAATAGTACTAGTCCTGGTGAGTTAGGGTGACAAACATTTCTGCGAGGTGAGTTCCCCGGTTTCTGATTGTTGTTCAGAAATGTGTTCGTTTAAAAAATTAATATAAAACTTCACAATCACAGTGAATCTAAGTGTTGCATAGCCCTGACGGTAAATGTACTACGGACATCAAAAGTATTGTTGTTTAATGAAAAACAAGAAATTAAGAAAAAATAATAATCATTGTTCTGTTTATCTGTAACATATTCATATACGAGGTGTGTTCAAAAACTATCGCGAATTTTGAATTTTCGCGGGTTACGTATATTCGAATTTCGATCTTTTTGTGGCTTTATGTTGGTACTCATGTCTCTCACTTATGTCGACAAGCTCGGCCATTTTGAATGTTCACTTACTTGTTGACAGCTGCTTTGCTAAAATGTTTTTATCAAAGAAGTTATTTCATTTCTACGAGTAGAAATGAAATAACTTCTTTGATAAAAACATTTTATGACAATGACAAATTTTAAATGAATTATTTTTTTCTACGTTCCGTCGCCTTTAGATAAGAAAGATATTGTCTTGGTCAAAAAATTCATAGTCAGTTTTTAACGAATAAGCACATTAGGTAAAAATCGAAGACGATCCAAAACACGTGCAAGCAAAGCAGCTGTCAACAAGTAAGTGAACATTCAAAATGGCCGAGCTTGTCGACATAAGTGAGAGACATGAGTACCAACATAAAGCCACAAAAAGATCGAAATTCGAATATACGTAACCCGCGAAAATTCAAAATTCGCGATAGTTTTTGAACACACTTCGTATATTATCAAAAGAGTAGTTCATATACCAACAATTATTATAAATAACATAATGAGAAATGAATGAAAGGGTAGCCGTATCAAGTACATATTGGGTGGAGTTACCATATCTCCCCTGAATCATATAATGTACATTTTGTTTAAATACTCAGGGGATGAAATATAATTTTTTGAGCGTTTAGAGTGTTAAAATATTATTGGAACATATAACATCCCCTATCAATTTAAAGAGAAGCTGTAGCACAACCATATTTGGTAAAGAACTTAAGACAACTCCCCTGAATAATTTAATGTATATTTCGTTTAAATATTCAGGGTATGATATATAAATTTTTAAGAGTTTAGAGTGTTAAAATAATATTTGAGCATGTAACATCCCCTATCAATTTAAGGAGAAGCTGTATCACAACCATATTTGGTAGGGTAGTTAGCACTACTCCTCTGAGTAATTTAATCTACATTTTGTTTAAATATTCACGGATGAGATGTAAATTTTTGAGAGTTCCAATAATATTTTAACAATCCAAACTCTCAAAAATTTATATCTCACCCCCTGAATATTTAAACAAAATGTACATTATTTATTTATTTATTTATTATAAATCTGTCCTACAGGATATCATATTCCAATTACAGGTAGATTATACAAAAAAAAAATACCTTAATTAGCACAAGTAATAATATACTGCGTTCTTAAACTTCACGAACGAGCCAAAAAAGATGTGGATGTAATGTGGCAGGGTATTAAAATTTTCACATAACATTCTAACTGGTGATTTTAATTCATAGTTAGTACGCACTGTTCTGATATGAAAGGTTCTCT
Source organism: Harpalus rufipes (assembly GCA_951394225.1). Lineage (NCBI taxonomy): Eukaryota > Metazoa > Arthropoda > Insecta > Coleoptera > Carabidae > Harpalus > Harpalus rufipes. The sequence goes on along the minus strand of OX596278.1, from coordinate 38,553,974 downwards.
TAATACGCGAATTATGCCTAGGAACAAATATTGGTATTTTCCCAAGAATAACTGTATCATTTATACAAGAGATGACTGAATTTTTCTCCGCTTATTGAGAGACACTGTATTAATTTCTTCAAGTAAGATGTAATCAGTGTCAAAACTGGGATACCGTCTATGAAGTTTGTAATAACAAAATTTCACAAATTTTCTTTGAACGGACTTAAGTATACATTGATATTTATTATATAGATTGGACTCCAAACTTGTAGACAATCCAGCTTTGTTCTCACAAACGAGAAATATAGGTTCTTTATGAGTGCGTTTTCTAAACAGCGCCATAATGTAGTAGAGCTTTAACGTACAACTACTTCTCTGTATATATATACAAATATCCCTAATAGATGACGAATTACGGTTCTGATCCATACTAACATAACGGTATTTTTCGTTGACGACCTGGAAGACAACAAAGCGAATAAGCCGACAGCTAACTTTTACAACTTTCGTCCAACGTCCGTCTTGGTCAGATGCTGGCTAGATTTTCAACTTGTTCAGCTACAAAGAAAATAGTTATTTTGCAGGATTTTTTTTTTTTGTATAAATTTTAGAAGTACATTAACATGTCCTAACGCAGTATTCTCAAATATTAAATGATATAGTATAAAAAATGATAATACAAAAAAGTAAAAATAAATACTCGGTTAGTTTCAATAAGTGAAATTTTATTTCAATACATATTTCGGCTTGTTCGGCCATCATCAGGAAAGAACTAAATGAGACGAAAACATGATACAATTTAAATAGCAAGTATAATGACAAGAATGGGGATCAAAGTAGACAAATGAATGGAGATTTATAACGGTCTATTTGTGCGTTCCTAAGAACTTTATCGTCTTTTAAAGCCTTTTGGATTTCCATTGATTCTAAATAGTCCATCTTTAATCCTTTAGAACACAGATGTTTCACAAATATTTCTTTCGTTAACATTATGATTTTCCAATATACAGTGTTTAGCTACATTTGATGTATATTTAGTTTTCGAAATTGCACTAATATCTTCTATGAATATAAGATTAAAGCTACGACTCGTTTGAATAAAAAAAAAACACTTTAGTAAACAATAAAATGATCCATAAAAATATTCTTGAAAAAAGGGAAATATATGAAATAAAATGCTCATACTGCGACGCCATTATTTTAATGTGTCTGTATTTTAATGTGTTCATCTTCATATAAATGTAAAAAAATCTCACGTAAACAAACGACGTATTTACAATTTTTTTCAAAATTTTGTAACAATTTATAGCTCCTGAAGAAAACACGCCGAAACCGGTTGAGGCCGAAAATAAAATAAAATAAAATAATTTTGACTGCAATCCAGTAATTTACTTATTTCCATAAAAAGGGATATTATTCCTCAAATAAATAAACATACGGGTGATTCAGTCAAATGATGCTCTATTAAAATTTCTGTACATATTTGAAGAAATAGAGAGAAGCTTAATGAGCAAATTAGTAGTATTTATTCAACTATTGTAATGAAAAATAAATAAAAACAATTGAACATGACACACACGAGTAATTTATGAAAGTAATATTCTATTCGCGATCTTGTTTATATCGGAAATACTAGATGTAGATACTCTGATCTTGGTTATTTTTTTCCTTATGTAGTGACAGTTGATGTAATTGCAAATAAATATAGAAAAATCTACAATAATTGTATTAACATAAAAAACAGCCAAAATGAATCTGGAATGACTGCAATATTGTAATAAAAATGTTATTAAATCAAACAATTTCTTTCACTGTCCTTGCAGTACTTACATATAATTCTATAATGTACCATTGCCGCCCTGATGTGGCTGCAGTAAGACTGATAAGGGTTATTTGTTGCGGTATAGAAACAAAGAACGGCAATTCGAGGTAAAATATTAGGGGATTTCTAATAAAATTCAATAGAAATATGACGCGTAATGCAACCAATATCAAGTGGGTGGAAGGCGGAGATTCACCCTTCCATAAATGGCATAAATTGGCATTTTAATTTTGTATGTACTTTCATGGCGTGCAGACATAATTTTTTTGAGCGATTTTATCTGGAGTGCGTATTGCCCGAAATTATTAGAGGCAGGCTTAGACCCGGAATATATACAAAAAGCTCAACAAATAAAAAATAAGATATCTAAGTAGGGGTTTTTATGAAATAGATTACCTACCTATTATTTTATAAATATATTATTTTTAAACTAATTATATCATTATTATTACACATGCCTTATAATCAAAAGAGTTTTATCGACTTTTAAGAACAACAAACCTATGTCATTTGTCAGTATTAACCATTGCTTACCGACATGTTTAACCTAATATCCCTCCCTTTGCCGAGGATTAAAAAAAGTTCTGAACAATAGAAGAATAATTTGTAGAAACGCGAGAACAAAGGGCCAGTAAACCATTTTACTTTATTACCAATATATTCCTATCCCCATTCAAAATAACAAGGGTAGATGCGGCAGGTATAGACAAATCGTGTCTCTCATTTGCGAATTGCGACACAAGTGGACATAATTATCAATTGCAAATATGTTAAATTTATTTTATTTTATACAAATGTTACTAAAATTATACAAATCTATATAAATATTTTGTTTTTCTCAAATATTGTTAATTGTTTATTTATTGTATTTTTTATCTTTCACGGAGATTTCAAATTTATTTCAATTTTTAGTTTCATTCATTATTTATATAACTTTACAAAATAAAATATTTTGCTTTTTTGTCGATTAAAAATTAAAGATCTACAATTAAACAGTTATCATCCTAATAAATTACTGTTCGTATATGAAGAAAAATTATGATTCTGAACATTTGTTTCGATTTCTTTGCCCACACGACTTCATTAAAACTTCTCTGAAATAATACAAATAAAATATTTTTTACAATTATATTAGTTTATAAGTAGAATACATATATTTTTTTAGATTAATAATATAAAAAGTAATCCATTTGTTGCAATTAAAATTAATCTTATTATCAGTATTATATTTTGTCTTATTTTACATTTGCCACGCTTTACTCTATAATACCGACACACGAGGATAGACATCTATAGAAAATAGTGTGAACTATTTTACGAAAAATTTTGCTACTGACGCCAAGTATTTTCCCATATATTTTGTCACCATTTTCTCAAAATCCAGCAGAGCAATAAAATTCAAATTTAGTATTAGTAACATATTTTACAAACTTTGTCTTGAGATAAATTTGGCGCGATTTTATCATTCAGTTCGAGAAATATTTTTTTTATTATTGTCGACTATAACGTAAAATAACTACAATTTATTTCATTTGACAAACAAAAAAATATGTATTTTAATTATGTATGTTTAAGAGAAATATCATTTCACAGAAAAGAGAAAATGCTAACAAAAAAAAATCACTATTTTGTGTATGCGACCCGCAATACGTTACCGCAAAATTTCACAAAATTTCATTGAACGGACTCAAGTATACATTGATATTTATTATATAGATTGGACTCCAAACTTGTAGACAATCCAGCTTTTTCTCACAAAGAAATATAGGTTCTTTAAAGTAGAAATATTAGTGAAGAACTGAGTACTTCGGATTATAAAACCCAGATTTCTGTATGAAGATTTGGCAATATGGTGAGGTGCGTGAACTTGGTACATAAACTGTGGGTGCAAATTCTGAAATTTTGCAAATATTTTGCACCTAATTTGCACCTATTTGCACCCTAATTTTTTTTTTAACTACCTTTATTAGTTCAAAAGTTATAAACAATTAAACTTTTTTGTGCCAACTTCACGCCAGCACAAAAAAATATTCGGAATCAAAATTTTTATTTACCAATAATTTGCACCCTTGTACCTTACCCTAGTTAATAATAATAAATAAATTTCGTAATTTGCACCCTTATAACAATCCATAATAAATGACATTGATGTACGTTCGTGTGAAGTTATCACAAAAATAATGTAATTGTCTATAACTTTAGAAATAATAAAGATAGTTAAAAAAAAAATTAGGGTGCAAATAGGTGCAAATTAGGTGCAAAATATTTGCAAAATTTCAGAATTTGCACCCACAGTTTATGTGCCAAGTTCACGCACCTAATATGGTGAATATGAGTAGTAAAATTTAGTTTTTCGTCAAATATGACTCCGAGATCCTTGAACTGAGTGACTCTTTCAAGAACATGGTTATCCATTTTATAATCAATGGTGTAAACAGACTTCTTAACAAAGTAGCTCATAATTTTGCATTGAAAAACAAATTATAGGTTAATGACCAAGTTAAAATATTATTGATATCAGCCTGTAATAGTTTGGAATCTTCAATGGAATTAATAGTTTTATATATCTGCTTGACTGAATTAACAATGTCATTAATAAATAGTAAAAATAATAAAGGACCCAAGTTCGAACCTTGAGGAACACCAGAAGTGGTGGTAAAGGGTATAGATGTATAATTATTATAAGAAACAGACATTACTCGACTACTGAGATAAGAGGAAAGAAAAAGAAGAAGATAGGTGGAAAATTGAAAGTTAGTGTTTCATTTATGAAGTAAGATTTTGTGATTAATACGATCAAATGCTTTCGAAAAATCTGTGTAAATAACATCTACTTGAGTGTTGTCGTATAATGAATTTAGTCTTGTTTTTCTATTACTTATAATAAATATGTTGAAAGTGTGGGCATCTTCCCATACTTACCCTGTATATATGCCTATATGGTTATCAAAAATACTTTATACTGATTTATATGAAACCCTATATGAAGACATTGCAAATTCCTTGAAAAGTACCTATATTATTACTATTAGGATTCAGAAAAAATAATAAATTATAGTAATAGAAAAACAAGACTCATATAAAAGTTTTATTTTTACTTAAATATACTATTTGATGGCAGATGTAGATATTTTTTTATAAAGTCAGGTTTGCGAGATACGACTATCAACTTTTATTTTTAAAATAGCAACCTATAATTATTTTATTAAAATATAAACTGCCATTTTTGTATCTTTTCAACAATGTAAAAGTTTGTACATCAAAAATATGATTTTTTTTAAAGTAAAATTATATAAGGTTTGTTCCAACATACAACCAAATCAGTACGGAACTATCCGAAGTATGCGCAGTATTAAAATGGCGTTCTCATTTGAATAATGGGCATACGTCGGACAGTTCCGTACTGATTTGATTGTATGTTTGGAACAAAACTGTTTTTAAAAAATATTAGAAATTATTTTTATTCAAATATTCAAGCTGGCTATGTGAACATTTCATTTAAAAGTTAATTTATTAATTTAAAAAAACTCGTTCAACAAGTTACAATTAAATGTCTATTTTATTTTATAGTTTCCCATTATTATATTTTGTTTATTTTCACATAGCCACCTAGAATATTTGAATAAAAATAATTTCTGTTATTTTTAATTCTTATTTTTCTCGATTTTTTACAAATATTTGATATACAAACTTTTACCTCTTTGAGAAGATAAAAAATTACGGTTTATATTTTAGTAAAATAATTATAGGTTGCTATTTAAAAATAAAAGTTGATAGTCGTATCTTATAAAGCTGACACTATATGAAGGGTCACTTTCGTGTCTACCTCGGAGTGAGACAGGTTTGCCTACCCAAACAGGTATTGATGCATCGACCTTTTAAAAAGGAAGAATTGTTCAACCTTCGAGTTGCATATAATTTAAATCCAAAAAGGTAGCTGCGACTACGTCAAAAATTTACAGAGTCGGCAATTCTTTATACATTTGTTTTATTACTCTTATTATTTTTATTTATGTTGTACTTCATATTAAACAGTGTAGTATTATTTTTTGTTTTTTTTTTCATTAATGTAAAGTGAAAGATTTTTTTAAGTAAAGTAATTGAAAAAAATAATTAAAATGTCAATTACAAATTACAATGCAAAAGTAATTGGTAATTTAATTATATTTCTCTAACAGTAATTATTTTTAAATGTAATTTGAGTATATTTTGGTTAAAGTAATTGTAATTGTATTCAATTACTTTTTGAAAGTAATTTTCCCAGCTCTGAATAATATAGATACTACAATAATTTCATCTCCGAAGATGATATAGTGTAGGGAATAAAATCTCTCAACCCATCTCGTAATACTGGTCCTGATTATCTCTCAGCTTATATTCTCAAAGCCTGTTCTTCTGTATTTCTCAAACCTTTACACTATCTTTTTAACCTTTCCATTTCACAAAACATATTTCCCACTTTTCTTAAACAATCTTTTATAGTACCCATATTCAAATCTGGTGATGCAATTAATATTTCCAATTACCGACCAATAACTATTTTGTCCAACATTTAAAAGGTTTTTGAATCCATCATCTTTAAGTACATTTATAACTCTGTTCATAATCATTTTCACCAACATGGATTTATTAAAGGCAGATCAACCACTACCAACCTCATGAACTTTACAGAATTTACACTAAATTCATTATATGACAACACTCAAGTAGATGTTATTTACACAGATTTTTCGAAAGAATTTGAACGTATTAATCACAAAATCTTACTTCATAAATTAAACACTAACTTTCAATTTTCCACTGATCTTCTTCTTTTTCTTTCCTCTTATCTCAGTAGTCGAGTAATGTGTGTTTCTTATAATAAATATACACCTAAACCCTTTACCACCACTTCTGGTGTTCCTCAAGGTTTGAACTTGGGTCCCTTATTATTTTTACTATTTATTAATGATATTGTTAATTCAGTCCAGCACTCTCATATCTTGTTATATGCTGATGTCAAAGATATATAAAACTATTAATTCCATTGAAGATTCCAAACTTTTACAGGCTGATATCAATAACATTTTAGCTTGGTCTTTAACCTCTAATTTGTTTTTCAATTACAGTAAATGCAAAATTATGAGCTACTTTGTTAAGAAGTCTGTTTATACCATTGATTATAAAATGGATAACCATGTTCTTGAAAGAGTCCCTCAGTTCAAGGATCTCGGAATCATATTTGATGAAAAACTAAATTTTGCTACTCATATTCACCATATTGCCAAATCTTCATACAGAAGTCTGGGTTTTATAATCCAAAGTACTCAGTTCTTCACTAATATTTCTACTTTAAAGAACCTATATTTCTTTGTGAGAACAAAGCTGGATTGTCTACAAGTTTGGAGTCCAATCTATATAATAAATATCAATGTATACTTGAGTCCGTTCAATGATATTTTGTGAAATTTTGTTAATTAACTTCATCCCCAGTTTTGACACTGATTACAACATCTTACTTGAAGAAATTAATATAGTGTCTCTCAATAAGCGGAGAAAAATTCAGTCATCTCTTTTCTTGTATAAGGTTTTACATTACATCGTAAATGATACAGTTATTCTTGGGAAAATACCAATATTTGTTCCTAGGCATAATTCGCGTATTAAGAGAACCTTTAATATCAGAACAGTGCGTACTAACTATGAATTAAAATCACCAGTTAGAATGTTATGTAAAAATTTTAATACCCTGCCACATTACATCCACATCTTTTTTGGCTCGTTCGTGAAGTTTAAGAACGCAGTATATTACTACTATGAGATATAATGATTCAATTATTTTGTGTACTATGAAAACCGATATTATCTTCTACGGTAATTTTTATTATCTACCTGTAATTGGGATATGATATCCTGTAAGTCAGATTTATAATAAATAAATAAATAAATAAAAAATTATCTCACCTCCTGAATATTTAAACAAAATGTACACTATATTACTCAGGGGAGTTGTCTTAAGTACGCTATCAAATATGGTTATGATACGGCTTCTCCTTCAATTGATAGGGATGTTACATGTTCAAATAATATTTTAACACCCTAAACTCTCAAAAACTTATATATTATCCCTGAATATTTAAACAAAATGTACATTAAATTACTCAGAGGAGTTGTCTTAAGTACCCTTCCAAATATGGTTGTTATACGACCTCTCCTTAAATTGATAGGGTATGTTATATGTTCCAATAATATTTTAATACTCTAAGCGCAAAAATTTATATCTTTTCTCATGAATATTTAAACAAAATGTACATTAAATTACTCAGGGGAGTTGTCTTAAGTACCCTATCAAATATGGTTATGATACGGCTTCTCCTTCAATTGATAGGGATGTTACATGTTCAAATAATATTTTAACACCCTAAACTCTCAAAAACTTATATATTATCCCTGAATATTTAAACAAAATGTACATTAAATTACTCAGAGGAGTTGTCTTAAGTACCCTTCCAAATATGGTTGTTATACGACCTCTCCTTAAATTGATAGGGGATGTTATATGTTCCAATAATATTTTAATACTCTAAGCTCTCAAAAATTTATATCTTTTCCCCTGAATATTTAAACAAAATGTACATTAAATTACTCGGGGGAGTTGTCTTAAATACTGTAACACGATTGTACGGCGGTGCCTCTTTGTTTAAATTATTTGTAGCCGAACGTCAAGATTAGCTACGGATCTTGCGTTCAGAACTCTTATGTTTTGTAATTTTTTTGTAAGATTCTGTAATGGCTTTTGGAAGTTTTAATCTTTGTTAGATTTTGGGATGGGATAGTTTCGTGACATTTTCAAAGAATTATTGGGGGTCATAAAAGTATTTTTAAAAATATAAGGTTACATAGAGAAAGATTAGAAAAAGCGGATGTGTCACAGCGGGAGAAAGCATCCTTGGAAAATCTTATGAAGGGCTTGTCACGTAGGCCAGAATTCGGAAAGCCGTTAGAAATTCAGTTCTTCCCTCAACCTCCGAAATGGTCTAAGTTACTTGACCAATTATAGTTTGTTAATTTTTAAGTTAGCCAATAAGGGTGTGAAGGTTGGACTTCCTTATTGGAAAGTGGGGTGAAATCGAGTGAAGATGTGTTTCACAAGATTTCAGCTCGCGGAGTCTTGTTCTGACTTTTGATCGTGAAGTTTGTTCTCTTCCCATTTGATTGTTGTCTAAATTTATAACTTGTCTTAGTGACTTGTGAATTTGGTAGTTGTCTTTGTGACTTAAATAATTGTTGAAGTCCGCGTCCTCCTAAGTTGTTTAATTTGTTGTTTAGAGTTAATTTTATTCTTGTAATTTGAAATCATAATAATCTTAATTCTTGCATAACGGTAGTGAGTAGTTTAATAATAAAGTGCTTCAGTCGAGGCCGACCTGTGATGAACAGTAAGTAGACTGATAGATTACTTTATTCTTAGTAGTTGGTGTTGACTACCTAAGCGCTGATAGCAATTCAGTAAGCCTAGAGCTTATTCTGAGGTCGTCCTTTTTACAATTCAATTAGTTTTTATGAGAGTCAGGTACCGATCCTTTAAACAGTAGTTGTCACGATCCATAGTCATAATTTTGTTTATTGTTGTCAACCATTTATTGTTTTGTGTAAATAAATTAAGTTGATTAACCAGTTCTCAGTTTTATTTGTTAAAGTTGCCCGAATTCATTATTTTTCAGTAATCGCGTAAGCGTAAGTATTCTGTGTGAATATTGTATATTTTGTCGATTGATAGACCGCATCTATTAATACTCTTATATTGAGTCTTTCTATCCGCGGACTCTGAAAACACGGATAGTGGTGGCAGCGTTACCCTTGATCTAAATAGTTTTGCATTAATCAAATTAGTGTTTTACTTTCGGGTCAAGTATTCAAAAACCGTTTGTTAAACGGGTAACAGTAATGAGTTATTAAACTATATCTCGTTCCCCTGTTATATACAAGTGGTTATTAATCGGTGGGATGTAAAAATAATAACTCACTAACCTGTTATATAAAAGTGGTGGCAGCGGTGGGATGTAAAAATAATAACTCACTAACCTGTTATATAAAAGTGGTGGCAGCGGTGGGATGTAAAAATAATAACTCACTAACCTGTTATATATAAGTGGTGGCAGCGGTGGGATGTAAAAATAATAACTCACTAACCTGTTATAATACCCTACCAAATATGGCTGTGATACGGCTTCTCCTTAAATTGATAGGGGATGTTATATGTTCCAATAATATTTTAATACTCTAAGCTCTCAAAAAATTATATCTTTTCCCCTGAATATTTAAACAAATGTACATTAAATTACTCGGGGGAGTTGTCTTAAATACCCTACCAAATATGGCTGTGATACGGCTTCTCCTTAAATTAATAGGGGATGTTATATGTTCCAATAATATTTTAACACTCTAAACACTCAAAAAATTATATTTCATCCCCTGAATATTTAAACAAAATGTACATTATATGATTATTATGAGCTATTATTTCTTCAGGGTGAACAGAATCATCAGTGTGTACTTTAGAAAAATAATTAGTAAAACCTTCAACAATTTCCGGTGTACTGTTATAATTTTTATTATCTATATGTATGCATCTCGGAATTCGGGAGGAATGCTTTTTATTATGAATAAATGACCAAAAATTATTTGTATCAGTAAGAATTTGGTTTTCCATTTCCTATATAATTTTTTGTGTTTAGAGTGTTAAAATATTATTGGAACATATAACATCCCCTATCAATTTAATGAGAAGCCGTATCACAACCATATTTGGTAATATATATATATATATATATATATATATATATATATATATATATATATATATATATATATATATATTGTGACGTAAAGGTAAATAATGAATAGAAAAATTAAATAAAAATTTTAGACGTGATTTTCGGAAGGAAAATCACGAGTCACACACTTACCTCGGCAGCTCTATGGTTGGTGGTGGTTTCGCGAGGTCGTGGGTCACTGAGAGAGAGAGAATTTAAAAAGGAAGGATTAGGGCGCCAGTTATGTCGAAAGGAAAAAGTGGACATAACACACTCATGAAAAAAATGGCATTTAAAACTTTAATAAACTTCACAAAAACCGTTATGGCCTTTACACACCTTTAAAAATGGGGGTACAATTGTGATGGGTCCTAAATTGACCGGCCGCCGGATGGGGGGACCTGGTGGACTACGGAAGGGTCGTCCTGACGCCTTGATGAACCTGCCTCGCTGAATGACGGTGACCACTGCGGCCAGGACATCGTTCTAGGGCGTGGTAGTGCTGCGCCGGAAGCTAGGGCAGCTTTGCTGGTAATACCGGCTTAGCAGCCTACGAAAATCCAAATAGCCGACCTCCAGTTGGTGGGAAGGCTTCTTGCAAGGGATCCTTAGCTCTACCAGAGGCAGTGAGTGGATGAAGCGAGCAGGTAACAAGTGGCGGCGTCTCGACGCTAATCTCGACGGTGATGATCCCCACCACCCAACGGATCGACCAACCCAGGACCAGGGCGGAGTAGACAAACAAAACAGGCCATAAACCCTTTTACAAACTGTTAACAAAATGTTTAAACAACCTTTACCAAAACCAAAACAATTTAATGAAATGATACTAAACCTTAGTGCACTTTCTAAAAAAAAACAACAGCTGGCCAAGCTGAAGAACAGGAAGGAAAGAAAAATAGAGGAAAGGTTAGTAGCTCTACGTTCTTTTGAGACTTGTCTCGGAGGCAGAATTTTTGTATAAAAGTTGCAATACGGCAGCCCATAAAAAGTTACTGGAGATAATATTTTGGGCTTACCAAGATAAAGTAAGATAAGTTAAGATAAAAATCTAATATGCTTGCAAAAATTTTTTAAACAAACAAATACAACCTTTTACTATGACGTCGAAACAGCCTTGGCTACGTCTTCAAATTCTGCCGTACAATCAAACTAAAACGAGCTAGATAATTTAAGAAACAAAATAAATTTAAATAGAAAAAAATCCCATAAATATGAAATAACTTATATAAATTTTGACTGAGAAATTTTTAAGAAAATTATTAGACAAACGATAAATAATTTATATAAATTTTGAGATAAAATGACTCAAAAAAAGGCTGGATTTTACACTCGCAGCCACGCCATGTGCTCGGGTATGATACAACTTATTTAACAAAAAAATACAGATAACTTACCTCAACAGGTGTTACATGAGCCAAAAAAATGTATCATAAACAAGAGAATCTTTAACAAAACTTGGATGATAAAAGATAAATAAATTTTTAACAAAATTTGGAAAAAACAACCACAAGCACATGTGCGTCGTTCCGCGTGCAAAAACCAACTCCTCGTCTCAACAAAAAACTCTCGCGTCGCTCGCTATCACCGGAAACACTACGTGGATCCGAATTCTTGGCTAGTCAAGAAAATTAAATTGATAGGGATGTTACTGGTTCAAATAATATTTTAACACTCTAAATTCAAAATTGTATCTCATCCCCTGAATATTTAAACAAAATGTACATGAAATTACTCAAGGGAGTTGTCTTAAGTACCCTACCAAATATGGTTGTGATACAGCTTCTCCTTAAATTGATACGGGATGTTATATGTTCCAATAATATTTTAACACCATAAACTCTCAAAAATTTATATCTCAACCTCTGAATATTTAAATGAAATGCATATTAAATTAATCAGGGGCGTTTTCCTAAGTACCCTACAAATATGGTTGTGAAAATATATCTTTGAAAAATCATTGGTTGATTCAAATTTCCCGCATAGAAGCTGATATCTTGCGAAAAATTAATTTCGAAGAAGTAATAAATGATTTTGCAGCTCAGGAATGTAGAAGGAAAATGTTTTAAAAAATTTCATGCAAATGTGATGTGTTTTATTATTTTATCTACGACAGTGCGCTAATATATAATTAGTACACCAATCTGAATGTCATTATGAGTGATTTAATGGCGTAATTAATACGTAATACGTATTAATAACGTAGGCGACGAATGAACATTTCATTGTTTTTCATTATGTCAAAAATTAAATGAAAAATATATTATAAGATCAATTTAAACTGTCGTAGGTAAAATATTGAAGAACATTTGATATAGCCTCATAATGAAACTTGCGTGATTAAAACACTCGGCTCATCGCCTCATGATTTAACATCACATGCGTTTCATTATGAATACTATATCAAATTTTGTATTCTTAATATCTATAAATTTTATTTTTTTAAAATATTCAACTATTCATAATGAATTATATTTGTTATCATAGTTATCTTTGTTAACACAATGAAAATTTTTAATTTTGACTTTTCGTGAGATATCTACAAGATGTATAGTAGAACATTACGCTTATGAATAAGTTCAAAAGAATATGTATTTATGACATTTCTGTGTTAAAACAGCACTATTAAACATGTTTGTTCGCAATCAATTCTTGTTTATATATTTTGTACAACAACAAACACCCCGTTTTTTTAGAGTTTAGGACGATTTATTTGAAAGAAGATGGCCTCCGAACGAGTAGTGCTTAGGGCTCCCAACGGCATTAGTCCGGCCCTGTATTGCTTCCTTGTGACTGCCTTACTTCCGTTGGAGGATTTTTTTCGTCTGATCGGGATGATCCTGGGAAGTAAGTGCTTAGAAGAATCTCCAATGTTTCCTTTGAATCCTCCGTGAAGTCGCCATTTGATTTCTTCAGGAAACCAATCTCGTTCGCATGATCCTTTGAGAGGCCTTTTTGTAGGCGTGCCACTGTGGGCATATCTGATAGGCCCTCACAGAAGTTTTGCCACGTTTTCATCTTAGATTTGCGTATTTCTTTGTTGTAAGTAGTTAGGGCATTTTTGTATTGCTCCCAATTCTCCGGATTGACGGTATTTTTGGCTTTATTGTATAGCCTTCTGACTAAATGTCTTTGGTATCCTAGCTTCTCATTCCACCAGAGTACCTTCATGGTGGTTTGTTGTAGCTTTAATGGACAGCTATTTTCGTAAGCTGAATGTAGTAAATTCTGTAACTCAGTTGAGGCCGCTTCCAGTTCCTCCAATGTATTAGCACTAACTTTGTGTTCTTCCACTTCAGACTTTATATAGCCTTCATACAAAGCCCAATTTGTTAATTGCGGAACCCGAGCTTGAGTAAGGCCTCCGTTACTAACCTCTATTTCAAACCTAATATACCTATGGTCTGAGAATGAGGCTTCGTTAGAGACATGCCATTTTTTTGAGCTAATTTTTGGGCTGGCTAGCGTAATATCTAGTACCTCGCGCCTATTCTTAGTTACAAAACTGAGTTCTTTACTCCTGTTTATTATGTCTATGTTAGCAGTAGATATAAATTCAAAAAGGTACTCACCCCTAGTGTTTATATCAGTGCTACCCCATATTGTGTGGTATGCGTTTGCATCGCAGCCCAGAATGAAGTGTTTGTTCATACGTTGACAGTAGGACATAAGGTCCTTTACTAGTGGAGGTGGTGCATCAACCGAATCCCCAGGAAAGTATGCTGAAGCAATGACTACCTCCTTCATTCCCCCATTCATCATAGTATAGCTTCCACAGCTACCAAATCCTTAGATATGAATTGAGTTACAGGAATGTATTTAATTGATGACTTAATGAGCATTTCTGCTCTTGGAGAGGCATCTCTATACTGAACTTAACTGATCTGACCGCTCGCTCAAACCTGCGTCACTTTTATATCTCTCTACTATTCGAGAACATTCCAGTATATTTCCAGTACATTCCGGCACAATAGCACAAAGTATCAGGCGAGCGAGTGTAATTAACTTTATCTCACCCATCTGTTTACGCTCGCGGCAGTTATCGCTTTCCGAGAAACGATTATGTTCTAAAGCGTTCGGCCAGTGGTGTCGGTTGCATTCAATTAATTAAAAAAAATGGACTTTGTGCAGAATGAATTAATGTGTTAGTTCCATAGGGAACTATTGTCATATCTACGTTCAAAATCAAAATTGAGACATGGTATGTTGTTTCTCTGAATAAAATGCAATTTCAGACGCCATATTTTTTTGAGAAAGGAAAAGGACGAACTTGGAAAAGGTAAAATTTTATACAATCATAACTAAATTAGTTTATATAAATATAGGTTTTCACATCGATTTTGAATTGAATATTATCCAAGGTATTATCACTAGTCAACACTTCGTTATTAATGAAATTACTACAGTCGACTTTCTCTAAATCAACCTTATTGAAATCGAATTATTTTTTTCATATGTAGAACTGTATTGGATTTTGTGTTCAAATTATTCTTTAAATAGAATTTTTTAATTCGAATTTTCTAACGAATTAAATTATTGAGCATTTGTCATCAATTTCAATGAAATTCATCTCTCTATAGATTTCGATATAATTCTTAGACGTGAACGTCTTCCGCTCCAGAGCGTTTACCGATACCGTTTAAGAATTTAATTATCATTAGAAAACTGTGACTGAGGCAGTGTATGTGCGTTATTCAACCGAGACGAATTTAGAAGGACCAGAATCTAATCTCGAAGAATAAAACTAAAATTTAATACAGAAAAAGAATATATCTCTAATTAACAATATTATTTTTTATTTTAATTATTTAAAAATGTTTAAAATGTATTCTGAGTGTCTTGATATACTAATCTTTAATGTTATGTTACCAAATTACAAAAAAAATAAACAAAAAAAAATTGTAGGCAACTTTTAGTTTTTTTTCTATTTGATAATTACTTCATTGGTTTGAGGCAGTTCAAGGAATTGAGATAAAATTTTGAATTCTACTACAATTAACAAGCCATCAGTAGAGCACCAATTCTCTACCAAGCCAACTATAAATTCCAACTTTCATAATTATTTCACCACCCTAATGTATATTTTATTTTTCTAACATATTGTTAAGTTTCCTTTATTTAACTAAATAAACATTTTTTTCTATTGCATACATATAAAATTATCAGACGCAGGTAATTTATTAATTTTGATGATACTAACCACATAAACTTTATAGGTTATGGCAGTATATAATCAACAAATGTATTTATTCTCTAAATATCTTGAGAGTGCCGCATCGAAATTATTATAAATAAATAGTAATTATTATAACAAATATACTCATATATATTTTGTAATAGAACCACCCGTAGGGTATTTGTAAAAAAAAATAAAGTTTACATTATCTATCCTATGTGCATATTTTTTTAGATATCTCCTATATAATGCCGCGTGCCGCCTTGAAATTAATATAAATAAATAATATGCATTATAAAAAATTATATAATATATATTTTAATATAGCACCACACGTAGGAGGGTGTGAAAAAAATTCATAAAGAAAGTGTGACCCGTCCTTCATTTTTATGTAATCTTAGATATCTCCTATATAAGTTCGCGTGCCGCCTTGAAACTACTATAAATAAATAATATATATTATAACAACTTATTTAATATACATTTCAATATGGCACCACCCGTAGAGGGGTGTGAAAAAAAATCATAAAGATTTTGCGAGTCGACTTCTATTTTTCGTATATTCTTAGATATCACCTATATAAGTTCGCGTGCCGCCATGAACTTATTATAAATAAATAATATATATTATAACAACTTATTTGATATACATACTCTTTGTAATTTATACAAATGTTCATTTAATTTTCTTTTACTCCTTCTAGTTCGAATTCTATCTGATTCGAACAAATTCAAATACCCCTTGCGAATTCGATTTATAGAGAGTCGAGTGTAGCTCAGTAGGAGCATTTAAATCAGAAAGACAAACACAATAATCAACAATTTGAAATTTCATCAAAATCTTTGTTCTAAAATAAGATTCTACCGATTTGCGGGAAGAAGCACCAATATCAGCTTTCTTATGTTTTATTGTTTCAAGAAGCTGCGTAATAGGGGTTTCCATGTCTACGTCTTTTAAGAAAATACTTATTGAATATCAATATTCATCATGTACAAGTAATATTAAGATGAATATAATAAACGTGCAAGCCAGAGATGTGTCTCGCCACCGCCATGTTCGTATGTTCTTATTGTAAATGACGTCACACGCGCCGTCGATTTTTCTCCGGTCTCATTTATTATATTTATTATTATTATAATATGTATATATTATTATACAATATACGAGGTTAATATTTTTATGTATAGATTAACATGTTAAAAAATGAAAAAACTTGGAAACCCCTATTGCTTTTCATTCAATGTTTGATATAGATATTGAATTTTGCTTAACACTTTTCAGACTTTTCCCAAATTTAACATTTTAAGAAATGGAAATTCTCTTCTCTAATCTGCATTTAAAACATATTTTCTTTTTGGTAACATTTTAATACCAAAATTCAGTCACTAAAGGTTATGTGCACGAATTGGAAAAATGGACAAAACTCAGCATTGTTGGCAATACACTGCTTAAATTCTGTATCCAATAACCACCAAAGGATAGCGCATGGCAAGATTCACAATGGAATGTTGATATCTCGTGTGATAAAATCATTTTTAAGTTTTACAGAACTCATAACTCATTACAGAAAAAAAGGACAAGAATAAGTTTTTCAGAAAAATTAATGTAAAGTACGTAAGCTCAAAATAAAGGACATAATATGGTCAATATCGGGTGCGTGAAGTTGGCATAACGAAGTTGGGTACAAATTTTAAGATTAGTATAAATAATTTGTGCTCAATTTGTGCCCCCAAAATTATTTTCGAAATATAACATGGTTACGAAATAAAAGACTATTTTAAAAATTTTATGCTAACTTCACGCCAGCATAATAAAAATAAAATGTTATAACTTTTATTATTTAAATAATTTGTGCCCATGGTTTGAATAATTAATTATAACTGGTTCAGGAGTTATCGACTTTTAAAAAAAATTATACCAACTTCACGCCAGCATAAAAAAAATATTTTAATTTTTTATTATTGAAATAATTTGTGCCTAATTTATGCTAATTTGTGCCAAATAAATGAATATGACAGAATAATTATTATCAGAGATATTAACAATTATTTTTATGGAAGTGTGAAGTTGGCTGAAAAATACTTTATTTTCAATTTATTTTTAAAGCAAATGAAAGCTTATAATTTGTGCCTATTTGTGCCCGTACTATTTTTCATTTCTTTGTATTATCAGATTTATTAACTATTATTTTGTGGAAGTGTGAATTTGACATAAAAAATATTCCATTTTCAACTTATTTTTGCAGCCTTAGAAAGCTTATAATTTGTGCCTATTTTTGCCCATGTTATTTTAAAAAAAATTGTAAGCAGCAACAAGAAAATTTAGTAATAAAATTATACTGACGGGAAAATCTTAATTTGATTAGATTCGCTCAGACTTCTACCAAATTAAAATAAATAGGTTGCAAATAAAAATAAATAAATATAAGGTGGTAAAAATAAATTAATTTTTTTATAATGAAACAAAAAACATTTGTCAATTTTAAGAACTTGTCAAATTAAATAAATTTTCCAATTTCTAGCCAACATTTACCAATTTTATTTTTATATTGAAATATCAAAAGTCATATAATAAAATTGATATGTTGGTATGGTATGTTATTAAAATTACTAGAAAGCACTAAAAAATTGAAGGAAAAATAGAACATGCTCATATCCAGTTTGTTCAGCGTCTTTAGGTTAGGTTATTGTTATTTTTAGAGAAATGTCAAGCTAACTATCATTATTACTGTGACGTGCGCCCCTGGGAGAAGAGTATACAACGCCGCCACTGACAGAACGTTCCAGAGCGATGACGCAATCCCCGGCGCCGCAGTGGCTAGAGGCTAATTACGCCGTGACCTCATTCCTTTGTATACAGGTCATTGTCGCTTCCGAGTCTTCTAGAATGTTATAAGCGGTATAAATACCGGCCGAAAGAAAGCGGAGGGACAGTCTAATATAAACAAGCAACCAGAAATGAACTCAGTGATATAAATAAACAGTTTACCAGTTGTTAACATAAATAAATGTAGTTATATAAATAAGTGTAGTGATATAAATATTGGTATAGATAAATAATCGTAGTGTTTAAGCATTTAATAATATTCTTAATGTTTATAATTATTTAATCATAGTGTTAGTTGTTTTTATTATCTTTTAATATTTAATCCTTAATTATATATCGTTTAATAAACGTATTCTTTTATTAATAATATTTGTCTGATTATTTACACTTCACCCATATAAATATAAGCGTTACATTACTTTTCCGGTGCTGCGGATCTCATTGAAAGTTGAAACGTCACTTTTTCGGCCACGTAGGCAACGTATAAATTAAACAATTTTAAATACTCTCCACGCTAGCAATGAGTGCCCGCGAGGTGACGCCTGGTAAGCGCCCGCATGGTACAAATATTTCGTCATTACCGATATCTGTAGAAAGCAGATTGGCTCTCCCAGAAATGGGTAATATGCCGTGATGATATATTTATTTATTTATTTAAATACTTTGACTGTCAACTTGTAAGGATTATGTAGAATATCTAGGTAAAATATAAAAAATACACTTTTAGATAGTTTTCCTAATTAGTTTTAGGTATTCCTGATTTCGCAGTTTGCCGGTAACATTTTTTCATTTACGGAATAATCACCGATTGTTGTAAAATATTATAAATTAAATATCCTTGTACATACAGAAGCCGTTTGTAAACTAAGGGCTTCGTAATTCTAGTTGGTTGACTCATATTTTTTTTAAGGCCTTAGATCATAAATAGCTACTGTCTGTTGTACAGTGATATTACTCTAAAAGTAATTATTATGATAGGACTTTAACAGTTTTAGGAAAATACTTTAATATCAATATTGAGAAACATACAGACAGGTAAATATGAACTAAATGTAGAAGGCCGTAGGTTCCAATAATTTTATGACAAATAATTATGTCACTTTATTTTATACAAATAGGACGTTTCGGACAACATATGTCCATCCTCAGCAAATGGATAATAAATAATTTTTGTTAAATCATAAAATTATGTTAAAAGTGCTTAAATTACATTTTGTTAAACTACATATTACAAAAGTACCTAGTTGAAACCCAAAACAAAGGACGCTTAGCACCCTTTGTGTGCGTACACATTTGAAACTATGGAGATATTTATACTCGCTTGTTGCAAGCGCCGGTAAGCCAGCGCTTGCAACCGGCAACAAGCTTTCTACGTGTTCGTATACCTTGTCCAAAGATATTTCGTTATGGCCCTCTCAGCGGGTCTATTGTTAGGGATTTTTAAGCCTGATTTATAGGGGTGCAAGGACAGGTATGTATTCAATATTTCCTAATTTAATTTTATTTTTAAACAGAGAATTTTGTACAAATATTATTAATAATAATGAAGAAAAAAAAGTTACATAAAAGTATCATTGTATAACAATTCGTCATTTAATTAAATAATGCAATTAAACAATAGTGCCATACATAACAATAAATACATAATATTACACTGGTATACATATGTAATTATTCGACAATATCATTCTCACTATCACAATCCATTTCACTATCGTCACTTGAGTCTTGAATATTTATAATAAAGTCTTTGGTAATATTATTAATATCAATATATTGATTTTCTATATCAATCACATGACGCACACTGTTAGCCCAAAGTTCTGGTGTTATATTGTTCATTTCACTTATTATTAGTTCGATAACATGGTCACTTACAGTCGGTGATGTATTCTTCCGTCTTATATTGCATTTTAATTGCCCACAAATTAATTCAATTGGATTAAAAATACAATAATAAGGAGGCAATCGAAGTACATCATGTCCAAATTGCTTTGCTAAATTGTCACACACATACTGTTTCACAGGAGGTTTAATTTGAACAACTTCTAACAATTGTTTTTTATTGTATGATTCTTCGAAGTATAGATCGTTGTTAATTAAATATTCCTGAATCTCGGCCTTCTTCATGGAAGTAGATGGTATTTTCGCGATTTGCCGCGAATGGTAACTGGCATTATCCATAACAATAACGCTGTTTTTCGGCAAATTCGGCAGTAAATTATCACAAAACCACGTCTCAAAAATATTAGCTGTCATGTTGTCATGATAATCTAAACACAAATTTTTAGCGTTATGGCCAGCTAAAAATCGCGCACCATTTATCCATCCTTGGTCACACCCGGCATGAAGTATTATAATTCTCTTGCCTCGTGCTGGTGGAACATCGATTGCACAATCATTTGTATCGTCTGTCCAACTTTTTGGTACTGTGTCGTGGGTGTCAAATGAAGTTTCGTCCAAATATATTATCGGACGATTTTCAGCACGATATTTTTTAATTTCTCTTAAGAACTTGAAGCGCCATTCGCGTATTCTTCGAGTCTCCATTATTGTTTGCCGTTTATCAATTTTTTTGAAACGAAAACCGATTTTATGGAGAACTGAATGCAGAGTACTCAAAGAACCATTTATTTCACATTTATCGTCTTTGAGTCTCTGATACAATATGCGAATAGACGGCAACATTTTTTCGGCATACATTGCATATATTTTGCGTCGAATTGTATCTTCTTGAAAAGAAATCACTATTCTCGAATTACCCGCGTCACGCCTTTTCTTTCTAGTTCTCACTCCACTTACTATATCACGAACAGTATTGTACGGCACTTTCGTCATTTCTGATGTTTTTATCAGAGCCAAATTTTCACCTTCACTATCTTTTTCTTTTAAATAGTTATACATATTTGAAACTATTTCTTTCGCTTCTTGCGGCAAAAACGTCCGTTTAATTTTATCACAATTTTCAACTGGTAAAATATCAGTATTGTCTTCTTCAAATGGTCGCCACATATTACGTAAATTGTTGACCTCTCAGTACGAAAGTTAGTATTACTACTGGTTTTAAATTTTTGAAAGCTCATTTATATACCTACTCACTAGGTATCTTAGTTTCTCAGAAGTTGTAAACTAGTGACACTAGACGTAACTTTGTAATTTTTATTACAACAGAATAGGGTATTCTCGCATATTTTTTTTATTTTTTATTCTTAAAGAATAGGTATTTCTAAGAGTACCTGTGAAAACCCGAATTAAAAATTCCTTTTAATAAGCGAGATATTAATTTTTAAAATTTAATTTTGGTAGGTCACGTGATACGTGACGTACTAGTTGTACGTACCAGCGGTGTACAATCAGTGGTTCATGAGTTTTCGAGATGGTATTCAGTAAGTATTACAAAAGGTAGGAAATCAAATATATTTAATTGTAATCTTACATATTATTACTAAAAAAATGTAAAGATAATTATAAGAAAACCATTTTAAGTAAATGATTACATTTATTTATCCCTACAGCTGTAGTACGAATACTCCCGAACGAACCGAAGTAGACCCGAGCATGTACGTACCTAAATGCGGCGTGTTATCATATTCGAGCATGTAGTAGGGATATCAACTGGTCTCCCATTGATAGTACAACTAGTACATCATCAAAATTTTAATGCTTTATATCTTTTGCAACAATCAATTTATAACATGTTTTTTTGCTTTTTCTCTCTCGTTTACCAATCAACTTTAGTATTTTAAATAACTTTTTAATGTTTGTAATCATGAGAGAATACCCTATTATATTTAAGGTGAACCTTAATTTGAAGTAAAACTTAGCAAAGTAGAACTTAAGATTACATCGGTGCAAACGGCCACAAGTAACACAATTAGAAATATAATATAACAGTATTTATTTTTTTAAACTTTATATAATTTCTTTTGTTGCACTGTAAAATTTCTATTTATGTATTAATATGTATAAGTATTTTCTTCTTCTGTTGCATAATCTCTAGGTTTTTCTAAAGACTGTTATATTTATTTCTACCACCTTATATTTACATTTTTAATTTGCAGCCTGTTTATTTCAATTTTGTAGAAGTCTCAGCGAATAGTTATTGCTTACAGATTTTTTAAAAATAACATGGGCACAAATATGCCCAAATTATAAGCTTTCTAAGGCTGCAAAAATAAGTTGAAAATGGAATACTTTTTGTCAACTTCACACTTTCTCAAAATAATAGTTAATAAATCTGATAATACAAACAAATGAAAAATAGTACGGGCACAAATAGGCACAAATTATAAGCTTTCATTTGCTGTAAAAATAAATTGAAAATAAAATATTTTTTATGCCAACTTCACACTTCCATAAAAATAATTGTTAATATCTCTGATAATAATTATTCTGTCATATTCATTTATTTTGCTCAAATTAGCACAAATTAGACACAAATTATTTCAATAACAAAAAATTCAAATTTCAATTTTTTGTGTGCTGGCGTGAAGTTGGCATAAAAATTCAATAACTCCTGAACTAGTTATAATTAATTATTCAATCCATGGGCACAAATTGGTACAAATTAAGCACAAATTATTTAAATAATAAAAGTTATAACATTTTCTTTTTATTATGCTGGCGTGAAGTTAGCATAAAATTTTTAATAGTCTCTTATTTCGTAATCTTGTTATATTTCGAAAATAATTTTGGGGGCACAAATTGAGCACAAATTATTTATACTAATCTTACAATTTGTGCCCAACTTTGTTATGCCAATGTCACGCACCCGAAATTGACCATATAATGTCCTTTATTTTGAGCTAACATACTTTGCATTAATTTTTATTAGTCTCTTATTTCTAGACCATGTTATATTTCGAAAATAATTTTGGGGGCACAAATTGGCACAAATTGAGCACAAATTATTTATACTAATCTCACAATTTGTGCCCAACTTCGTTATGCCAACTTCACGCACCCGTCAATTTCTTATTTTTTTCATTTTTAATAGAAAGCAAATACATACATTTTAGCCAAAAAGAAAAAGAAATATTCTTCTAAATGTATTATACAGTTAGTGTTTTATACATTTTTGCAATTATCTCTAATTAGTTGTATTCTTCTTATAAATTATTCTATATGCATATATGTATTCATCAGAGATGTTTATGTATAACCTAGATATCCAACTTCATATGTCTCAAACCACGTAAAAGTGAAGCCTCAAGGTCAAGAGGCGGCCATTTGTTAAAAAGGAAAAATATGTACGATATGATAAATATGAAATAAAACTTAGAATATAATTAATATCTGAAGGTTATCACAAATAAATTATTATTAAATTGGTGAAATAAAACGCAATACTTGTTCTTAAACACTATTTATTGATTAGAAAATAATATTAGTTTATTTAATTTGTCTTTTGCTAACAATTTGATTCTAATTGGACCACTTTGCAATACTGTGCAATCTAATTTTTATATACTGCTTGCAAATATATCAAATTAGATCATTTTTGTGATTATTATCCAAAGAAATTTCACAATGTAAATGAGAAAAAATATTTTTTCGCTGGCAAAAAGATCAATTATAAAATTTATTGTTTTTCTTTCAATATTATTTGTATTTGAAAATGAATTTCTGTTTCAATAGCTTTAATTATTTTAAAAACGCTTTCTGATGGGGGAAATTAATCCTCCATTATTTTTAAAATCAGGTAACACTAAAAAATTATATTTGTGAACGTAATTATGGTCCAATGTTAAAAAGTTTTCAGCGCAATAATTACATGATTTTTTATTTAAAACCCTTCTGCTATTTTCTTTTTGTTTTAAATAGCTAGGAAAAGCGGAAAATATCGTATGGACTGCATCTGGTTTCAATTTTCGAAAGTAAGTTCCCGTCCTAACTAAATAATCATTTTCTTTAAAATGATCGCTGCAAAGTTTGTTAGCTTTAGTTGGGGTAAAAGCTTTTCTCCTTACATTTATAATCCAAGATTTTAATATATGTTTATTTTTCAAAGGAAATCTAAAAGATATAAAATAATGTATTTACATAAATTATATTACTCACATTCTACATACAAATATTTTAACTTTATTTCCCATTTAATTGTTATATGGTTTGATTGAAAAACCCAAAAAATTGCACCTTTTCCCCAGTTTTAAATCTATTCGATGGTAAATAACTAAAAAAACACAGTTCTTTACAATACAAATAATGTATTGACAAAATCTTCGTTCCTGTTCTCGTTCTCGTTCCCGGGCTATTGTGTAGTATATGCCGTAAGTAGATCACTTTATAATCGTAAATTGTCTTTCAAAACATTAGTTATATAATTACAGTACAGTACATACTTTTAAATTGCCACAAATCTGAATAGACGTAAAATACTTACATCTTACATGCCTTTTTAACAAATGGCCGCCACACAAAATTGCTGGCTTCACTTTTGCGCACTGAGTTAGGCATCTAGCTTATACAACACGTAAACATCTCTGGTATTCATCGATCTGGGGACATGACCTCAGCTGGTCTTTGGGCAAATTGGAATGGTAATTTATTAAATGTTAGTTCACACGAAGAATTAACCTATAATTGGCCTGGAAGGAGTGAGAGAATATTTCTCAATCAATGGTTCGAATAGAACTTTGAAACCAATGTAACAATAATAATATGAGGCCACATATCTCAGTGGGTTGTGGTTCTCATGACCCGAATTCTTATCTTAAATTATATCCAATTTTCAAATCGTACTAAAGTGATCCCTGTGGTGTCCTCTCCACGAAAGCTCGTGAGGTGGTGCCCATTAAGCGGGCTCTGTGGTATAGATATATCATAGTCATTACCGGAGTGATTGAAAAGATAGAGACAAATAGCTATTTTCCTTATTATTTATTTTAGAACTATAGTTTAAATTAGAAAGTTGCGCGCGAAGTTAAATGCCACTTTTTGGTGTGAAAAAATTTGAAATCATAGTTAATTTTTTTAAATTTAATTTTACATTATACAGGGTGTATCAGGACTACTGTAAAAAATAATAGCATATTCCAGAAATCATTTTGAGTAAAAAATGTTATACGCACATAGATCCATATCTTTTGATTACGGAATTAGAAGGGATCAAATATCGTAATTTTATAGGGGTAATGTACTTTTTCAATACGTCTGAATTAGCACGTGTGTGAAACTTCTAAGTACTGAGTTTCGGGAAATCCCAGCTTCAATATCCGCCAATTTAGTTGGCTTCAAACATTTGTAAATTGGATAGTATCACACTTCTGATGATGGTGTAATTGCACAAAGTGTCAAGAGTGTTAATAAGTTTGTAATACCTACTTAAAGCGAGTATTTTATATTTTTTATCAGTGTTTAAGTTACAAGTTTGTATTTTCAAAGTATAATAATTATTTTTAAATTTATCTGATTATTGGCCGGTTGCACCAATATTTTAATTGGAAATTTAAGAAAAATATATTTTATACGTACGAGTATATGTATATAAACGTTGATTTTAATTTAATTTTTGCTTAATTCCCAATAAAATATTGGTACAACCGGTCATATATTTCACATAAAAAATAATATTCATTTAAATTTTTATCTAACTTGTATTTAAATAACAAGCATCAAACTTCAATAAGTAAACTTTTTAAATTAAATTAATTATTTTCATATTTCTTTCACTGTTACAAAAGAAAAAGAAAAAAAATATAATTCTGGTTCAGAATTAACATGGGAGTGAAGTTAGCGACGCGGCAGTGTATGTCTACCGTTACGTAAAACCGTCGGCAATATAAAAACGCGTATAAATTTTTGATGTATGGGGTCAAATTAGATAGCTGCATACATATATTAACTAAGTATTTTAATGAACTATTAAATAGTTTAATAATATCCTCTATATACTTATAAATATAATAGAGAAATACAACCCTACGGGTTGGACAGTGATTTTATTATACTGAGGTAGTTAACAGGACCCCTAGCTTCCTTATTAAATATATTTGGAAGTATTGCAAATAAACAATTTTCAATAATAAATTATTTCATCCGCGAAGAATACGATTCTGACGTTTAAGTGTATGTGTAACTGACAAAACCCCTACAGGTTAGCGAGCAATTCTATTTTGTTGGGGTGGTGAACAGGACCCTTAGCATCCTTAATAAATATATTTTTAAGTGTTACAAATAAACAATTTTTAATAATAAATTATTTCATCCGGGAAGAATATAATTATGACAATTAAGGCTAACTGACAATACCCCTACGGGTTAGCGAGCAATTCTATTATGCTCGGGTGGTGAACAGGACCCCTAGCTTCCTTAATAAATATATTTTGAAGTGTTACAAATAAACAATTTTTAATAATAAATTATTTCATCCGCGAAGAATATAATTCTGACGATTAAGAGTAACTGACAACACCGAACGGGTTATCGAGCAATTCTATTGTGCTGGGGTGGTGAACAGGACCCCTAGCTTCCTTAATAAATATATTTTGAAGTGTTACAAATAAATATTTTTTAATAATAAATTATTTCATCCGCGAAGAATAAAATTCTGACGATTAAGGGTAACTGACAACACCCCTAGGGGTTCGCCAGGAATTCTATTGGTGAACAGGATTCGTAGCTTCCTTAATAAATATAATTTGAAGTGTTACAAATAAACAATTTTTAATAATAAATGATTTCATCCGCGAAGAATATAATTCAGACGATTAAGGGTAACTGACAACACCGTATGGGTTAGCCAGCAATTCTATTGTGCTGGGGTGGTGAACAGGACCCCTAGCTTCCTTAATAAATATATTTTGAAGTGTTACAAATAAATAATTTTTAATAATAAATTATTTCATCCGCGAAGAATAAAATTCTGACGATTAAGGGTAACTGACAACACCCCTAGGGGTTCGCCCGGAATTCTATTGTGCTGGGGTGGTGAACAGGATTCGTAGCTTCCTTAATAAATATAATTTGAATTGTTACAAATAAACAATTTTTAATAATAAATTATTTCATCCGCGAGAATATAATTCTGACGATTAAGGGTAACTGACAACACCGTATGGGTTAGCCAGCAATTCTATTGTGCTGGGGTGATGAACAGGACCCCTAGCTTCCTTAATAAATATATTTTGAAATGTTACAAATAAACAATTTTTAATAATAAATTATTTCATCCGCCAAGAATATACTTCTGACGATTGCTGCGTATAGCTAGCAGGCCCATGTCAGCAGAACATAATGAAAACGTGCATATTTTTTGCTATTTATTTGCCAATTAATTACCACAGCGCCAATTTAATTGCCACTAAATTTAAAAAAGATACGGGGGGACTGCTAGCTTAACAATCAAGTTAGCAGTCCCTTGGGCTGTAATATGTTACATTATAAAATATTAGTGTGTAGAAATTAATTGCCATTTAATTGCCAATTATTTATTGAAGATTTAAATAAATTCAATCAAAGAAAGTATAAAAAATTGAATTAGTACGACTAACATAAAAATTATAATTTCTACATCCAACTGATTACAACAGAATCCAACAATCTGCATTCTATTCATCAAACATTGGGCTTTGTAAATTAATTGCTTTAGCAGAACCCAGTAATCTGCTTTCTACCATAAAGTTTAGACGTTAATATATCCATTTTAATTACCATTTACTAACCGATTAAATCCATATTATAAGAGAATGAATCAATATACCGTACTTTTAATTTAAATTTGAGCTGGGTAAATTAATTGCTTCAGCAGAACCCAACAAACTGCATTCTACCATAATGTTTAGACGTTAATATACCAGTATAAACAATATTACTTATAATTACCATTTACTAACCGATTAAAATAATATTATATGAGAAAGAAGCAATATATTGTACTTTTCATCAAATATTAGGCTTTGTAAATTAATTGCTTCAGCAGAACCCAATAAACTGCTTTCTACCATAAAGTTTAGACGTTAATATACCAGTATAAACTATATCCGTTTTAATTACAACTTACAAACCGATTAAAATAATATGAATTGTGAATAAAGGAATATACAGGCTTTTCATCTAAAATTAATCATTGTAAATTAATAGCTTCAGCAGAACTCAACATATTGTACTCTACCATACAGTTCAGATGATAATAAACCAGTATAAACCATATCCGTCTTCATTACAACTTACTAACCGATTAAAACCATATTATTTGTGAATGAAGGAATATACAGTACTTTTCATCTAAAATTGAGCTGTGTAAATTAATTGCTTCAGCAGAACAACAAACTGCGTTCTACCATAATTTTTAGATGTTAATATACCAGTATAAACAATATCACTTATAATTACCACTTACTAACCGATTAAAACAAAATTACATAAGAATGAAGCAATTCAAGCGAATTAATTTGTATGTACAGATTTAGTGCTATTTAGGTAGCTCTCAGAAAAGTAAAATTAATTTTGTTCTTGGTAGCACATTTCTAGTAAGTTAAAAACAAAGTTACTCTTGCTTTGTCCTTTCGCATATCTTCAGACAGTTGGATTATATACAATGAGTAAAACTTGACGAATGAATAATGGTAGTGAATCTGTTATATCCTGTTGTTCATTAGTAATGCTTTTTTTGGTATTGACGTCTTTTCTAATTTCAAAATTTTCAAAGAAATTCAGCCTTAGTCCCTTCTGGCCTATGTGGCAAATTTTGAATTCCCCATTGAAGTTATAGCCTGATGTAATGAAATGGTTAGCAAAACCCGTACTGGAAGTCTGTTTATTGATGGTATTTATATGTTCTTTCATCCGAAACTTGAAAGATCTGCCACTCTGACCAATGTATATTACATCACAGTGTTTACACCGAATTTCGTATATACTTATTAA
This sequence comes from Harpalus rufipes, assembly GCA_951394225.1. Classification (NCBI taxonomy): domain Eukaryota; kingdom Metazoa; phylum Arthropoda; class Insecta; order Coleoptera; family Carabidae; genus Harpalus; species Harpalus rufipes. The sequence goes on along the minus strand of OX596278.1, from coordinate 38,524,503 downwards.
GTCGTCTTTTTGAGGTTTTCTTTATTATTGACTAGTAATTTACCCAAATTACTTTTGTTAATTGACATGTAAAATTTAAGTTTCTTTAGATTTTTACCTATTTTATCAAAAATATTAGATATGTAATTTCATTTAAGGCTGATTTAAAATTAATTTGAAAAACCTATTATTTTAATATGCGTGGTGATGCGTTCACGCACATAAAATTAAAGTGTTGTAATTTGTGCTATATAAGCAATAACAAAATTAATTTTACATATCTGAGAGGTACCTAAATAGCATTAAATCTGTATTTACACATTTATTTGAAAAATGCATTATTTTCAGACGCGTGGTGCGGGTTTCTCGCCCAGGAAAAATTAAGTGTTATAATTTATGCTACATAAACAATAACGAAATGAATTTTGCATTTATGAGAGGTACCTAAATAGTACTAAATCTGTATATACAAATTAATTTGAAATGCGGATAATTTTAACATGCGTTTTGTCAGCTCACGCACAGAAAAAGTAAAATGTTATAATTTGTGCTATATAAACAATAACAAAATAAATTTTACATTTATGAGAGGTACCTAAAAAATACTAAATCCCTATATAAAAATAAAATTCGAAAACGTTTTATTTTAAAATGATTGGTGCTAACTTCACAGACCAAGAAATGTAATAACTTATTTAAAATAAACAATAGCATAATACACTCATGGGTACTTATTTATTTGGGTACTAAAGTTTAGTAAAAAAAATCTTTTTGAATAAATACTTTGCTGCTAGCGTGGAGTTGGCACCAATAATATTTAATTTGCAATAACTTATTTATCAGAAACATTTTGGAAACAAATTTTTGGGTACTAAATTTTCGTATAATTTTTTGTTTAAATTTCTATGTTATGGTGCTAGCGAGAAGTTGGCACCAAAATAATTAAACAATGAATAACTTCTACGCATAATAAAAACCAAATGCTTTTTGTGGGTAGTAATTGGTACAAATTGGGTACTAGATCGTAGTAACAATTTCAAAATTAGTACCCTATATCTTGATGCCAACTTTACGCATCTTGTTATCTGTTGGTATATTTTCTACAATTTGGAGGACTGCCTCTTGAAAACAGGTAGTAAATTTATCGGATATCCGATCGGGGTCGGTTTTTATTATTGTTCCTAATACACACTTTATTTTACTTGGTAGCAACGCATGTTATTGCTGTTCCAACCAGGGAGAGGATAACGTTACCGAATTGTTTCGTTATTTCATAACGTTATGAAAACAATTAATAATGTTATAAATAACTTAATAAAACAAACAAAATAACGGTATGTAACGGTATGTAACGTTATAATATCGTTATTTTTGTTTCGTTATTATAACGTTACAATAACCGTAATTTTCTCAAGCTTGTAATAAAATTCATTAAAAATTAAACACAATGTAATAATAGTATATTATGTGGCAAGTGTGTGAAGCTGAAATTTTTACATGAGGGTGGAGGTTGCGACACGCGCCGAAGGCGAGTGTTGCAAACCACCCGAATGTAAAATAGGCTTCACACACGTGTTACATACTTTACTATTTCTACGACCTTGCAATAAAATATATACGAGGGTCATTCAATAACTAAAGAGACAAATTCTATAATTTTAAAACTATTCAATGAATGTGTACAATCTTTTCAGGGGTGTTAGTTGCTTAGTTGGCAACCTTGGGATATGCTCTGATCAGCTGTTTCATCATTTTATGTCAACATAACCTCAAAATTTTCAGTTCACCATGGCAAGTCCACTAGAAGATTGGACCTTAGAAGAGCAGCGCTCAGTCATTAGATTTTTAGTCGCAGAAAGTGTAAAACCAAGTGAAATTTTTTCTAGAATGTTAATACAGTACGGTAAAAGTTGTATGAACCGTGCGAATTTTTACAAGTGGGTTGATCGGTTTAAAAGTGGCCGAACAAGTGTAGGTGAAAATTCAAGGTTCAACCTTCCGCCGGTAAAGTGATGCTGACCATCTTTTGGGACTCACAGGGTCCAGTCTATTGCGATTTCCTTGAAGATCAGCGAACTACCAATAGCCAATACTACTCTGAGATGCTAGAACACAAAGTTAGACTAGCTATCAGGAGCAAACGCCGTGGACTCTTGTCAAAAGGAGTCATTCTTCAGCACGATAACGTCCGCCCTCATACAGCCCAGCTGACCCGTGATAAGCTTCAAGAATTGGGTTGGGAGGTCTTGCCTCATCCTGCCTACAGTCCCGACCTCGCCCCATCTGATTTTTACCTGTTTGGACCACTCAAAGACGCCCTACGTGGAAAAAGATTTGCTAACAATGAGGAAGTTAAGGAAGCGGTGCAAAAGTGGCTTCGGGGTAAATCGAAAGAATTCTTCGCCAAGGGAATTAGGAAGCTGCAAGAAAGATGGGACAAGTGCATAACTGTGGGGGGTGATTATGTTGAAAAATAGCCTTAATTTTGAAAGATTGAAATAAACCGTTTTTGAGCTATAGCCATTTGTCTCTTTACTTATTGAATGACCCTCGTATATATTTTTTTTTATAAATTAATAACACATTTCTCATGAAGTTGTTATTTCTAGGGACCATTTACCAACACATGATTTACGTGTATATAAAGATATTCATTGTATGTGTTAAAACTGAACTATTTACTTCGCGCACAGTGTATATTTACTTCACGCACACTATCCGTGAAGTGTCACTTCACGCACAGTGTACAAAAAATCAAGCTTCGCATAAAAATTGATACGTGAAGTACTCACTTCACGCATTTGAGTAGAAAAAATAACTTACACACTTATCTTATTCTAAAAATGAAATAACGTGTTCAACATTTGAATTTGGCCCTATTCATTATAAAATACGAAATAAATTATCAGGAAATTACACTTTCAAACAGCAAAAATCTTGTAAAATTTGAAACTTAGATAACGTTATAGTCAATCGTTATTTGTTATGTTACATAACGTTAATCTGTATTTAGGTATAACGTTATTAAAAAAAAAAAAATTAAACGTTATTATAACGTTCCAACTACTCAAGTCACAGTTGAGAGAGAATTTGCAGCTCTCAAATTTATTTTATCTCCTAATAGAGCTAATATTCCCGAAAAAAAATATGTTAGAAGATATATTACACCGAATTTTTATGTGGCATTTTTCACTGTCTTATATCTCGGGAACTATAGAAGATCAGACCTATGTTGATTAATTTTTTTTTACTCATTTTGGTCAGTATTATATGCCTTTAATAAAATTTACCCTTTTTTTTAACAACCTGTATATTGAATTGATTAAATTAATTTTTAATGAAATCAATCTTCATTAAAACTTTATGACAGCTATCATCTGTCTCAAACAATACAACGGTTTAACATTGTAAAGTAAATAGGGAAGAAATTACAGTCATATGAAAATTTTACCATTGTATGTATTTCCTATGGTCCGGAAAGAAGTAAACACCCGGTATATACGTTTGAACAATAATTATTGAATCTTTATGTTCTGGAACATCATATTTTGTTTTTGTAAAGTATAATAATTATATTTTAATTATTTATTATTGTAATAATAATAATAATAATAAATAAATTTGTTTGAAATAAGATTATAAATGTTTTTTATATAAATATCTGGAACGAAATAACCGGTTCGAACCAAAATTTATTTTTCGTTCGAACGGAAACGAAATATTTTTTAAGTAGGAACGATATTAACCGAAAATAAATTATTTTTTTCGGAGCTGATTCGAAACAAAACAAAAAATCTTCTCGTTCCGAATCTGTGTTTAGAATAAAGAAATATATGTTGAAGAAATATACATACCTACATATTTCTTAATCGTAAAGAAACTTTTTCCTCCATGTAGTCTTTCGGTTATGAAAAAATTATATTGCTTTATAAAAATTACCTATGTAAGTAACCTGGATTATCGAAAAAATTAGGAATTAGTATGCTACTCATCAGATTTTTAATATTTTACATAACGATTAGGAATGCGAATGACCATAAAAAGTAATTAGCCTAAATGTTTATATTCATTAAATGTTAATTTGAAATAATCTTCATTATTAAGAACTAAACACTATTGAAATTTTGTGATAACATTTAGACGTTTAGACCAACAAATTCGAAAAAAAAAATGGATATGGACTATCGTAGACGAACGAAAAATAGTGTGACGTGCACCCCTGAGTTAAGAGTATACGAGCGCCGCTACTGAAAGAATGTACCAGAGCGATGACGTAATGTACCAGAGCGATGACGTATCCCCTCGCCAGAATTTCCCAGATGATGCAATCCCCGGCGACGAACCATCTAGACGTGTTAATTGCACCGTTGCCCTAATTCTTTTGTACTCGGTATCGCTGTGGCGCCGGAGGGTTCTAGAATGACGCTGGGCTATATAAATACCGTCTGAATGACAGCAGAGCGAAGTCGGTGATATAAATAAACAGTCTACGAGTTGTGAACATAAATAAATTAGTTATATAAATAAATGTAGTGATATAGATATTAGTTAAATAAATAATTTTAGTTTTTAAGCATTTAATAATATTCGTAGTCTTAAATTAGTGTTTATAATTATTTAATCATAGTGTTAGTTACTTTTATCATCTTCTTAATATTTAATCTTAATTATTTATAGTTTAATAAACGTATTATTTTCACTAATAATATCTCTCTTATTTTTACAATTCACCCATATAAATAAAACGTTACAATAGTTAAACAGTCGTCTGTGAGCCTTCATAGTGAACGGACGTGCTAGCTGTTGTGCCTAATAATTGTTATCTGTTACCTAATACCTAGCTATTAGAACCAATTAAACACAAATTTTATTCAAAATTAATAAAAAGTGAATAAAAAAAGTGTCGACAAATCCAAAATTAACTACTGACGGCCACCTCTTTGGTGGTCGTCAGGTTAACAACCCGCCACAATTAAGCAACCCATGGACTTTATCAAGTACTCCAGTTACACAAAATCCAATGCAAGACATGGAATTCAGTAGTCCTACTACGCTAGAAGATATATATAAAGAAATTCAAGCACTGAAGCTAGAAAATCAAGCCATAATAAAAGAAAACAAAGTACTGAAGCAAGTTATTACTAATCTTCAATCAAAAAAGACGAACACTCAAGAAACCAGTTCAAATATAAACGAGAATGCCGTAGCTGAAGAAACTGCATGGATTGTTCAAAAAAACAAAAAAAGAAAATTAACTTCAACACCAGAGAACAAGAACACCAAGCAAAGCCAGAAACAAACTGAAGTTAAACAGTTTAAACCTCCACCTATAATAGTAAGTAATATAAAAGAATACAATCAACTAAATCAAACACTAAGAAACTTAAACTTAAAATTCAAAACAACTATGATGAATAATAGCCAGATAAAAATTAATGTTGAAACCGAATTAGAATATAGAACCTTAACAAAATTCATGAACGATAAAAGCGTTTTTCAACACGAGTGGCATACATATGAAGACAAATCATTACGCCCAATAAGAGTTATGGCTAAAAATCTACACTCTTCCTGCCAGCCAGAAGAAATCAAAACTGAATTATCTGAAAAAGGATTTAAAATACTTGATGTAATTAATAAGTATAAGAAAGAAAAGGATAACAATGGAAAAGCTGTGATAAAACCGCTTCCGCTATTTATGTTAACATTTAATAACGACGAAGATATAAAGAAAATTTTTGAAATTGAATACCTGTGTCACATGCGTGTCAAGATCGAAGCAGTAAGAAGCACAAAATTAATTCCTCAATGCAAAAAATGTCAGAGATTTGGACACACACAAAAGTTCTGTTCACATAACCCAAAATGTGTAAAATGTGCAGGGGATCACTTGACCATCAATTGCCAAAAACCACCTGAACAAAAACCAAATTGCTCAAACTGCGGGAACGAACATCCGGCGAATTACCGCGGATGTGTAGTAGCTAAAGAACTTCAAAAACGAAGGGACTTAATTACTAAAGCAAAAAATATACAGCAAAACCAGCCAAGACAATTTAGATCTTCTCCAATAACGGAAGGAATATCCTTTGCCCAAGTAGCAAATAACAGCGAAACTGAACAAAATCACAATCAAAATGAACAACAATCATTAATGCAAATGATGCAAACTCTAATATCTAAATTTGAAACACAAGAGAAAACAATGAAATCACTAGAACTCAGAATTTCTAAAATAGAAAATAATACAACAAAGCAGTTTAAAAAATAAATAATGGATCAAACTGATATAAGAATAGCAACCTGGAATGCCAACGGCCTCCTAAACAGACGCGAAGAAATACAAATATTCCTTTACCTTCAAAACATAGATATATGTCTTATTTCTGAAACTCATTTTACTAACCAAAATTATTTAAAACTTAAAGGTTATAAAATATACCATTCAATACATCCACAAAACCAAGCAAGAGGAGGAAGTGCTGTTATTATAAAAGAAAATATTAAACATTACGAAGAACACCATCTTCAAACTGACGAAATACAACTAACTGTGATTGGAATCAAATCCACAAAACAAAAATTAAATGTAGGAGCTCTTTACTGCCCGCCAAGATATAACCTAAAAAAGGATGATTATAAAAACTTTCTCCTACATCTTGGAAATAGATTTATAGTAGGCGGAGACTTCAACGCGAAGCATACAGACTGGGGAGCGCGACTTACAACCCCTAAAGGTTCCCAACTGAACAAAGCAATAAGAGAGATGGGATGCAACTATCATACTACAGGTAAACCAACATACTGGCCTACAGATCAAAATAAAACACCAGATCTGCTAGACTTTTTCATATCTAAAAAAGTATCACCAAATTTTATAAAGATAGAAGAAAATTTTGATCTCAGTTCGGATCACTCGGCTGTCGTCATCACCTTGAGCGAGAGAATAATCACAAAAGAAAATAAACCTTTTCTAACCAATAAAACGACGGATTGGGAAAGCTTTAGAATAAACTTGCAAACAAACATCAACTTATCCATTCAGCTAAAAAACAAGCAACAATTAGAAGAAGCAGCCGAGAACTTTAACAAAATAATACAAAATGCCGCTTGGAGCAATACCAAACAATGTATTCGCAAAACCATAGGGAACAACTACTCAGTTGAAATACGAGAACTTGTCAAGGACAAAAGGAAAGCTAGAAGAAAATGGCAAATGACCAGAGATCCTGCCGACAAATCCATCCTAAATAATAAAACACAAAAGTTAAAAAGAGAAACTCAGAAAATAAAAGAAGAATCAATGAATAGCTACTTAAGTAATCTATCGGCGGACAAAGCCACTAACTACTCGCTTTGGAAAGCAACGAAAAGATTAAAGCAACCAATTACGCAAACACCACCTATAAGAAATGGAAATGTACCATGGGCAAGAGACAATAAACAGAAAGCTGATACATTCGCAGATCATCTCGAAAATACTTTCAAACCAAACGAAGCACAAAATGATAATAACATAAATGAAGAAATTGACAATGAAGAAAGCGAAGATATACCACTAGTATCTCCTAGAGAAGTAGCCAATGAAATATTAACAAACATGGGCTCGAAAAAAGCTCCCGGCTTCGATTTAATAACTGGGGAAATTCTCAAACAGCTGCCCAGAAAAGGAATAGTTATGTTAACATATTTAATTAATGCAGCATTTAGGTTAAAACATGTCCCGAACATATGGAAAGTGGCGGAAGTAATCATGATACCAAAACCTGGAAAACCACCAAACGATGTAAAATCTTACAGGCCAATATCCTTATTGCCAATAATTTCGAAATTATTTGAAAAACTGCTATTGAGAAGGTTAAAACCAATAATAGAACGGAAAAATATAATTCCAAATCATCAATTTGGATTTCGCAACAAACATTCAACCATAGATCAAGTGCACAGGATAACGAGCACAATAGAAAAAGCTTTAGAAAATAAAGAAATCTGCGGAGCCATTTTTTTAGATATAGCGCAGGCTTTCGATAAGGTTTGGCATAAAGGCTTAATTTACAAATTAAATACATTATTGCCTAAACAGTACGCTGACCTGTTAGAATCCTATATCTCTGATAGACTATTTAGAATTAAACAAGATGATTCCTTTTCAAACTTAAAAGAAATAAAAGCTGGGGTGCCACAAGGCAGTGTTCTAGGACCTATACTTTATCTGTTATATACTTGCGACTTACCACAAACTGATAATGTTACAATAGCGACCTTTGCAGATGATACTGCTATTTTAGCAACAGCAAGTGATGAAGAATCAGTCACGGAAAATCTCCAAAGAACTTGTAACCAAATCACATCTTGGACAGAAAAATGGAGAATTAAACTAAATGAACAAAAAACCATTCACATTAATTTCACCAACAAAAAGTGTACAAATCAACATCAAATCACAATCAATAACAATATCATTCCACATGCAAACACTGCTAAATACCTTGGAATGACGCTCGATACAAAACTAAAATGGGTTGAACATGTAAAAAAGAAAAAACAAGAACTTGACATTAAATACAGGAAAATGTACTGGTTACTTGGAAGAAGATCGCAGCTATCTATATCTAATAAAATTTTAATCTATAATCAGATATTAAAACCTGTATGGTTGTATGGCTCGCAACTTTGGGGTTGTACCAAACAAAGTCATAGAGAGAAAATTCAGAAATTCCAGAACAAAGTCCTACGTAACGCAGTGAACGCTCCATGGTATGTCCGCAACAGCGATATCTGTCGAGACCTCAAAGTTGACAGTATTAATACGGTGATTAAATGTTCTGCAACTAAACATGAAGCAAGACTCCACCATCACATCAATGTCGAGGCAATCCAACTGCTAGATAACGACGGCTTGAAACGAAGACTCAAAAGAACAAAACCTTTTGAGTTAGTGTAGCAAAATAGTGAAAAGTGTACGTGAAAGTGCGATAAGTGCTGTGCTATAGTGCCATGTAGGAAACCAGGGAAAACTAGGAAATACCACTGGGTGTACCCTAGAGACGATATTTACCTTAATTTTAGATTAGAGATAAATTAATGGTTAGTCTGTAAAGACTAGTTTTAATATGTATGATAATAATAATAATAATAAAAAAAAATAGTTAATTTCAAGCTCAAAAATTCTATACAAATTAATAAAGGCATCAAAACTTATTTAAAAATTTTCATTAAGTTCATGAAATTTGAACTTTATTAATAGTATCTAAAAATACATCTTACCTTGAAGAAAGAGCTGTTTTTCCAACTATATAAAATAGTAACAACAGAAGATATGCATATACAATGATAATACAATACATATACCGGGATAACACGAAAAGCGAGCCATAGGCGTTTGACATGGGAAAACGGTTTTTCCTTGCGCACAAGTGGCCTATTAATTTTAGACAATAATGCATCAAATAAATGTTGGAGAGAATTAAATTTTGCATATAATTCAACTATCATTTTTATTTTGCATATCTCATAATTGCGTAAAGTGAATTTAAAATTTTGTAAAAATTACTGTTAACCCGTGTTAACCATGGTATTGAAATAAAATCACAAACAAATGTAATGACTCACTTGTCAGAAATTATAAAATATAATTTGCGTCAAATTAATAATAATTTGTTACTTTTCTTCGTGTGGATAATTCCTCCATATTCAATGATGATGACTCAAACATATGGTATTTGCCAGTAAAAATGTCACAATATTGTAGCGCGCGTCGACCCGACGCGCCGAATTCTTGCGCCGCCACTGGTAGCATGTTTTCTAGCGATGACGTAATTCCCCACGGGGGAAACCCATACGCGTTTAGACTGCTTAATTACATCCCGTGGAGTGATTCCTTTGTATTCGATGATTGTCGCTTCGGAAAGTTCCAGAAAGACATTGGGCTGTATAAATAGAAGTAACAAGCAATGAAGATGGTGATATAAATAAATAGTCTACGAGTTGTTAACATAAATAAATGTAGTTATATAAATAAATACAGTGATATAAATATTGCTTAAATAAATAATCTTGTTGTGCTTATGAATTCAATAATATTCTTAGTCTTAAATTAGTGTTTATAATTATTTAATCATAGTGTTAGTTACTTTTATTATTTTGTAATATATATCCTAATTATTTATCGTTTAATAAACGTATTATTTTAATTAATAATATATCTCTGATTTTTACACTTCACCCATATAAATAAACGTTACAATATTGTAGCGTGATCGCCGCCACTGGTAGACTCTTCTCGAGCGATGACGTAATCCACACACCCGTCTAGACGTGTCTAATTACTTGGGGTCATCTGATTCCTTTGTATTCAATAGAACAGTCTAGAAAAGAGACTGCGGGCTGTATAAATACGGTCAGGGAGGACAGCCGAGACACATTCTATTATATAGAAGCAACGAGCAATGAAGTTGGTGATATAAATAAATAGTCTACGAGTTGGGAACATAAATGTAGTTATAGAAATAAATATAGTGATATAAATATTGTTTAAATAAATAATCTTTGTGTTTAAGTATTTAATAATATTCTTAGTCTTAAATTAGTGTTTATAAGTGTTTAATCATATCTTTATCTTAATTATTTATCGTTTAAATAAACTTTTATTTTAGTTACAAATAATTCTCTGATTTTTACACTTCACCCAAATAAATAAAACGTAACAATTTATTACATGTAAAATGTCATTACCATGGTAACACTATACCGTGTCTACTTTTTTATGGACTATAGCAAATACAATGGTAACATTTCCATATTGCTGTAATTTCTACCCTATTAATTTTAGAACAAAAATGTAAATACATAAAATGTTCAAAATTAAAACTGCATCAAATGATATAATAGGTTCTTGCCATAACATAAACATAAAATAAAATATCCGTCTTTAAGCTTTTTATAGAGTGCGATGCAAGACAAAACATACAATTTAAATAGTCGTATTCTTTGACTTTCACAGATACAAGTTTATTAATTGATATGTAATTGTTAATATTATTCCACTGGGCTTTTTCTGCAATGGTAAATGTATCAATGATACATAATTTAATGAAATCAATAGTTATTAAAACTTTATGACAGATGTCACCTACCAAACTCAAGTAATACAACTGTTTAACATTTTTGTACTATTGCTCATGGCACTCTGTAAATAGCTAAAAATTACAACTTTTATTTTACATCTCTCTCGCTAACGAAACGCATGTTTGATTTATTAGATGCACTTTTTAATTCTGAACATTTTTTGTATTTACAATTTTGTTGTAAAATTAATAGGGCAGGAAAGTACAGCCATATAAAATTTTACCATTGTATTTCCTATGGTCCATAAAAAAGTAGATACCGGTATATAATAAAGTCACCTTCATAAAATTTTAAACGGTTACGAGACGTGGTTAATAAAAAATGTGATTATCGAATTACGTACCAAATTTAATTCTCTACAGCATTTATTTGAAACATTGTTGTGCAAGGAAAAACTGATTTTCTATGTTAAACACCTATGGCCCAGTTTTCTTGATACACTCGGTATATTACTTAAGGAAATACAATATCAGAAAACATTAATATAAATATAAAATATATCATTACTTCTTATTACCATTTCTGAGTGTGCTAATTTGCTTTTTTTAGTTGCAGATTTCTGTAATGATGATGTATCTACCACCATTGAGGGCATTTTCAAGGTGTTACCGTATGGCTAGAGTACCTACACTAACGCATTATAAAAGGTGAAATATTTATATATAAACTTCCATGTTTTTAATGAAGTCATTGCAATGTGGTATTATCATTACACCGGTCAATAAGATAACTGTACTAATTTAATAACTATGTACATTAGTCCTTTTGCGAATTATGTTTGTCAACTCGAAGGTAGGTTTTTTAAAAAGTAAAATTACAACTTTATTCTAATACTAGTTACTACAATGCTACAAATCTGTACTAATTCTTTACTAATGCCATGTTTTTTATATTACATTTTATTTTATACATACTTTAATGCTGTGTCAGGGGTTTCCTATTTCTGCGGCCGTCATAGGTTTACGGGATGTAACTCCTCCAGCCCTAGTGAAGAACTATGGGGGTTTTAGCCACAGAGTTCGCTGACATTGCGATGCCTTCTTGAAGTTGAGCACTGGGCCTTTGTTTTCGTTTCTGCGCAAAATAATAAAAAGTACAACATAACACAATTAAAATAATTAATGTGTACAATAGCACTGTGTATATACTGGTTTTATTATAGTAAATTGGTTGATCTATCATTGAAATTAAGTTTTTTGTTTCGTACAAGTTTATTGTGTCTAATTTAACTTTTGTGTAGTTTAGAATGACTTTGTTGTTTTGACTTATTGTTGATGGTAACTTTGGCAAATTAATGTATATAAAATTTGTTTTACTAGTTTGAAAAGTTTTTAGAATGGTGTCTTTTATTTTCACTTCACATTCATTATTAATTTCAATTAAATAAGTTCCATTTAAAGGGATGTTGTTTGTATTTCTACCACATTTTTGAACGGCAGCAACACTATATGGGGTGATGACAATCCATTGATTCTTCTATATCTTCTGGATCTTGATCTTCGGTATGTCAGCTGGGACAGCTACGCAGTTTGTTATGTTTATGTTGAAATTCAAGAGTTGAACTTCGCATAGGGCGTCTTCGTTTGTTTGGGCGACGTGGACATCTGGGCACAGAAATTCTTGTGGTAGAATCTCTTCATATTGCGAATCGAAGAATGCATAAGTCTGCTCATTGGAAATGAGGAATTTTGAACATGGAATAATGGTTTTGAATGCTATATGATTTGGGGTAGGTAAAGAATATAATTAATAATAATCAAAATATTCGGCTTCCACGATTGGAATTTGTAATAGATATGTTATTTGATTACCTTTACTATAACTTTTAATGGTAATATTTTTTTCCAATAACAATAAATTTTCTAATGTTGACTTGAAAGGAAATTGCTTGTTTATTTAATAAAATAATTTCAGAAAATAAGTCATTTAAACGAATTTGGTTGCCTGAAAGTTTTTGAAATTGTCATTAAAATTTTGAATTGATGTTTGCAATATAGTCATTTGATTATCAAAGAGTGTTTCAAGTTTGTTTTGGTTATTTGATACTTTAGATATGATATCGTCATATTTTTCGGCATCTGGTTGGTGAAGATTTCCGGTAATAGACTTAATAATTGAACCTAATCCATCTACGAAGCCTCTTTTATGTCTTTTTATTAGAGAAGGATTTAATTGTTCTATCTGTGTTGAAACTTTATCTTCGAGGATGTTAACTATACGATAAGAGTGGTGACCTACTGTTGAACTTTCCAATTCCTTTTTAATAAATGAAAATTTATTTTTTAGTATACGAAATTCATTAATAATGTTGGTAATGTCAAATATTTGTATAAATGTCCAGTAGTCTTTCTGTATTTGGGCTTGACCCAGTTTTAAAGGGAAAAGACAAAGATTATGATTAAGGTTATGGTATTTTGGTAATTCTAACGTTGCTGTGACAAGGATCTGTAAAAACAGGTTTTCTTAGTTCTTTAATATGTATAATTTCAGATTTATCTTTTTATTTTGATTTGTTATTTCTACTCGATTTTTATCTAAAAAGTTTGTAATTTTGTAGGGTCCTAAAAATTTGGAATTCTTTTTCTGTGTAAAGGATTCTGTTTAAACACAATTTGATTTAATTTGAATTCGTTGTTTTTATCTCCTTTCGTATTTGATTTCAAAACTACTTTTTCTTTGTTTGTTTGTAGTTTATCCGAAACTGCTTGGTAAACATATTTTAATCTTTCATTGTGACTTTCTACATAGTCATTATAAAACGAATTTGGGGTAAATATTTCATTTGAATTTCTTAACTTTGTATGACCGAAAGCTAACTCAAATGGTGTATAATTGGTGGATCGAATTATTGTATCCAATAATTGCATAATTCATTAGATCGCTGTTATCGTCTGGAAAAGATTCTTTTAATATTCTTAAATGTTCGATGATGGTTGAATGAAATCGTTCGACAATTCCGTATGATTCGTGATGATATGGTGTCGTAAAATGAATATTAATTTTGTGTAATTTTAGAATTTTTTGTACAGTAGTATTGTTGAATTCTTTTCCGTTGTCCAGAATTAAATTTTCAGGAATACCAAATGAAGAGAAATATTTTATTAGAGCATTGCTAATATTAATGGCGGTCTTACCTTCTATAAAAATTGCCTGCGCAAATTTTGTAAAGGCATCTACTAAAGTTAAATAGTTCTTCTTGTCGAAAGCAAAAACATCTATATGAATAATTTGGAATGGTCTAGTTACAGTTTCTGTTAACATTAAGGGGACATATGGTTTGTTTCTACAGTATTTTGCTCTTTGGCAAATATGCATTAATAAAGTTATTTACTGTTGACTTCATGTGTTTCCAATAATACTTTCTTTTTAAGTATTCTAATGTTTCGTTTATACCTCTATGGTTTGTTTTACCTTCATGATGATTTCTTATTAAAATAATTTGTTCTTCTTGATCTCTAATTGTATTTAATAATTTGACACATTTAATTAATTTTGGACCTTTTTCCGAAAAATGGTTTTAAAATACTCTACTAAAATCTATATAAAGTTTTTCAGTATGGAAATACATGTGATAAATATTTTTCGAGGTTATATAGTTTTTCAAAAATTCAAATATAATTTTTTCGTTATTATTTTCAGGTATTTTAACTTTTATAATTCTCTGATTTTCGTAGTTTTCGTGGGAAATGTCACATTTAGGATAAAAGTTTGGGAATACCAGGATCTGATTGGTTTTATTGTTTATCATTTCGTCTATGATTGTGATTCCGTCGTTGTTAGTATCACCTGCAGTTGCATTTTCTGAGTCTGAGATATTGTTATCAACTTGTACAATGTCAGTGTCCTGTTGAACATGAGACGTGTTTGGAGGTCTTATCTGGATATCAGATATGATGTAGAATTTAGGTTTCTTTTTGTTATTAATATTGTTATTTGAATTTTGTATATTATCTGGGGGTTTTAATAATTGGAGGCTGTGGTTCATTGGGATCTAAACTTTCTGCTAAAATACGGAAGTAATTTGCAATATCATTACATATTTATAGTTCCAGGATTATTAATCACTGATTCGTTTTCTATGGCATTGATATTTATGCGAGAAAGACAATCCGCGTTGGTATTACATTTGCCTTTTTTACAAATTATGTTATAATCGTATTCCTCTAATTTCAATTTCCACCTGATTAATTTTGAATTTGGTTCTCGTAAATTAAATAACCACGTTAGGGGACGATGGTCTGTTACGATTGTAAATATGCGACCATATAAGTAATGTCTAAAGTGTTTGCAGGCCCAAACAATGGTTAGCAATTCTTATTCAATTGTTGAGTATCGTGTTTCTGTATCGTTTAAAGTACGAGAAGCATACGTTATGGGTTTATCTCTTGGAATTTCGCCTTGAGAAAGGACAGCGCCTAATGTGTAATTACTCGCGTCAGTTAGAATAAAAGGCTTATCAAAATCGGGATATTGGAGAATTGGGTCGTTTATTAATAAGTTTTTACAGGTGTTAAAACTGTCAATAAAGACTTTATCATGTATAACTTTCGAGTCTTTTTTCAGGCATTTTGTCATGGGTTTTGTAATTTTTGCAAAGTTTTGTATGAAACGTCGGTAATATCCAAGTAAACCGAGAAAGCTTTTGATGTCTTTTTGGGTTTTAGGTATTGGGAAGTTTTTTATGGCTGATATTTTTCCGGGATTGGGTTTAATGCCGTCGGGTGTAACGATGTGTCCTAAATATTGTACAGATGTTTGTAAGAATTCCAATTTGTCTAATTGTATTTTAAAATAACTTTGTCTTAGTCTGTCGAAAACTGATTTGAGTCGTTCAATGTGTTCTTGCAGTGAAGAACTGAAAATTATAATGTCATCTAAATAGACAAGACAGGATTCGTGTTGTAAACCTCTAAGGACATTATCCATAACTCGTTGAAAAGTAGACGGGGCATTTTTTAGGCCAAATGGCATGCGCTTAAATTCGTAATGTCCACCTTCAGTCGAGAAAGCTGTTTTTTGAATATCTGCAGGGTCTACTTCGATTTGATGAAAACCGCTTGCTAAGTCGAGTGTTGAGAAATAAGTTGCTTTACCAAGTTTATCTAAAATATCTGAGATGTTAGGAAGTGGGTATTTGTCATCTACGGTATGTTCGTTAAGTTTCCTATAATCAATAACTACTCTCCATTTTTTTTGTACTATCCAAATTGGGCTAGACCATGGCGAAACACTATTTTGAATAATTCATTGTTTTAACATTTTTGAAATTTGATCGCGTACTTCTTCTTGTTTGTGTACTTCCGGGAATCTATATGATTTGACATGAATAGGGGTATCGTCTCGTAATTTAATTTTGTGATTCACTTCGTTTGTAAAACTAAGTGGAATACCTTCACAATAAAAAATGTCATAATATTCTTAACGCATCTTTCTCTTCCTTGTTACAGTGATCTAGTCTTATATTTTTTTGATTTTGTTTTAATAAAGTGTCAGTTTCGGTGTCTATTTCACAATCAGTTTCCATTTTCTCAATAAAATTTAGTTCGATAGAATTTAGATTTTCGATATCCAAAGGTTGATGAATATTTAATTTTACTGGTTTTTCGTTTATATTTGTTACTGTAGTTATTGCGAAATTATTAATAACATTTACTACAGCTTTGGGCATTTCAATGCCGTTTTCAAAATTTGTGTATTGTAATAATCCGATTCCGTTGCTTTGTGTAACTGGTTACCATACTTACGCGAGGGGGTATAATTATAGAGTAATTTTTAAAATTGTTTCTGAATTCGTCTACATTTTCTGGTTCATATACTACAGGGATATTCGCAAATGGGGTTGTTAATCGTTTAATGTTTACATTTACATTGGCATTTAATTGTCGTAATAAATCTACGCCGATAAGTCCATTATATTTGTCACTAAATTTGAAAAGATAAAACTTGTGGCTTTCAGGAATATTAAAAATTTGAAATAAGGGTATTTCGGCTACTTCGTTATGAAATGCGACGTTATGAGCTGTCTGAATATTGATATTTTCATTAAAAATATAATTTTGATAAAATTTATAAGCGGGATTAGGATTAATTAAACTTTTAGTACTGCCAGTATCGATTAAGAAACTTGCATTAATTTCGGGTAGGTATATAAATATGGGGTAGGTTTGCATTTAATTGTATTACGTTGGATTCGGGTTCATTGATGCCGTATGAAAATTTTGTTTATTCTCCACGTTTTCAAGTTCGTATGCACTGTTATCAAAGGTGTAACTTGATCCGTCATAATTAGCAAAGTAATTATAGTTTGTCTCAGAGTTCTCATATACAGGATGTTCGTAAGCATGGTTCTCACAGGTTTCATTTTCTACAAAATTTTGATTTTCAATTTGGACTTCCGAATTATCATTGTTAATATCTTGATTGTAAAGTTGGTTTGATGTAAAAGGTTTTTGCATAGACATTCTAGTACGAGCTGAAGTAGTGTCCATTGGCTCGGGTACATACTCTTTTTGGTGTTGTTGATTTTGAACAGGGCGTACAGGATTTTGAGAGAAATTTTGTTGTCTTTGCAATGGTATAAAATTTGGAGGACGCATTGGACTTGGGTGTTGTCATTGTGCGAATTGGGTAGGACGCCAATTAGGTTGGGCATTTGTTTTGTAAAATGGGTTTGCTCGGACAGCCATCAAGTTCGGTCTCGGTGGTTGTTGTCTAGGAATATATACAGGTATTTGGGGTGTTGGATTTGCAGGGAAATATTGTATGTTCGGTACATAGCCTGTATTTGTCGGTACAGTCTGTCTTGGAGTTATTCTGTGTGTTGGTCTAAACGTGCTTTGTAAATTTAAAGTATTTTGTTTTTGAATAGAATATAAGAAATTTTCTTCCTCTATGACGAGGCTCATGGCTTTTTCTAGACTGTCTGGATTTCTTAATCTAACATTTGTTTGAATGTTTGGAGGTAAACCATGTTATGCATGTTTTGAGGGCCAAATCATCATAATTTTTAATTTGCGGTGTTTTTTCAGCTGCTGTTATATCGGAGGAGTTTAATTTTGCAAATATTAAGCTGCGGGCATCTTGACACTTCCTACCAAAATTGTATGGTGATTCATTTTTTTGGGGTCTTAAAGAAATCAAATCTTGTACTAGACAATCAATATTTCTTTGATCTCCAAAACTTAAACTTAAAGCATCTTTAATCTCTTTCCATGTATTTAATTCTGTTCTTGAATCGATCAAAAGTTGTGCACGATCAGTTAATTTACCCAAAATTGCTCTTATTAAGAATTTTTTCAAATTTTGATCTGGACTATTGAATGTATCTATTAAATTTTGACAATTTTCAATAAATATATTCAACGTGTGTGGGTTGCTTTCATATTTAGGTATTGAATCTAAATATAATCTTAAAAGTTGGTAGTCAATGAGGACAAGAGTAACTGGTGGTACCATTTCTGTTTCTTGTATAGTTATAGTACTTAGTAATTGGATTAAATTATTTAATTCTGTGTTAGACATAAATTGCTTTAAAATATATTTTTATTAATTGTGAAGCCGTCAATTTAATTAATTATCTTTTAAGGTATAATGGAATAAGTGGAATGAGCAACTTACATTAAAATAATTGGTTTCATTCTTCTTAATCTAGGTGCCTATAGGTTCCGGACGAGTTTGTTCTTCCCCCAGGTCTTCCTACTGCTGGATTCGGCAATGTTTGTCCTCGACCAGTAGTTGTAATTTTTCTTTCCTCACCTTCTGACTTGGTTCTTGTGGACGGCGGGTGTGACTTTGGTGTTGAACCGATATGCGCTCGATTTTTACCGTTTCACTACCGAACCGACCGTTTATTCTCGATTAATCGTTGAAACGAAAATTGTTCGTACGATATGTCCAATTTCGAGAATCCTACAACGACTGCGCCAATTATGTTTGTCAACTCGAAGGAAGGTTTTTTAAAAAGTAAAATTACAACTTTATTCTAATACTAGTTACTAAAATGCTACAAATCTGTACTAATTCTTTACTAATGCCATGTTTTTTGTAATACATTTTATTTTATACATATTTTAATGCTGAGTCAGGGGTTTCCTATTTCTGCGGCCGTCATAGGTTTACGGGATGTAACTTGCGTCAAATGGGACAATACGTTCCAAAGTATTTTATATTGTATTTCTTGGGATACATGGCCTTAAAAGTATATGTATGTATAATAACATGTTTTTTTTAATTGTCCACAAAAAAAATCGAAACAACAAACAAAAACAATTTGTAAAATATGCATTCTTTTCCGTACTAAATGTTTGTGAACCATAGGAATAAAATGGTAATTTTTTTATCTGGCTGTAATTTTTGCCCTATTCATGTTAAAACAAAAGCATAAATACAGAAAAAATGTTCAGAATTAAAAACTGCATGCTAGATTTTCCCCATTTATTCTTTGATCATTACTCCTCATTCGCATTTACTAATTATAAATAAATCGTAATTTAAAAAATTATTCTCTAATACTTGATTTTGTTTGAAAGAATAAATAAGTATCATCGATATATGACTATGAGTGCAAAAAACAATGAAATACTTAGATGGCTAATCAGTAATGTAGATCAAGAAAAAAAAATTGTCCCGGGATTAGTATCTTGCGGTACTTACACATATTGTGCTTGGGCTGACAATTAAAAAAATAAAACATTTTATTTTTCAATGTAGTCTCTGTACAATATATTTATAGGATAGTTCATTTTATGTATGATGTACTAAGTTTACATTCAGTTTTGAAAATTGTTTTAGTTTTCAATCAAAGTGTTTACATGCAATTTTCAAAACAAGTTTTCAGATTGGTTTGAAAACAGTTTAAGCACATGCATATTTCGTTGATATAAGTGACAGATCCTCTTCACTCCAAATATTTCGTTTTGCCATTATTCTAATTTTTTTAACTTCGTACCAGAAATACGCAACTGTCAGTTTATTTGTAGATTAGTAATACTCGCAAAACAATGACAGAAACGTTAGGCTACGTACACATGCGCTATATCGAAACTGAATTTTACGTGTTTACATAAGTAGTTTTGAAATCAGTTTTCAACTCAATCTCACGAATTTTAGTTTTGGTTTGAGATAACTCAAAACCGTTTTGACACTGTATACACGGCGCTTTCAGAACTGAAAACGTTTTGAAAACAGTTTCAAAACTGAATGTAAACTTAGTATATGTACATATATGTTTAAACATTTTGTATCTACGGGGTGAAGTTTACCACCTGTACCTATTCTTACTCAACCCACAGTATATGAGACAAACAGTAGGGATACTCTCAATAGACACTCTAGCGACATGGAATAGAACAAATAGTTGCTATGGTAATGACATTCCAAACAAAGATCTGTTATCAGCTATTCACAGTACCACAAATTTAAAGATGTAAACCATGTAAACATGATAAATGTTAAACGTCATTTGATAATTATTATAGTTTTAGTCTATTATTGTTTTAAACTGATTTTTTAAATAAACAAAACAAATCAGAATAGAGACTTAGGTTATAATACAATGACAGATGCAAACAATACAGGAATAGTACTATTGAGAGGGACATAAGACAACAAGTGGGAGTTTGTTTGGATCGAGATCTTCTATCTCTCTCTTGCGTGTGACGTCAATTCGGTACGTGTGTATTCAAAATTTTATTGCGCATTCTGCTGCACATGCGCATCATAAAGGTAAAGGTATTCCTAAAATATGGTGGAAAAATTATCCGTAGAAATAATAAATGTTCTGGGGGCTTCTGATACTGCAAATTTGGATAATGAAGAGTAAAAAAATAAACAATTACAAAATAAGAAAGTAGGAGATACTTATATTTTAATAATAATTATCTATATTTGTTGGCTGTTTTTAATTGCAATACGCAAACGGATATATAAATAATTTCAACGACGCTTATGTTCCCACCTGTCAAACGTCAAACAAAGTTAGAAGACAGACCTCGTTTGTGCTTTTGTTCATCTTACTTGTTTTTGTATTCTTTGGAATCTTATCTTTTATTTCTTATAAAATCATTAAGTCATAATTAGTATTTATTGTAATTATTAACATATTCACACCACATTTTTTGTATTATATTAACATTTCTAAATGATGTGCCTGCGTTATTTTACTCCTTTATTCATTATTTTACAAAAGAAAGTATTTTTGTACTCTTTAAGGGGAATTATCCACGTTTAATGCTTTAAAATAATAAGAAATAGTTTCATACCACAACTGTGAATTTCGGGATGAAAGGGATGCCTAAAAAATAGCCGCTAGTTAAAATTTGCTACCGAAACATCCAAGGTACTGATGCTGTGTCTCTACAGTTTGTTTCTTATACTGTGCTCAAACCATCATCAGTCCTTATTAGTCTTGTAAAAATGCTCATACCGAAACACCCAATGAACATAAATCAAACAAATACACGTATTTATTATTTATAAACATATGATCCTTCGAGAAATCACAACATTATTTTGGTCACATCGAGCCGGATAATAATAATTTGAATCAGTTGAAATTAAATATATATATATATATATATATATATATATATATATATATATATATATATATATATATATTCATCAGTCTAACAACCGAACGTCCGTACTTTGCCAGATCCCCAACAATTTGACGTCCTTCGTAAAGTGACGTCCGAATATGGACGCCAAATTATAAATCAGTTTTTCTCACATTTTTAGCATCTACGTGATGTGGGGAGTCTACCTGCAAATTTTAATTTTGGACGCCAAATGACTGTTTTGTTGTTAACAGCCGTATATTTAGTTCATCGAAATTCCGTGTGTGGCGCTTTCGTCGCATCATAATATACGCCGCCGTATATTGAAAACCGAAAATCACCGCCAATTTGACGTCCATACACTTGGCAACATGGCATGTGTAACTCGTGCGTTTAGTTTTCAGTATTTCTTCACTTTAAATGTTTAAAGAATATGAATCTGATTTGGTTATGATACCATAATCAAATATTATATTGACAAATTATTATTTTTAAAGAATTTAGTCAACACTAAGTAAAATTATTAAGATGTCT
Organism: Harpalus rufipes; assembly: GCA_951394225.1. Classification (NCBI taxonomy): domain Eukaryota; kingdom Metazoa; phylum Arthropoda; class Insecta; order Coleoptera; family Carabidae; genus Harpalus; species Harpalus rufipes. The sequence continues at coordinate 38,502,307 of OX596278.1, read as the reverse complement.
ATTATTTTCCATATTATTTTGTTTATTTTATAAAGATAATTTGCAGAAATAATGTATTTTTATAAAATAATTATTTTTTGAGAACTCGTATTTTCTCAATTAAAAAAATCTTTTCCACATATAAACGACGAAAGTTTACTCATTAAAACATGAAAAATAGTTTCATATTTATTTATTGTTCCGGTATTTTGTTACTGTGTCATATAGGAATGCAATAACTTCTTTGATAATAACATTTTATGACAATGACAAATTTTAAATGAATTATTTTTTCTACGTTCCGTTAATAAGAAAGATAAGAAAGATATTGTTTTTGGTCAAAAAATTCATAGTCCGTTTTTAACGAATAAGCACATTTTAGAGTCCCTAGAATACAATTTTACTACTTTTACGATGATGTCTGTACATGTGTGTGTGTGACAATCGTTATTCGATAACTGCAAACTCCAAAAATTACAATTTTTTACGTACTTCTCATTTGTATACCCTTATGAAGAGCTGATTCGATTTTGGTTATAATTGGTCAACCCGACCGGAAGTACCCAAATTTTTATTATAAACATTAAAGAATATTATATTACATGATTACAATTTTTCATTATATTTGCTATAGTTGGAAGAGAAAAATAATTATAAAGAAATTAGGTTTCATAAATCTTGCAGTCTATGCAGCATCACAATGGAAACAATTTGGATATTCAAATTATACTAATTGACAGATGTCAGGGTCAAAATATGTTCGTGAAATAATTTTACTAAAAATATAATCTTTTGCAAGAAGGATTTAAAAATATATAAAATTGAAGGCAGGTAATGTGTTGACCACATTAGATTTTCTTCATTCAGTACATGAAACTTTGTAAACGCGAAATAGGAAATTAGTTTTGGATCTTAAAAAATACTAAATAATTTAAACAATTTTTAATTAATTTTCATTATGCTGGAAAGTAATTTTGAGTTTTTCAGTTTAACAGATGTAAAATAATTATTAGACTGATTAAATTATTGTCCGAATTCGCAAATCAGGTATAAATATGCAAGTATAAGAAAATAGCGTATAATATACGGGCATAAGTTCTTACAAAGCATAAATGACGTAAAAAAAACACTACGCTTCGTGTCGTGCTTTTAAGCTCGTCACACGTAGGTACTTTAAATACCAAATCATCATAGCCAGGTAGCTTTGCTTTCTTTGTTGCTATGGTAGATTAATTGAAAAAATGAAAATAGTAAGTATGGGGTCTCGTGGCCGTGTGCCTGAGTGTCTGGTCGCGAATCTGGGGACCCGGGTTCGATCCCGACCGACGCCAAAAATTACATCGAATTTTAATGGCACAAAATTGACCCCTGTGGTGCACTCTCCACGCCATCTATGAGTGCCCGTGAGGTGACGCCTGGTAAGCGCCCGCACGGTACAAATATTCCATCATTACCGATATCTGTATACCCAGCAATGGGTAATATGCCGTGATGAAATATTTATTTATTTATTTATGTAAGTATTGTCAATTGAAACAAAATTCTTGAAAATACTTTATTTTTATAATCGTCTAAAAAATATCTCGCTCGAAAGTAATATCGTATTGCTCGTGCATTCCCATTCGCACGTTATTATACTGTTATAAGTATTTTGTGAATGCGTGACTTGTAAAATTTAAAATTATTTTTTATTACATATTATGTATTAAAATACATCTATACCTGCTACTACAATGATTTTATAAATATCTCGATAAACATTTATAAAAAATAATCATAAGCATTTATTACTGATAAAGAAAAACCTCGCCCAAATTTTTTTATATATTATTATGAACCTGAGTGAAGAAAAATTATTGATATTACATCAACGTTTCTGTCATTACAATAACCATCTTCAAGATTAATCAATGTCTCTTTAGGATGTCATTACATAGAAAACACAATATATTAAATTATATATAAAACATTCCTCAGAATTGAATAGAAGAATAAATGAGATAAAATAAATAATGACATACAATTAGGTTAAAATAAATTTAAAATAGACAAGAATATAAAAAATGGTTAACAACTTTAGAACATTATCGGATAAAAACTGAAAATTACTTAAATATAAAATTTTAAAATACGGTATTTATAGTTTCGGGGATATTATTGGAAGCGCGGCCCCCCCGGCCGACTTATCTCTGCAAAATGTTATAAGAACTCGGTTAAATAAAACTTTTGGAGGTAAAGTCAATATTGCTCCTAGGTGAAGCCAAGGTATATCACTAGTTTTATACTATGTAGAGATGTGCATAGCACTGCGCAACATTATTCCTGCTTAAATTTTATTGGTGCATCGTGTATAATGAAATAAAAAGTTCAGTATTTTAAAAATTTAAAATCAGTATTGTAATTTGTATGAAAAATAAACTTGAAAATTTATTTCTGTCTTTTGAACTGCGATCATATAAGTTAAGGTGTAGCAAAAACAGCGTTAAATATTACATGTGATACACATATACATTTCATTAAAAAATACTGTTATTATAGGATAGACAAACTTAATTTGACAAAACAAATATTTAATATGATCAAAATGCTTGAAATATGGATGGTAGTTTTCTTACTTGCAAATGAAGCATATATGTATCTATATGAATTATGTTTTTGAGATATGGAACAAAAAAAATATTTCTTTTATATCTTATACGCTGAGGTACATATAAACAAGTTTATGAAAGATGTGAGAAAACTAGTAGGTAATTATTAAATAAAAATAATGATTGTTATTCCGATCATCCAATTTTACAAGCGATTACTTACGAAAATATGCTAATATAATGTATAAGTACTTCAGTCTTCTTAGTTGGGTGCTCAGAGAGCCAGTCAATATTTTTAATTTATTAGAAAATCAATTCCATACTTTTTTGGTCTAGGCGTCAGATGTTGCGATACATATATTAAATAGTCCTTATATCATAATATTTATTTAATAATTCATGTACCTACGGTTAAACTTTGTTTCAAAAGGAACCTTGTAACTTGTATATATTTAGGAACACCTAACTAAAAATTTAATTTGTGGCTGTAAAACAATCAAAAAATATGCTAAATCATCTAAACCCCAGTGCAAATATGTTTACCTATTCTAAAAGCATTTGGTTACTTTAATTCAAATTTTCAGTATGTCGGAAGCAGACATAAATTTGTATAAAATCTGATGTGGCCAACTCATGACCTTCCGTCTTTTCTATGTGTTTTATATAAATTACTCACAGATAAGGTAGTGTCCTGCAAAAGATTATATATTTCCAGTAAAATTATATATATATATTATATATAACTATGCAAATTATACTTGACACAGAAATCTGTCAATTACTAAAATATACTGTTTCTATTTGATTTACATTGTGCTTACAGCAACGTAGGTTGCAAGATTTATGAATATTAATTTCTTTATAATTTTTCATCTCCAAATACTTTGAATATAAAGAAAAAAAATAATCAAATCGTACAGAGAATAACATATATTTGTGATAACAAAATGTCAAAAAGAGATATTTAACATAAAAAAAACTGTTAAGAACTGCAAATAAGAGTACTTCCGGTGTACCAATTATAGCTAAAATTTAATTAAGTCTTTATACGGACGTACAAAAGAATGAAAGAATTATAATTTTTGGTATTGTAGTTGTTGGAGTTATCGGAGAACTTTTTTCACACACACACACATACACAATCAAACACACACACACACATAAACACACACACACACACACACACACATAAACACACACACATAAACACACACACACACAGAGTGAGAGATGCGCACACATACATACGAGTATATACAGACATCATCGTAAAAATAGTAAAACGAAATTTTTGACCAAAGACAATACCTTCCTTACCTAAGGTAACGGAAGATAAAAAAACAAAATCACAGAGAGGAAGAACAAAATTATTTATTTTAATAAAATTACAAATAAATGTGACATTTACGTAGCAATGTTAAAATATTTTGCACGTAAGGCGTATATATATACATATCTGCAGACCCATTTTATTAAACATGCAGAACGAATTTTGTTTTATTTGATTTAATTGAAGAATTGCATGTAAATCAAATTTAAACAAATAGTTTTCAAAATATTAGTAAAAATATAATTTAAAAAAAATCATGATCCCATGTTAGACGATTATGTTCGTATTCCATGTTAGTGCTACAGTAGATAATATTTGGCAACAGTGCAGGATGCCCGATTGATAGCTTTTTGTAAACGTATATTAATTTTGGACGCCAAATTGTCAGTAATACGTACAAAAATATACGCGGGACGGCAAAAACCCGTATAAAGTACGGAAGTCAAATATACGTGTATATTGTTTTCTTTAAATACGAATTTTTCGAAATATCCTTATGCTCACATTATTAGGTGGGGTGAAACATTCTATATACTCGAAGAAGTAGACGCCTAGGACCAGTATTTCCCATAGACGCCAAATGCATGTTTCTATGTACGGAAGTCAAATTGATAGAGAGATGTATATATATATATATATATATATATATATATATATATATATATATATATATATATATATATATATATATTCGCGAGTGAAATACCAAACCCAATGCAGACAGTTAACAGACCCAATCCAGGTGTTGTCAATATCTAAGCCAAGCTTCGGATGTCAACAAGGTCAGATCCCTTTTTTCCTTTTATCTTGCAAGTCTTAACATTTTATTTATATTAAATTTTCAATTATGACTACATTAGAAGAGCTTAAGACTCAACTAAGCACCAAAAAGCAGTACAAAATTTTAAAGAGAACGATAATGTTTTGTTGCTAGAAAAAATAACTACAGATTTAACAGAAATTTAAAAAAAATGAGATGATTCAAACCTAAATCGAAATTATTCAAATTTAGATCCCGGTAAAAATGAAATAGCTTTAGATGCGGAAAAATAAGATTCATAGTATTATGAAATTATCGCACAAAAAAAACTATTCTGTTAAAAAACAAACCCAGCCCCAGCAGCGACAGTAGTATACAGGCTAGCAAAAACATCGCGTACACCTTAAAAATCAAGTAACCGAGGTTTTACATTTTTTTAAGCTATGTAAATACGATTTTGTAAGCAATTGTCAATGCAGTTGTCTTTGTTATCCCCATGTTGCTATTTTATCTACTATATATATATATATATATATATATATATATATATATATATATATATATATATATATATATATATATATATATATGAGGTTAAGTATGATCACGACTGATCAGTTAAGTAAATTCATTTCAAAAAATCTTAACTAATGTGAGTACTTACTACCCAAACTATTTTTGATCGTATTATAAGTCTTTATTGTATTACAGTGTCCTGAAGATGGTTAAAATTATAACCGAAAGCTTGACAAATTAAAAAAGCCTACAATTTTTTTCTGACTGTCAAACTCAGTATCCACTTTCCTTAACTAATTACAGTCGCAATTACCTTTCACCTATATATATATATATATATATATATATATATATATATATATATATATATATATATTTACATCCCACTACCATTGTGGCGTCCCCTGTGTCATTTTCTACATTCAAAGTGACGTCCTTGTGCATATGACGTCCGGTATACGGACGTCACTTTAAAATGCCTTGTAAATTTTTTTCTGGCATCAGGGGGGGCCCTAGAATCGTTTGGCAAAATTTGTTATGGACGTCACAATGATAGCGGAGTGAAAAATGTATATTTTTTGTAGTTCAAAAAAATTCCACTTGTGGCGTTAGTGTCGTCCGGCGTATATACACTGTATATACAGAAGTTTCATTCCACCGACAATCTGAACTCCGTATACTTGGCAACAGTGGGCACTGGGCAATACATTAGCGCGCAAGTCTTTTAATCGTATTTAAAGTTATATTGTGCACTCCTGATAATATATTAAATTAATATTTAAATAATCAAACATTTATTTTGTACTTGTAAAATCCTCTTAGTAAACACAAAATCGATAAACTATGATGTCAAAATAGAAATGTACTCAATTTAAAAAAGGAAATTATTTAAATAACATAAAAAATTATATACAATGGAAGACCACAGAATTCCAAAATTACTTTTTAATCGCCTTCTAGTTCTCGATAGATCAGAATCAAATAAATCAGTTTATAATTGGGCTTCTCAATTGAAAGAAATCCTTGTGTCACTTGGTTTCGGTGAGCTTTGGACGAACCAATTCATTACCAAAAATGACACAAAAAATATACTTGAAAAATTTGAAGATAATTTGATTATATCAGATAAAAATAAAACAACAGCTTCAAATTACAATAATTTTTACAAAATTATTAAGAGCGACTATGATTTGGAAAGTTATATAAATAATAATTTTGAAATGTGTAAAGTTTAACTCATAGCTCAATTAAGAATGTCATCAAAATATATAATAACACTAAATATAAATAAAACTAAATACAAGCTCAACCCGTTGTGTAATTGTACGATATGTAACCTACAAGAAAAAGATGATCTCTATCACTTTTTCTACCGATGTCCGATTTACGAACCTTATCGTAAGAAATATATAATGCCACTGTTAGACAATAATTTAACTATAAATGAGTCAAACTATTATTTACTCTGGAACAGTGTCGAACAATCTAAGATAAATTCAATATTCTACTATACTATGAGTTCCTTGAAATTGCGTTCCTTTTGTCTGAATGAATAATAAACTTTAAAGTATGTATAATACTACAACTGCAATATATTTTTTTTTTATTATTATTATTATTATTATTATTATTTACTATTGACTATTTTACCGGTTTTCGTTATAGCTACTACTCTTAAATAAGTTAATGTCTCGTTAAAGAAATATGTTATTTGTACATGGAAATATATTATTAAAAATAAAATAAAATTTATTATTTACTATTGGTATTTTTAATATTGTTGATAATATTATAAATATCGATGTTGTCATTTTGATATTGTCATTATTATTGTTGTTATTAATTAATAATACCTATTATCATATATAAATGCTACTAAGGGGAATCTGTAATATTTTTTGTAACCAACCATTGTTGAAAAGATGTATGAATCTTATATACAATAAACTGTTATTATTATTAAATAACATAAAGCTGAATTATTAATTACAAAATATTGTGCAAATTGTAAATAAATGCCAATTGTAAGGATAACAAAATTTATGATTAAATGTATGGAATAAATATAAGGACGGTATGCTACAATGAAATATAAAAATAAAATCTTTATAAACTTTTGTTCTAAAATATCAAGATTGAAATTTGAAATAGAGTAGAAAAATGGAGAATCTAAATAGAAAAAAATGTTTTAAACAAATTAACTCTCAATAAACTAAACTATTTATTAAAACATATAGATAATTTAATTACTCTTATTTAGATGCTTATTTCGATTTCCCCTCTACTTACTAAAGTGTTTAGCCAAAGTGAGTTGCCGAGTAATTAGAAAATATTTTTATACTTACTCGTAATAACGATATTTATACTTATTAATAAATATTTTACGTGCCTATAACTAATAGCATAAGTTTATGGGTCGATTCTGTTCACATCTATAAGTCTTACAGACCTCTAAATCTCCAAAAACGTCATAAAAACACATCTATTCTTGTTGATTAATATAAAATTATACATAAGAGTGTCAGCTTTCGTTGCGATTTTGTTCATTATTTACAGATTTACAAATACGTATGACTTTAAGATGTGAGCAGAATATAGACCCATTAGATAATTTTGTTTACAAATATAGGTGTAGGTACCTAAAACAAAATTTATAAGATTTTTTTGTGAAAAAAATTGTTAAGCTATTTGCTTTTTATTTTTATTATAATGTAATTTGAAAATTGTGATTATATTTCTTTGCATTATGTAAAAGAACAATTTTCAAAAATTAATAGCTTTTAAAAACTCTGAATTTTATTGTAACCTACACTACGTAGAAAGAAACGCGGAAAATTAATTTGTTTATTGGCAACAATAACGAATTTGTGTGGTTTTTGAAATATTCTTTCTGGAAATAAACTGAATAGTTCTCCATAATAGTATTTCATGAATTTAAATCATTTGGTAAAGATATTTATGAATAAGTATACATAATTAAAATCGTTATTACTAGTAAGTATAAAAATATTTTCTAATTACTCAAAACTACGGAGCATTTTTCATTGAATTTGCGGGTCAAAGCTGTAAAGTTACCAACACTTCTTAGTATTATCGTAACTAAGTAATTTAATTGTTGCTATTATGAAAGAGACATTTGCTTCTGTAACAGAATGAAACATACATAGATCGTAACTAGGCGTTGGGAATATTTTATTTAGTGTCAAATCAGTAATTTTAGCGACACAATAATAATACTCGTATTGGTACAAAAGTAGATAATTTGTGCACAAAACTGATTTCGTATGGGACAAAATACGTACTTAATTATTTATTGAGTGTATAGATTGCTGTTGATTTGAAAATAGTTTAATTAATTAAATTAAATTTAAGATAAAAATAAATGTGTGGGATTAAGTGAATCTCGGGTCTTGCGTTTGGTAACTAATAAGTATTTTGGTGATAAATTCCTTTTTACTATAGCAAATATAAAGAAGAACCCCGGTTTACTTGTATTCATTTTCTTTATAAATGTATAAATAAATAAAAAAATCAGTGTAGTAAAACAAACTGCATATTGTATTAATGCGTCACTGTTACAAAATAAGTGAAAAATGAACTTATTAAATATATTTATTTAAATCACAGCAAAATACAGATAATTATTTTTAGTAACCACTAGGCATGTAATATGAACTGAATTAATAATTGATGTTTTTTTTTTGTAAAATTAGTCTCCATTTCCTTGGAATTATATTATATAAAAATTGTACTTTTGCGAAATTCATTTTTTTCTCTTTTAATATATGGTACCCAGTGGCCATGCGCCTGACATCAAAATTATTTCGAATTTTAAATGACACAAAAGAGACTCCTGTATTTCACTTTCTACATCAGCAGTAAGTGCCTGTGAGGTGACGTCTGGTAAACGCCGGCATGATACGCATATGTCATCATCATTACTGATTTCTGCGTTCAAAGCTAATTGACACACCCAGAAATAGGTAATATGTCGTGATGATATATTTTTTTGTATATATTATATTAAAAGGATATTCAAATTTTGAAGATATTTCGAATAACGGCACGAAATTAGTTTTGTGTAAAAATTATCTACTTTTGCGCTAATACAAGTATTATTATTGTGTCGCCAAAATTACTGATTTGTCACTAAGGAAAATATTCTCAACACCTAGTTACGATCTATGTTTTTTTCTGTTACAGTCGCCATCATAATAGCAACAATTAAATTACTTAGTTACTTTAAAAATAATAAGTTTTGGTAATTTAACAGCTTTAACTCGCAAATTCAATGAAAAATGCTCCGGAGAACGATTTGCAAGGGGTATGGGTCAACGCAAATATATGCATAGAACACGTGATCGAAAAAATTATATGAATCCTATATATTATTGAACTCTACTTGAGGTTTAGAGTTGAATGGTCGTAATGTAAAAATCGATTTTGCATTCAACAGAACTAGTTTTTATCTAACATTAAATTTCAGCTCTTCCTTCATCCTAATTAAACCACGATTAATGGTGTATTTGCCGTCCGTGAGAAGTTATATGTATATGTATATTAAGCGTCGTTGGGAGCCAACACGGGAGCGAAGCGGAGAATTTTGATGAGTAGGGGCCGGTATTTTCACTTCCGAATAAAGCTATAGATAAATTTAACCTTGGGATAAATATTTTTGTTGTCTTTTCACTTGCAAATAAATTTATTGGAAAGAATAACATGTTATTCGCGGAATAATTTATTTGCTAGTTGGGTAGCGAATAAAGGGTTTATTTGTATGTACATTACATTTCTACATAGTGTACATTTATTAACAAAGAGGATATATTAAATATTTTTAATGATGATTGTTTGAACTATGAATGAATAAATAATGCGAGAAATCGAAAACGCACGATCAGACAGCAACCTAACCACACGCATCAAATTTTTGACAGATTCCGATTATGAAAACAAACAGTTCTTATTTTATTATTACAAATTGAGTTTCGTATTTGATCTCAAACAGTGCATACATAGGTAAATCCCTCCTTGGGTAAATCATTATAAAGATCCTGACATTTGATGTTAGTAAAATATTTTCGGATTTTGAATACTTTTATACAATATTCATTTACCTCGAACTGAATTTCTTTTTACAATATACATATATTTCGTTTACCGTGTATGATTACTGCAATAGATTACTTGTTAAACTACACTATCACGGGGCTAAAAATGCAGGAGGATATAGATGACAATAAGGATGTCAAACAAAATTTTGACAAGTACGGATTCAAAAGAATTTGACACATTTCATCCTTGTCTGCTTAACGTGGCTACGCAAAACTCCATCCTTCTCCACTGACACAAATTCACTCTGCAAGGTTACCAATTCACGAATGTTAAAATTATTCGACAGATAGCTATTTGTTTTTGTCAAATGTGTGAAAAGACTCAATGAAGTTATTCGTTGAATAAATATATAGAATAAATTTATTTAACGAATACTTATTCGAAACTTTATTCTGAAGTGAAAATACCGGGCCTAAACCTTTTAAATGATGGAAAATATTTAATATTAAAATGTATTTTTAGTTTAATAATAATAGATTTATTGAATGCCCGAGGGCATACAACATAAATACAGTGTAAACATTATTAACAAAGACGATTTTTTTAATGTTTGATTGGTTTCAATGATAACAGGAATGCATTAACAGATATTTGTATTGAAACAATTTGGTGATCAGAATTTAGTGATTAATACCCTATCTATAGGAAATACATACAATGGTAAAATTTTAGTTTTAGAACAAAAGTTTTAATAATAAAGTTACTCATAATTTAAAATGGCAATTAATTGAAATAATACATTCCTGTTCCTGTTACGAAGTAGTAGCAAATTAAAAGTTTCTTTTTATGTTGCTTATACAGATAGTCATGAGAAATGATGATATGAAACAGGCAGATAGACCTAAATAAATGTCTCTTTAAGGCTTGAGTTAAATTAAAATTAATATTTTCACAAGTAAAGACCATTTCATTTTATTAAGAGGTTCCATTATCTTTAATAACAATAAAATCAAAGTAAAATTTACATAAACACAGACCAACAGTTTATTATTTGTTATATTTCTCATGGCACTGTGTAAACAGCTTGAAAATAGAACTTTTAATTTACATATGATTAATGACAGGATTTCTAGCACATCAATAAATTAGGATTTATTGGATGCCACTTTTAATTTGGAACATTTTTTTTGTAATTACACTTTTGATCTAAAAATTATAATAGGGAATTATCTATAGCCAAACGAAAATTTTACCATTGATTTCAGGTTATTATGTTAAATATCCTTTCTTATAGCAAATAAATCATATTACAAAAATTACAAGAAAAATTACACATTAAAAACTGCAAAATTATTTTTGTAAAATATCGGTAGGTTTAGATTAGGAATTTTTATGGAAAGGAAGATTACGTTGATCAATTTTCGTTAGTTTAATGATAATAATTTTTTTTTTAATAAAATAAAGTATCTATCCTGCTTTAAATCTTCAAACATTGAACTAAACTAAATCAAATAAGTATCAGACATTTATATCATTACCAGAGATTGTAAAAAATCTCTAACATATGGGTGTGCATATGACTATGAAAGATTGCGCTTTGGTTTCTACATCAGAATAATGTATTTAATATTGGCAACGTTGCTGGACGTCATTGTAACGGTAGTATGAATAAAAATATACAAATCGGATGTCACAAAGTACGGGATATGCATGAAGTATATACTCTGGACGTCGGATTCACTCAGTTTGGAGGAGTTCATAATATCGTGAAATGAACGGAAACGTATATCGTTGTAAATTGACTTAATTGAAATTTGAACCGAAATTCATAATCAGGGGAAAAAAATAGTCGATATACTTCATAAAATCGAAGCCTATCTCTATTCCTTTCGGTGGTTGCCACAATGTCTGAGCCATGAAAGGACGCAGCAATGATAGTGGGATGTAAATATATATATATATATATATATATATATATATATATACACATCCCACTATCATTGCTGCGTCCTTTCATGGCTAGGACATTGTGGCAACCACCGAAAGGAATACAGATAGGCTTCGATTTTATGAAGTATATCGACTATTTTTTCCCACTGATTATGAATTTCGGTTCAAATTTCAATAAAGTCAATTTACAACGATATACGTATCCGTTCATTTCACGATATTATGAACTCCTCCAAACTGAGTGAATCCGACGTCCAGAGTATATACTTCATGCATATCCCGTACTTTGTGACATCCGATTTGTATATTTTTATCCATACTACCGTTACAATGACGTCCAGCAACGTTGCCAATATTAAATACATTATTCTGATGTAGAAACCAAAGCGCAATCTTTCATAGTCATATGCACACCCATATGTTCGATTTTTTACAATCTCTGGTAATGATAATTAACAGATATAAATGTCTGATACTTATTTGATATAGTTTAGTTCAATGTTTGAAGATTTAAAGCCGGATATCATACTTTATTTTATTCATATTTTTTTTATTATCATTAAACTAACGAAAATTGATCAACGCAATCTTCCTTTCCATACAAATTCCTAATCTATTAATAAATCTAACGATATTTTACAAAAAATATTTTGCAGTTTTTTATGTGTAATTTTTTTTCTAATTTTTGTAATATAATTTATTTTCTATAAGAAAGGATATTTAACATAATTTCCAGATCGTAACACCCGGCACCCGTTGTAAGAAATCAATGGTAAAATTTTCGTTTGGCTATAGAAAATTCCCTATTATAATTTTTAGATCAAAAGTGTAATTTTATTATAATCCAAATTTATTGATGTGCTAGAAATCCTGTCATTAATCACACGTAAATTAAAAGTTCTATTTTCAAGCTGTTTACACAGTGCCATGAGAAATATACCAAATAATAAACTGTTGATCTGTGTTTATGTAATTTTTACTTTGATTTTATTATTATTAAAGATAATGGAAGCTTTTAATACAATGAAATGGTTTTTATTTGTGAAAATATTAATTTTAATTTAACTCAAGCCTTAAAGTGACATTTATTTAGGTCTATCTGCCTGTTTTATTTCATCATTTCTCATGATTATTTGTAAGCAACATAAAAAGAAACTTTTAATTTGCGACTATTTCGTAACAGGAATGTATTATACAGGGTGGGGCAGAAAAACCTATCCGATTTCAAAACATTATAAAATTAAAACCACTGAACTTGTCAAAAAAATTTTTTATTAACATATCGCAAATTTTATGCCATTTTTAAATTTAAGTTTTGAAAAGCACATCACTCAAATGTCGTCCTTGGGAGCGGATACACTGATTTAGGCGCTCGCGGTAGCTTTCCATGACTTTCACCGTCATTTCCACAGGAATTTCTTCAATTGCCCGAGCAATTTCCCTTCGTAAAGCAAGAAGGGTCCTTGGTCGATGCTGGTAATCCTTCGATTTGAGGTAACCCCAAAGGAAGAAGTCACATGGAGTGAGATCCGGTGAGCGCGGCGGCCAGCCAAGATGTGTGGGCGGTTGCCCCATCCTGTTGAAACCACACATTTTCCACGCCATTTTCTTCCATTTTGGGTCTAAGAAAATTTTCCAGCATGAAACAATAGCGCTCGCTGTTGACCGTTACGGTTTGCCCATTTTCTTCAAAAAAGTAAGGCCCCCAGACGCCTAGGCGGGAAAGAGCACACCACACAGTCACTTTTGGGCTATGGAGGGGTTCCTGATGGATTTCTCGAGGATTTTCGTCACTCCAATATCGAAAATTCTCGCTTGTGGAAATGACGGTGAAAGTCATGGAAAGCTACCGCGAGCGCCTAAATCAGTGTATCCGCTCCCAAGGACGACATTTGAGTGATGTGCTTTTCAAAACTTAAATTTAAAAATGGCATAAAATTTGCGATATGTTAATAAAAATTTTTTTTGACAAGTTCAGTGGTTTTAATTTTATAACGTTTTGAAATCGGATAGGTTTTTCTGCCCCACCCTGTATCAATTAATTGCCATTTTAAATTCTGAGTAACTTTATTATTTAAACTTTTATTTTGAAACTAAAATTTTACCATTGTATGTATTTCCTATAGATGGGATATTAATCATTAAATTTCGATCATCAAATTGTTTCAATACAAATATCTGTTAATGCATTCCTATTAACAGTAAAACCAATCAAACATTAAAAAAAATCTTCTTTGTTAATAATGTATATACTGTACTTATGTTGTATTTGGTCGGCCCTCGGGCATTCAATAAATCTATTATTATTAAATAAAAAATACATTTTAACATTAAATATTTGCCATTATTTAAAAGATATACTCATCAAAAAATCTCCGCTCCGCTCCGGTGTGGCTACCAACGATGCTTAATATACATATAACTTCTCATGGACGGCAAATACATCATTAATCGTGGTTGACCCACACCCCTTGCAAATCGTTCTCCGGAGCATTTTTCATTGAATTTGCGAGTTAAAGCTGTAAAATTACCAAAACTTACTATTTGTAAAGTAACTAAGTAATTTAATTGTTGCTATTATGTTGGCGACTTTTGCGACTGTAACAGAATAAAACATAGATCGTAAGTAGGCGTTGAGAATATTTTCTATAGTGACAAATCAGTAATTTTGGCGACACAATAATAATACTCATATTAGCACAAAAGTAGATAATTTTTGCACAAAGCTAATTTCGTGCTGTTATTCGAAATATCTTCAAAATTTGGATATCCTTTTAATATAATAGGTATATATACAAAAAATATATCATCACGACATATTACCTATTTCTGGGTGTGTCAATCAGCTTTGAACGCAGAAATCAGTAATGGTGATGATATATGCGTATCATGCCGGCGTTTACCAGACGTCACCTCAAAGGCACTTTCTGCTGGTGTGGAAAGTGAAATACAGGAGTCTCTTTTGTATCATTTAAAATTCGAAATAATTTTGAAGTCAAAGGCACATGGCCACTGGATACCATATATTAAAAGAAAAAAAATCTGATGTGGACACCACATGACTTCCTTGTACGATTATTGAACTATACATATTTTTTTAATAAATAAATTACAAAATATTAATTTTAACTTCAAAACAGTAAGATATATAGCGACCATAATCTAACCCGGTTCTTTTTAAAGAGAGTTTTGATTACAACAAAGAAATATTTGATTACAACAATGAATATGACTACTTTCACAATAAAAATATAAAATTTGTTATTGTACGAATCATAAAATTGCACGTATTTAACGTAATTTGACATGAACATTTTTTTTATGTTTTTGTCCTAATCCATAGCAAGCTTTATTACAAAAACAAAAAAGTATATAATTTTTAAATTTACATATCTCGCTTATACAAAGGGCTAATTTAATAATACTTGATGTGCTAGACGCAGAAATTAATTCTCTAAAACTTTTATTTGAAGCATTTATTTCTAAAATCAAACTAAAATCACTTTATTCAAGAAAAACTGTTAACAACTTCAAGTAATGTACCACTTCCGGTTAGCCTATCTTAACCCTAGAACGCTAAGCATATTTCTAACACCACTTAAGACTAAGCATTCGTAAATTTTACGACTATGTTTTTTTTAAATTTAATAGTATTAAGTACATGTTTTACAAATATTGCCACGGTGTTCGTTACAAAAAGGCTTATTACATTTTGAGCAAAAGTGGGTTGTCATTCGTCTTTTTCTTGACGGGCAAGTTGCACAAATGGTCCTCTTGGGCTTATTAGCTACTGTTCCTTCTTCCAGAACTCTCTGTCCGTCTTCTGGTACTGTCTCTTCTAGGATCTGACTAATACTGTCACGGAGTGAGTGCTGCAAAGTAGGTACTTTGATTCTTTCTTTTAGCCATGGCATCACTAAAGACTTATACAATTCTAACATATAAGACTTTCTGGATGTTAATAATTTTTGATGACGTTTTACTCTATGGGCATTGTACAAAATATAACTATTTATGCAAGCAATATTTAGCATACCATAGAAAAGGCACAGTGGCCATCTTTTAGTTTTCCTAGAGGTACTCATAATTGAACACATTTGGTCCAGTGTATCCACTGACCCCTTTGTCTGGTTGTATGTCTCAATAATTTCTGGTTTTCCTGAAGTTTTTGAAATACTACATCCTTGATGCATTGTTGATAAAAGTGGAACGTTTTTATTCTTCTTCGGTGTGTAGGAGACAAGCACTTTTTCTTTGTCAAAACAAAATTTAGAGCTGCCTGGATCGCGATTCTTGATTGCTAACATTTCTGAAGGAATCTCGCGTTTATTTTTTCTAGTAGTACCAACCATGGTGAGATTGTAAGGCGGAGCTAATAAACTATCAGCTAGTTGCACGGACGTGAACCAATTGTCCATTGTAATATTGCGATTGGAACCTGAAATGGTTTCACACAATGTTTTTACATAATATTCACCTAAAGGCATTCCACTAGTGTTTGTGCTTTTGCCTAAATATGGCCTGGCGTCAAACATGTATTTTGATGAAACATCGCAAACCATAACTATTTTTATGCCATATTTCGATGGCTTATTCGGAATGTACATTCGAAATGGACATCTTCCACGAAAAGCTAGTAGTTGTTCGTCAATGGTCACGTAAGAACTTGGTCTATATGAATTTTTGCACTGACTTATAAATTCATCCCAAATTTTTCTAATAGCCGCCAATGCATCAGTTTTTTTTCTCTCGTCCCTTGTTTCTTTATTGTCAAAACGTAAACAATCCAATAAAAATTTGAACCTTTCACGACTCATGACTGCTTTGTACACACCTCCACATATTTTATCATCAAATAACTCCTTGGATGCCAAATGGTTACTTTTCAAATAAGCAGACAATACCAGTAATCCTAATAATGCTTTTATTTCGTTAGGATTAGTAGCGGATATTGTAGCAGATTTTGTTTTATAGTTAGCTGATTTTTGTTCGATCATAACGTTTGTATGTAAAACAATTTTATTAATCATATAATCCGTTATAAATAAATTAAATGTTTCGTTCGGAAGAGGATCATCCTGAAAATTTGTTACTGGACCCGGAAAAATATGAAGGATATTTCGTTGTGGAGTTTTCGATGCTGATTTGGGAACTGCACTCCATCGATGACCATTTTTCCCTACAAGTCTTACTTGTGATCGAACTGTCTCATTAACTCTAACGATTCTTCGTTGTAGGTTTATTTCTGTATCAGGTGCTATTTGTTCTTGTTGCTGGTATTCAAAACTATTTTTGTTACTTCCGGATGGTCCAGGCAACGAATCGTCAACTGATATTTCTTCATTTGATTTTTCTTGTAAAAGTTTAATTTTTTTGGCTTAGGAGGACTATATTCGTCACTGCTATCATCCTCTGAAGGTTCGTATTCAGTTTCACTATCCTCGAAATCCTCAAACTCTATGGCATCCTCAGTTTCACTCCCACTTTCCTGTGTGCTTTCATCTTCCGATTCTAAAATCAAGTTTTCTGCAATTTTCTCAATTTCGGCTTGAGTTAGAGGCTTGTTTCGTTCCCAATTTTTAGACATATTCTTTACTAATAAGTTGCAAGTACTACTAGTTAGATTAACATAGTACAAATCTGAAAAAGTAGTTTATTTTTAGTATGGTGCAATAATAACAAAAGTTACGTTAAGACTAACCTTTCGTAAAATATACGACTTAGATATTATAACTGCCTATACGTCACACTAAAAAATCATCCAATACCTCCGAACTAATCACCAACACTGCGTAAGAGAATAGCCAGACGCAGAGCTCAGTACCTAACAAATCCGTAAGATGGCAGCTGAAAATAAAAATTGCCGTCGTAAAATTTACGAAGCTTAGCGTTCTAGGGTTAACCAAAATCTATTATGTTATTTCGATGGACATAAAAGTCTTGTATACCAAATTTGAAAAATTTTGGATTATATTTTAAAACAGTTTTTCATTAAAATCTATTATAGGCTTCATGTAAAGTACCACTTCTGGAAATTGTGTAATAACCAGAAAGGGAGGTGCACAACTAGATGTTATAGGAGTCCTAAATACAAAATTTCAACTTTCTACGGCTTACCGTTTTTGAGTTATGCGAGATACGTACGTACAGACGTCACGACGAAATTAGTCAAAATGGGTTCAGGGATGATCAAAATGGATATTTCCGCTGAAATCTGAAAACCGAAATTTTTCGCGATTACAATACTTCCTTTACTTACGTACAAGGAAGTAAAAAAGAATTTTGCAAAAGTACAAATTTAAATAATATAATTCCAAGAAAATGGAGGCTAATTTTACAAAAAAAAAAAATAATTATTAATTCAGTTCATATTACATGTTTAGTGGTTACTAAAAATAATTATCTGTATTTTGCTCTGATTTAAATAAATATATTTAATAAGTTAGTTTTTCGCTTATTTTGTAACAGTGACGCATTAGTACAATTCACTTTGTTTTACTATACTGATTTTTTTTTATTTATACATTTATAAAGAAAATGAATACAAGTAAACCGGGGGTCTTCTTTATATTTGCTATAGTAAAAAGGAATTTATCACCAAATACTTATTAGTTACCAAACGCAAGACCCGAGATTCACTTAATCCCACACATTTATTTTTGTCTCAGATTAATAATTAAACTATTTTCAAATTAACAGCAATCTATACACTCAATAAATAATTAAGCACCTATTTTGTCCCGCACGAAATCAATTTTGTGCAAAAATTATATACTTTTGTACCAATACGAGTATTATTATTGTGTCGCTAAAATTACTGATTTGACTCTAAATAAAATATTCCCAACGCCTAGTTACGATCTATGTTTTATTCTGTTACAGTCGCAAATGTCTAAATCATAATAGCAACAATTAAATTGAAGTGTTGGTAACTTTACAGCTTTGACCCGCAAATTCAATGAAAAATCCTCCGTAGTTTTGAGTAATTAAAAAATATTTTTATACTTACTAGTAATAACGATTTTAATTATGTATTAAGTATACATAAATATCACGTGAGACTTTTCCAACGCCCCCCCCCCCCACACACACACACACGCACACACACACACACACACAATCATCGTGAAAATGTTAAAATCGGATTGTAGGGATCTTAAAACGTGTTTATTCATTAAAATCTGGATATGCGATTTTTAGCATGAACCCAATACCTCTCTTAGCGAGAGGTAAAAAGCAAATGCTTAATAACTTTTTTCACAAAATAATCTTATAAATTTTGTTTTAGGTACCTACACCTACATTTGTAAACAAAAACTATCTAATGGGTCTATATTCTGTTCACATCTGTAAGTCATACTGATTTGTAAATCTGTAAATAATGAACAAAATCGCAACGAAAGTTGACACTCTTATGTATAATTTTATATTAATCAACAAGAATTAGTTGTGTTTTTATCACGTTTTTACAGATTTAGAGATCTGTAAGACTTACAGATGTCAACAAAATCGACCCATAAACTTATGCTATTAGTTACAGGCACGTAAAGATATTTATTAATAAGTGTAAATAATTAAAATCGTTATTACGAGTACGTATAAAAATATTTTCTAATTACTCGGCAATTCACTTTGGCTAAACACTAGTAAGTAGAGGGGAAGTCGAAAGAAGTACCTAAATAAGAGTAATTAAATTATCTATATTTTTTTAATAAATAGTTTATAGTTTATTAAGAGTTAATTTGTTTAATACATTTTCTTCTATTTAAAAATTATTTAGATTCTCCCTTTTTCTACTCCATTTAAAGTTTCAATCTTGATATTTTAGAACAAAAGTTTTAAAGATTTTATTTTTATATTTCACTGTAGCATACCGTCCTTATATTTATTCCATACATTTGATCATACATTTTGTTATTTGGCATTTATTTACAATTTGCACAATATTTTGTAATTAATAATTCAGCTTTATGTTTTTTAAATAATTACCTTCTTAAAATTGAGTACATTTCTATTTTGACATCATAGTTTATCGATTTTATCTTTACTAAGAGGATTACAAAATAAATGTTTGATTATTTAAATGTTACTTTTTCTATTTTGGTTCTTTAATATGTACTTTATGAAACCCATTTGGATGTTATAAAGTACTTCTTAAAAGAACTCAAACCTAATTTCTGTTAGGTTGGTACGTAGTACCTACATTTCTAGATATTTGTCATTTGAAAGTAAATATTATTTAAATTGTAAACAATAACAATGAAACGTCATAGTTACGAATATCAATCACTGTTACTGTTACCAACAATCAAATAAAAATTAAAGTATTCCTAAAACTGAAATCACGTATATTTGTAAATATTTTTTTGACAAAAGGACCAAAATAGAAAAAATAGTATTAAATACACGTTTCATAAGACATTTCAGCGCACTTGTCCCGTTAGAAAACTCGCGGCAAGCCGTTCGTTTCTAACAAAGACGCGTGCGCTAAAATCATGTCTTATGAAACTTGTATCTTAATGTACTATTAATATATTATCAGGAGTGCACAATATAACTTTAAATACGATTAAAAGACTTGCGCGCTAATGTATTGCCCAGTGACCACTGTTGCCAAGTATACGGAGTTCAGATTGTCGGCGGAATGAAACTTCTGTATATACGGTGTATATACGCCGGACGACACTAACGCCGCAAGTGGAATTTCATTTTTCACTCCGCTATCATTGTGACGTCCATAACAAATTTTGCTAAACGATTCTAGGGGCCCCCCTAATGCCAGAAAAAAATTTACAAGACATTTTAAAGTGACGTCCGTATACCGGACGTCATATGCACAAGGACGTCACTTTGAATGTAGAAAATTACATAAGGGACGCCACAATGGTAGTGGGATGTAATATATATATATATATATATATATATATATATATATATATATATATATTCCGTAAAATGATATACTAACCAAGTATATATTTTAACTTTGACATCTTAATTGACACTAGTGATATTGACAAATTAAAACTCAGGATCGACCGAATATATGTATGTGTACAGTGTAGTTCTAGTCATCCATCAACCGTGATTAATATAAGCAAGACAGCCTCGGGCAATTCAGAGCAAATCACTAATTTAAAACCTTTACCATCTTTTGAACTTTTAACAATTATATAAAAAAAAAATGCGAAATTTTAGAATCTATAGCAGCAGTGAAACCAAATTATCTTGAAAATTCTACTAAATTCAAACAACAAAATTCTAAATTTTCAAATTTTCCTAAGCATGTAGGGGCTCAAAATTGATATATAAATTTTAATAAGTTTTCGTCTAATAACTATATATCAGTTCTGTTGTCCAATATTTTAAAATTTTCATTCTATTTACCAGTTGAATTTTTAAAACAAGGTGTAACAAATAGAATAAAGCAGGTATAAATTTTACATTTATGTCTTAATTATCGTAGACAAAATCTTGAATTGGCTGAATGTAAATCTAGTGTTGTATACAAAAGTTGCTGCGAAAAATACAATACCTTTTACATTTTCAGTAATATTTTTCATATAATGACTTCACGTGAATTTGTCCCTACCCGGATCAGAGTGAACTTAGCAGCAGATTCGCAGCAGCGGATTCGATCGAAATATAAATAATATTTTTTGTATTGTTTATTCATGTAATAATCATTTTGCATATGATTCATTTTGTCCGTGTCCTTTTCAGGATAACTATGCACCAATAATATCCGTCAAGATTTAAATTTTCAAAGTTTTATTGTTATTAGATACCCTGTTCCCCTGAATTCTTTAACCAAATGATATTTTTTTGTATTGTTTATTAATGTAGCAATCATTTTACATATGATTCATTTTGTCCGTATCCTTTTCAGGATAGCTATGAGCCAATAATATCTATTAACATATAAATTTTCAATGTTTTATTGTTATTACGTACCCTGTTCCACTGAATTATTTAACCAAATGATATTTTTTGTATTGTTTATTAATGTAACAATCATTTTGCATATGATTCATTTTGTCCGTATCCTTTTCAGGATAACTATGAGCCAATAATATCTATTAACATATAAATTTTCAAAGTTTTATTGTTATTCCGTAGCCTGTTCCCCTGAATTATTTAACCAAATGATATTTTTTGTATTGCTTATTAATGTAACAATCATTTTGTAAATGTTTTATTTTGTCCGTATTCTTTTCCGGGTTAATATAAGTCAGTAATGTATTTATAAACAAATAAATTTGTTTGAAACATTTTATTCATATTTTAAATATATTTTTGTATATGTTGAACACCTTGCTGCATATTTTCTATAAAAATCCTGCACATATGCGCACATTCCTTCTAATTTTCAATAAAATCTCGAGTCAATAATTACACAAATAACATTAAATGTTTAGTTATGTCCAAAATTACTGAACCTACACCAGCTGTTAGTTATAAGAAAAATAACATAGTTCTCGTAGACCCCAAATTTAATATTTCCAAAGATATTGATGTATTATTAGGAGCCGATTTATTTTGGAGTATATTAATTGCCGATCCAATAATTCAATTAGCAATAGTTCAACCATATTTCCAAGAAACAGAGCTAGGATGTTTGGTAGGGGGTAATTAATTCAATTACACCAAGTTATAATAATACAGTATGTAACTTAGCAACTATTAGTAAATTAGAATCGCGAGTAGATTCTTACAAAACCCAAAATACTGACACAAATAGCACATGGTCAGCACAACAGGCAAATGTGAAAAACATTCCGCGGAAAATGCAATTAGACACGCAGACGGACAATTCGTAGAACGGTTACCCTTGAAAGAGGATAAACCCTCAGGCCCCTCAGGATATTTGAACAATATATCAATAAAGCCATTCCTAAACTTCGAACAAAAATTCTCTAAGAATTTGCCGTTACAAGCCGACTACATTGATTTTATGCCGGATTACTGGAAACTCCAACATTTGGAGCCGGTACCTTTGAACAAAACAAGAAGACAGAACGCAAAACCTCTGCCGCACCACATGAAATTGGAAAAAAATATTGCCTGGTGTAGTATTTAATGAGCCGGTCCAAATCTATAGAGTAAAATTCGTGACGTATGGTACAACTTGTGCGGCATTTTTAGCGGTGCGTTGCTTGTATCAATTAGCCTCCGAATCAGAACAGGTATTCCCAAAAACTGCTGAGATTTTTATATGGATGATAGGTTGACGGGCAGTAATACGATCACGGACGCGTTAGAAATTAAGAATCAATTATCAGATATTTTAATTTCTACATGCATTTATCCTATGCAAATGGATTTCGAATATTTCAGATATTATTAACAACGAGCATGAAGAATCACCTTATAAATTTCAACAAAAACGAAGATTGTAAAATTTTAGGCTTTTATTGGAATTATAAACAATATCATTTATACGAGGGTCATTCAATAAGTAAAGAGACAAATTCTATAATTTTAAAACTATTCAATGAATGTGTACAATCTTTTCAGGGGTGTTAGTTGGCAACCTTGGGATATGCTCTGATCAGCTGTTTCATCATTTTATGACAATATAACCTCAAAATTTTCAGTTCACCATGGCAAGTCCACTAGAAGATTGCACCTTAGAAGAGCAGCGCTCAGTCATTAGAGTTTTAGTCGCAGAAGGTGTAAAACCAAGTGAATTTTTTTCTAGAATGTTAATACAGTACGGTAAAAGTTGTATGAACCGTGCGAATTTTTACAAGTGGGTTGATCGGTTTAAAAGTGTCCGAACAAGTGTAGGTGATGAACCCCGATGTGGACGTCCAGTGGAAGTTTCTGGTCCCTCGTTGGAATCGAGGATTGACGGACTTATTCGTGATAACAGAAGAACTATCAATAGCCAATACTACTCTGAGATGCTAGAACACAAAGTTAGACCAGCTATCAGGAGCAAACGCCGTGGACTCTTGTCAAAAGGAGCCGCCCTCATACAGCCCAGCTGACCCGTGATAAGCTTCAAGAATTGAGTTGGGAGGTCTTACCTCATCCTGCCTACAGTCCCGACCTCGCCCCATCTGATTTTTACCTGTTTGGACCACTCAAAGACGCCCTACGTGGAAAAAGATTTGCTAACAATGAGGAAGTTAAGGAAGCTGTGCAAAAGTGGCTTAGGGGTAAATCGAAAGAATTCGTCACCAAGGGAATTAGGAAGCTGCAAGAAAGATGGGACAAGTGCATAACTGTGGGGGGTGATTATGTTGAAAAATAGCCTTAATTTTGAAAGATTGAAATAAACCGTTTTTGAGCTATAGCCATTTGTCTCTTTACTTATTGAATGACCCTCGTAATATAAAGTAAATACAGAACCTTCTTCTTTTTTAAAAGATCCAACAACAAAACGCAAAATTTTATCTGTTGTATCCAAAGTTTTCGATCCGTTAGGTTTAATAAATCCAATAGTTGTAAATGCTAAAATTTTATTACAAAAAAAAATTAGAATCTAAAATTAAATTGCTACCAATCGGTACCAGATGATACACAAGTCTTTTAACTTAATTTTGTTTATGAATTAGAAGAATTAAATTGCTGTCACATACAGTTATATACAATTTACGAGTAAATATATCAATCGAGACTTGTATAAATACCCTTCCTCTTACCCCACTTACAAATGATCCAATTAATGTCCCGACACCTGGATATTTTTTTATTGGCGTTCCACTGACTTGCACCATTTGTGAGACATTTTAGTAAATGGTGAAGAGTCCCCATAATTTGTATTTATTAATCTTTGTTTTGGTTTAAGTAACGATTTTTTTGCGCAAAATATAATGTTTAAACACGAAACACTGTTTACATGATTGCAAAATACGTCAGGTCATCTACATTAATGAGATATGAGTAAATTTTTAACGTGACCTATTGAAAGATGGTATTGTCATGAAATTTGCAATGGGGACTTATACAATTCAAATATTTTGGTCGCCATCTAGTGTGTAAAAAAGTATTTAATAATTAGTTATGTAGTGAGCAAGATTTAGCTCTAAGTTTGACGTTTATCACGTGATCCATATTTGGTCCCACGTGATCACAACAACCATTGTTTGACAAGAAACATGAACATGTCTGAGACTGAACACGGAAGTTGAAATAATATGATTAATATAAATTGAATATGAATTAGTAATGTATTTACAGGAACCTGTGATAAAAAGGAAGTTTAATTATGTACAAAATAACAATGAAATGACGCAAACCTAGGTTTGTAAAGTGGACAAACATAATCAAATTTATTTTGGAAAAACAAGTACAGCAACTTTAATAAAGCTGTCTACTAATAAAGAGACACAAGTTTATATTAATAAAAACACATATAAAAATTGATAATAAGCAGAACAACTCCACACAAACAGAAATAAAGATTAATAAGGAAAGTAGTACCCAAACAGTCAACAATTATTATGTAAGAAATTTATTTGGTGCTGTAGAGACATCGAGAAATGAAACTAAATTTGTCAATAATTGGAAACTAAATTATAATTTATTAAGCAATGATGCTATAAAATTTATATATTTCACCGGCTTATCAGTAGAACATTTTAATGTTCTATATCATTTGTTAAATCCCAGTTATGCCAAAGTTGAAATACAGATATTTCCAAAAAAACGCCAAAGAAAACTAAATTTAATAATTTAACATCCAGAGACAAATTATGTATGACTTTAATAAGATTAAGACGTGGATATACACTAAAAGAAATTGCATTATTTTTTCCGTCTCTCTCAACAGTGGAATTTGTAGTGTTTACATGGATTCAGTTCGTGTTTTTTCAAATTGAAACGATGAAATCGAATTTGTTTTCCCTCCGTGAGAATCAGAAAGATTCGATTCCGCAATGTTTCATTAATAACAATCACTACACATAATAACTTAACCAAACTTTGCTGACTAAATAACAAATTATTGGATCAACGGGGAGGTGCTGAAGAGGGAAAGCATTTGATCGACTCGGCCATGGTATATCACCTCGCTCTTTCTAAAAATTTCTTGTCCCTTTCTAAATTATGTGGAGGGAGGTCCGCTGAATTTTGTTTAATAATTTCATTTATAATACGAGGGTCTCACTAGAATTATTGAAAGTATTGTTGTGTTGTGATTGAAAATATGGAATTAACCAGAGAGCATTTATAATTTGACAGCTTTGGCAGTTTTTAAATCAATTTGAAATTAACTTGCAGTTTTTAAGTCTCCACAGTAATTAGCTTGGCAGTTTTTTAGTCATCAGAAATTAAGGTAGTTGTCACTCGAGTGTACCTATTCAAAAACTTGTTCTATGTTCAAAATAAAAATTAAGCTAATGCAGTTTATATTTGCAATAACTTATATTTTTTAACATTATATTATATAAACAGATTGCATCAAAATAGTTAAAAGCTAATATCAACGACTGTAACATATGAATTTTCTTTATTTTTCCATAGAAAAGTTTTTTTTTGAACTGTACCACTCGCACTAACACATACACAAGTGGCGTATTTCAATGTTGAAGAATAACTGTGGCATCGTCGTATCTAGACATTTATTGGTACATTCGGGTATAAAAGTAATAAGATATTTTAAGATATAATACTAATTCTAAACTACAAATGGAAACTGCAAAACAAATTAATATATTTCTTTCTTAAAATTACAACAGTAGTATTATACTGTTTAAAGTTTTCATGCTTTTCACGTAAAATACCAATTTCAAAAATATTTCTTTCGAATGTACGTCTGAAATTCCTTTAGCCTAAGATCACCTCTTATTCGCTAATACCAAGCGGGTGTTAACTTAACTGATACTTCATCTGAAACACTTGTACATGGTTGTCAAGTATAATTCTACCTATTTATCATATCTTCAGATTAAAATTTTCTAGAGGCAATAAAATTAAATCTGGGTGGTAAATAATTTTCTAATTTTTACATAAAATCCGTTAATTAGTTTACTATAACATACTAGTTTTTCGATTAAATGTCATAGTGGATATAAAAGTTATAATTTAAAATGTTGTGTTTATTTTGCCATTTCCTATTCTTCACGTGTTAAAAAGGCCAAATTTAATTGAAAATATCTCAGGTACCGCGTGGTGAATTGTTTTAAAACTTGGGGAGCAGGTATATTATACTTAAAATTTCAATTAATTCTGATATAATGGTTTCACGATATAACTACCTTAATTTAAAACTTTTTAATTCTCACAAAAATTAGTGTGAAAGCACTCCAAAAGAAGATTGTTTGGGAGGAAAGATAGAAAGTTGGAGAAACTATTTTAAACATATTTAAATTTTAAAATAATTCTAGTTGTTCAAAATACGAAGCCACTCTCAACTAATATTAGGCCATCATTGTGACTCAAATTCGTTCTTTTTTATGCCTTTTTTAAAAAAGTCACTGCTCACATTAATTAAAAAATTCAAATTAAGGCACAAATTAGTGAATTACTGTAAAACCTCGCAGACACTAATGACGGTTTACATAACCTCATAATAGTATATTATGTGGCAAGTGTGTGAAGCTGAAATTTTTACATGAGGGTGGAGATTGCGACACGAGCCGAAGGCGAGTGTTGCAAACCACCCGAATGTAAAATAAGCTTCACACACGTGTTACATACTATACTTTTTCTACGACCTTGCAATAAAATATAATTATTTTTTTTATAAATTAATAACACATTTCTCATGAAGTTGTTATTTCTACGGACCATTTACCAACACATGATTTACGTGTATATAAAGATATTCATTGTATGTGTTAAAACTGAACTATTTACTTCACGCTCACTATGCGTGTATGCACAGTGTATATTTACTTCACGCACAGTGTACAAAAAATCAAGCTTCACACATAAAAATTGATACGTGAAGTACTCACTTCACGCATGGGAGTAGAAAAAAATAATTGTGCGTCTAGTATGCTGCCCTCCTTGTGCTAGGCCACAAATCTTTCAACCCACACTCGTAATAAAAACATACAAATTTTTATAAATGAAAAGTAGTTTTTTGGGTTGTAATAAATAAAACAAAAAATAGTAATAATGGTTGTTTTAAAAAATATTAAATTTCATTATTTAATAATACTCGTAATAATAAATAATATACCAATACCATATACAGCAGAACATAGATTTTATTCAAACATATATAAAAATCGGGTGCGTGAAGTTGGCATAACGAAGTTGGGCGCAAATTGTGAGACTAGTATAAATAATTTGTGCTCAATTTGTGCCCCCAAAATTATTTTCGAAATATAAGATGGTTACGAAATAAGAGAATTTTAAATTTTTATGCTAACTTCACGCCAGCATAATAAAAATAAAAAGATAACTTTTATTATTTAAATAATTTGTGCTTAATTTGTGCCCATGGTTTGAATAATTAATTATAACTGGTTCAGGAGTTATTGACTTTTAAACTTTTTTATGCCAACTTTACGCCAGCATAAGAAAAAATGAAATTTAAGTTTTATTGTAATAATTTGTGCCTAATTTGTGCTAATTTGTGCCAAATAAATGAATATGATATAATTATTATTATCAGAGATATTAACAATTATTTTTATGGTGTGAAGTTGGCATAAAAAACATTTTATTTTCAATTTATTTTTACAGCAAATGAAAGCTTATAATTTGTGCCTATTTGTGCCCGTACTATTTTTCATTTGTTTGTATTATCAGATTTATTAACTATTATTTTGTGGAAGTGTGAAGTTGACAAAAAATATTCCATTTTCAACTTATTTTTGCAGCTTTAGAAAGCTTATAATTTGTGCCTATTTGTGCCCATGTTATTTTTAAAAAACCTGTAAGCAGCAACAAGAAAATTTAGTAATAAAATTATACTGACGGGAAAATCTTAATTTGATTAGATTCGCTCAGACTTCTACAAAAATTAAAATAAATAGGTTGCAAATAAAAAAATATATATAAGGTGGTAGAAATAAATAAATAATGAAAAAAAATGTTCAAAGTTTAAAATAATAACAATTAATAAAAATACTACAATAATAAAAATCTTATAATGTATAAAACAATTTTAAAAATTTGGCCAAATTCAATAAATTTACCAATTTCTAGCCAACATTTATCAATTTTATTTTTATATTGAAATATCAAAAGTCATATAATAAAATTGATATGTTGGTATGGTATGTTATTAAAAGTACTAGAAAGCACTAAACAATTGAAGGAAAAATAGAACATATAAGTTTGTTCAGCCGTTTATAAAGAACTTAAAATTGCCGCAAAAATTGGCAAACTCAATTTCTAGAACTTGGCTAAATTCTTAAAATTGATGAAAAAATGATAAATGTACAACAAGCTTTATATTTTCTTAGAACAGTACAGAAATACAAATTTGGTGGTTCATTAGTGCCTACATTTATACTTATGTTAATGGCTTGTTTTCGTCGCTGAACTATGTTCCTGCATTCAATTCTTGTCAATTTTTTTTTCTAATGAAGTTGCTTAATGGTCTTATTTTGGTACTTGTAAGTGTAGTATAAATTAACTTTACCCCCATATTTTTTACAGTGTCGTTTTTACCGCCAAAGTGCATAATACAGTCATTATATAGAATGCCTATGTCTTTTAGGCAATGTATGAAACATGATTTGAATTTTACACTTTACCTAGGAATTGCATAGAATACCTAGGAATTATATACATTGGCGAATGGTTTCCAGGCAATACACAAAACTTGACCCGTGTTTTCCAAGCGTGACCTTTGTGCATTAGGCTAGGTTATTGTTGTTATTTTTAGAGAAATATACAAGCTAACCATCATTTTCCGGTGCTGCGGCTCTCATTGAAAATTAAAACGTCACTTTTTCGGCCGCGTAGGCAAAGTATAAATTAAACAATTTTAAATACTTTTCCTGTCAACTTGTAAGGATTATATAGAATACCTAGGTAAAATATAAAAAAAACATACTTTTAGATAGTTTTCCTAATCAGTTTTAGGTATTCAATAGAATACCTGATTTCGCAGTTTTCCGGTAACATTTTTTCATTTACGGAATAATCACCGATTGTTGTAAAATAGTATAAATCATATATCACTGCACATGCAGAAGCCGTTTGTAACCTAAGGGCTTCGTAATTCTAGTTGGGTTGACTCATATTTTTTATATTATAAAAACAACCGGTGAATATTATTTAGAAATAAAAGGACACAGTAAAGAATGTGGAGGTAAAGTACTGTACAAATAATTATTATGATAGGACTTTAACAGTTTTCCGAAAATACTTTAATATCAATATTGAGAAACATACAGACAGGTAAATATGAACTAAATATAGAAAGCCGTAGGTTCCAATAAATTTATGACAAATAGTTATGTCACTTTATTTTACACAAATTGGACGTTTCGGACAACTTTGTCCATCCTCAGCAAATGGATAATAAATAAATTTTGTTAAATCATAAAATTATGTTGAAAATGCTTAAATTATATTTTGTTGAACTACATATTACAAAAGTACCTAGTTGAAACCCAAAATTTTGTCAAGAATTAAAGCAGAAAAACATGACAAAAGTTAACATGTTGAAAACTACTTTTCTAATATGTAGTTTAACAAAGTAAGTACAGCTTAACATTAAGTGGAATTTAAATTTTAAAAATGTGTTGCACGTTATACTTAACGTATAATTGCTTGAAACCTTGGATTTCTGTGGCTTAAGGTATACTTAACCTTTAAGATCGACTTTGATAATGGATATAATTGATTACAGTGGTGATGAATTTTAATTTTAAGTGAAGTTTTGCTAATTCTAGTTTAGCGCTAGCAAGATCAGTATAATTTCTCCAAAGTATACAAATTTTATTACATAGTCCTAGAAGGTACATGCCTATGCCTATGGTGGCGCCATAGTTACACTATATCACCACCGTCTGCTCCCATTTACTTGTGATTTTTATACTTACTCATTAATAAAACAAACATGGGCACAAATTGGTACAAATTAAGCACAAATTATTTAAATAATAAAAGTTATACCTTTTTATTTTTATTATGCTGGCGTGAAATTAGCATAAATTTTTTAAGTCTCTTATTTCGTAACCATCTCATACTTCGAAAATAATTTTGGGGGCACAAATTGTGAGACTAGTATAAATAATTTGTGCTCAATTCGTTATGCCAATTTCACGTACCCATAAAAATCGTTCTTTAAACATAAGGATGAAATAAAGTATTGAAATTTGGCATTTTTTTAAACAGTGTTTTAAAACAAGGCTTGTGCGTTCATATAATTTTATTGTATTGAAATTATTTGCATGTATTTAATGTTTGAAATACAATATTTTCAATAATGCAACCTGCAGTACTTAAGATTTTGACATTAAGGTCGCCGTCGAATACAGTCCAATCTTAATTCAGTTTGTTTGATTGAAGGAATTCATTAAAACAAATGCAGTTTTGTTTATTGATTTTGAGAAATGTAAATCTAATGGTTGAACTTATATTCATTTTTTTATTAACAATAATAATATTGTTTATAACATTAAATCACGTAATAAAATAAAAAAATGGGTCCAAAGTATGTTCGTCATATGCAGATATTTTTTTTTATAATGAATAATGAAAAAAAAAATTTAATGCAATAAGTAATTGTTATAAACCAATTGAATTACGATATTGCCCTATACTGTAATGTAAATTTAGTGCAGCGTTTTGTCGGAGCGCACTACTGGAGCTCTGCCGTCGCTCTCTCTACACCGCGCTCGCCACCACCCCTCCTCAGGTCATACCCACAAGCTAGAGAGAGGAGAGACAACGATTTCGCATGAAATCTTGTTGGCTCGGTCCGAATAGAGGCTAGCTGGCTAGCATCAGTTTTGAAATTTTATGCGCCAAGTTTATATACTCTTATTATAAAATGGTTAAAACTAAAAATTCAAATCAAAACAGGCCTTCAAAATCAAAGAAACGAACGGCTACTGGTTTAAGGAGGCGAAAAAATGCTCTTCTTCAACAAAAGAACTTGCAAACAAATATAAATTTGGCCAAAAAAGCAACTAGAAGAATTTTGTTGGATTCGTATGACGTTCCCAATCAAATGCCATAAAATTCTGAAGTACTAATTAGTTTGGAAGATGGCACACATATTTCAGATGATTTAATTAATTTCGAAGATGTTTGGTGCCAAAAAAATGTATACGAAAGGTTTGTTAATACTCCTTTTGTAAATGTTTATGAATATAGTTTATATAGTGTAGGGTTGGCAGATATGTACCAATAAAATGTTCTAAATGTTGATCAATTATAACCAAAATCTAATCAGCTCTTCATATGGATATAAATAAAAGGTATACGAAATAATTATAATTTTTAGAATTGTAGTGTTCGTGTTATCGTCACACACACACACGCACGCACGCACTCACATACACACACGCACACATCATCGTAAAAAAATGCTAAAATCGTACTGTACGGACCCTAAAACGTGACGGAAGGTGAAAATTACTATGATATTTACGATTCTAATAAATAAATAATTTTTAATATAAAAAATTATAAATTATGTATTGCAAGTGATCCTAATCCTACGAGTGAATTTGCTTTTGAGAAAACCATAACAGGTAATAGAATTGTGCAATTAGGATATGTTCTAAAATGGGCCATGAAATTACAACTGGATCATTCTAAAATTTGCACTATGGGTCACTTATATCCGAAACCTGCAGAGGATTAGGTCTAATAAGCCTAACATGCTTCAAATGTTCAATGTATGATATTGAAATTTCTAAATACACCGAGGAATCAAATAAAGAAAAATCGGAAATAAATATTGGTTGCGTATGGAGCAATATAGCAACTGGTAGTACAAATTCGCACAAAGAAGAATTGCTTTCTATCATGAACATTAAATCTCTGAATAAGGATACATTTTACAAAATTGAACATGATCTTGAAAAGGTATATCCACCTCCTAATAAATTCACTAATAAATTTATTTAGCTGATTAATAAAAAATATCTCGGAAACATAAACTTCTGTCACATATATCAACATTGCTTTCATAAACGATATTTTATAAGCTGTGCCTAGCCTCCCAGCGTCAGTATTGGTATTAATCCCGGTTTGCTAATTATGTCTTAGCCAGATTGTAAAATTAGCCAAATTATAAAACACCTATGCATTTCACAATATGGATAGACGTTTTAATAAACGAAGAATAGCTTTCATACAAGCTAAGTGCACACGACTAGCCAGATTGTAAATCATTGTAGTCAACGAATATTTGACAATGTGGCGGTACTTTACAATCTCGCCACTTTTTATTTAGAATGCATGTTACCGGAAATCATGAACAGGAAAATTTCAAATGGGTTATTCTGCAAAAGAGATATAAGTCACTTGAGGGAATTAGATTTAGAATAAATTCAGAATAAAATTATCTATCGTTCTATGTAAAAGTATATGTTTCCATTTTAAAAAAAATATACGTATTCCAACTTGAAAAACCATTTTCTTTTATAAGTAGCTGTCACTTTTGGCTCCTACAACTTTATTATTTACATATATGCTTTGCTCTTAAAATACCTTGCACAAAATACCATAGTAAATACAGCAAAAAAAAATTATGTTGCACAATTTTAGTCAGTCATATGGCATAATTTTCTGGGGCTGATCTCCCAATGCCGTTCGCATTTTTATAATACAGAAACGAGCTACATATTAGAAATATTTATAACCTTAGTTAAAGAAGTACCTTTAAACATAGTTTTATAAAAGAAAAGTTTCTTACTCTGCCATGTTTGTATATTTTAAATGTCATTTTATTTATTAGAAAAAATAAAAATCTAATTTTAAAATATAAGAATTGTCATAGTTATAATACTAGAGATAAAGAGAATTTAGTGCTTCCAAAACAAGTGAAATTTAACTCTAAATAATCCTTTTGTAATAGGAATCAAATTATATAACCATTACCAAAACATATAAAGAACATTGATTCGTTTAATTTATTTAAAAGGAAACTAAAATATTTATTAATTGATAAATGTTACTACATTAATGAATATTATACGGATAATTTTAAGTAGGTACTTTGTTTATTGAAATATCATGAACACTATATTTGTGACATGTATGTATTTTTGACATTCCATATACCGATGCAATTTTGGTCTTACTTGAAGAATAAATTGTTATTATTGTTATTACTATTAATATTATAGAATTATTTTTTAACTTGAATAATAGAAATTATAGGGAGCCGCGTTTTTTTTCTAGATATGTTCTTTATGTACTCGTAGTATAAATATAAACCCTAATTATATTTATAAAAATACAATTTTTCTTGAAACCAAAATTAAATACTTTTAGTTCTTGAAGTATGGAAGAATAAAAATACTGCAGTGTAAAGATATTTCCCGGCCAGTACGTACTTGACTAGCCTCCAAGCGAGGTATTATCGCTCGCGCTAGCCGTAATTTTTAAATCTTGCTCTTTGAGATTTTGGCGCCTCTCCTTGCGATTGTAGCGCTAGAGATCCGCAGCGGATTAGTTTGTCAAGCCCAATTCGACGGCGACCTTAAGAGCGTGCTGTTACTTTCCCGGTGAGGTAAGCTTGTCCGCGACGTGGGAGACGAAGACGGTAGTGGGTTGGATCAGAAGTACCCCCACTCCTGTAAGGTATACACCCCTATTTACGAAATATTGAAGCGATACTGGCTACAATTTTAACATTTCAAATATGTATGTAAAATGTTATTTATTTTATAAAATAATTACATTTTACATATACCTACGAGTACTCGTATTAATGCAAAACTTATGCACTTACAATTTTATTAATCAGTCTTCGTAAAAATCCTTATTGGAAGATTTCTCGTGTGGCGAGGATCTATGATTTCTGGTAGCATACCTTTCAAATAAAATTCTGTAAGTTTTGGTTCCATATTTTGTAGCCAAAATTCATCATCTCTAAAAATCTGATATAAAACATAATGACAAAGAAAACGATTAGCATTGCATTTATATTTAATTTGCTCATTTTTGTTTTCCCCATTTTCGGTGACGTGGAAGTTTTCCAGTGCATTATTGTCTCTTGGTTTTCGAATTGTACTGGAAAATCCAAGTTTCATCACATGTAATTATCTTTTTCAGCAAGTCATGTTTGATTTTTGTGTTGGAATACCCACCTCACTCGCCGGATTTAGCACCAAGGAACTTCTATTTGTTTCCAACGTCATATCGTCCCTTGGCAAATCGTTTGGCACACTCATACACTCACGTATGTGACCTCCGTCAACAGTTTCAAACACGAACTCAGTGATTTTTTCAATATCCAAGGAATTTGAGATTAATAAGATGTTCAATTTTAAAATCATATATGATTTCGGCTAAACAATAAAGTATCTGTCTCTTTCATTACTAATACTACTACTACAAATTGACGTATTACTCACTTATTTTAAACTTTATCACAAAAAAGCTATCCAGCGCACTAAAGTGCACTTTCGTTATTCATCATGCCAAATATAAACATTTTATTATTTATAATACAGTCACAGGCTTAGCCTGAAAAATCTAATTTCGAGCAGCAGCCTCTTAACAGATAAAAAAATCAAACTACCTTAGCCTTCGAAAATAGAATAAAATTGTACCTTATTGGTATTTTTTCTCTTAATTAACAAAAAATGGAAAATGTTAGTGCTGGTGTATATGCAGATATGATGTTTCTTTATGGATATTGTAACGGTAATGCTAAATATAGTCGTGGGTCCAGGGAATATAGACGTGTATGTACATATATCCAAAAAATAATTTATATAAATTTGACTGTTACTTAGTTGTTACCTTTTTTTTTTGATTTATTAAAAAAAATATCTTAAAAACTACTGCTTTCATCAAGTTTTAGCAAAAGTACCTTTTTGTGTATTTTTGCATTGTTTGTATTATTTTGTTACCAAAAATGAAAAAATGTTAATAGGTAAAAAAATAATGTAAAACTTTCAAAGCTTCCGCAAATGAGACGCTTCTGGTTGAGATACAGAAACAAAACAAAGTGTAAATATGCATCTAAATAAGTAGTATCCTGATACCAAGTTTCAAAATTTTTGTGGAACTAGTATCAAAGTTATTTAAAAAAATGTGTTTCTTGTGGTGCACCTTCAAAGGATTGTAACTCTGTAACGCAACGTTTCCGGATATGGGTTTTAACGTTTTTCGCTTTCTTTTGACCCGTTGTATCACCCATGAAAAATAAGAAAACTGTAAACGCTCTGTATATTTTGAAAAATACTTATAATAGAAATACTCGTAAATGCTGAATGCTACTTTCTGTTGAACGAATCATAGGAAGAAGTATGAGGGGATGGTAAACCAATCACAAAATAGACGATATGAGTGGGATGTACCATCAGTAAATTGTCTGCGAGTGACATCTAGTAGAGGAACTACACACTAAAATTTAATTAATTTTAAATTGTAATAACATTTCAGCAGATTAATAAATTATCATTTTTTAAATTGAAATCTTTTTTAAACAGCATATATTAATAACTTATTACGGTACATTTCAAAATTTCGTGATCTAAACCATAAAAAAATATACTTTAAATTTAAGAACTTTGACATTCATTTATTTTGTAATAATTAATAATAATACAAATATCGCTCTATAGCGCACTTTTTACAGGTTTGCTTATCCAGTGTGCCAAAGTAGACTGAAATCGGTACAATAATACAGTCTCCACATTGTACCAAAATTAGTAGATATCGCCAAATTGACCTATTTTAACAACATATTACTCCTTTATTTTAAACTATTTCACAAAAAAGGCTCTATAGCGACCTAAAGTGAACCTCCATAATTCATCATACCAAATTTCAATAATTTATTATTTATAATAAAGTCACAGGATTAGCCAGAAAAAGTCACAATTCGAGCAGCAGCCCCTTAAAACAAAGTGATTGCATTACATGTCTATACGAGTAGTATTCATGGTTGCAGCTAATGACATAAAGTCAGGTCATCAATACAAGTTACAATAAATATATTTAACCTTAAACTGACCTCACGTACACTTTTTGTAACAAAATTTCATCCCACTTAGTGAGAGACAATTTGGAACGATTTCGTCAAAAATTGTGTATTCCTTTTAAATCTTTGACTAACAATTTTCTGTAAGAATTTTGAAAAAAAAACTTATTGACATAACATTGAATATTTTGGTGAGAAATAAAAAAAATTACTACTAAAACAGTGGAACAAAAAATATTCGCTTCAAATATGAACGTAGCAATAAACGAAGGCGCTAGCCTTTTAAGGAATATTCACGTGATCAGAACGTGTTCGTGCCGTTTTTTGGTGTGCATTTTTATCAAAAATTAACATAGTTATTAATTTTTCAATATTATGAAACTTTTTTGCCTTGTTTAAGGAAATGTTGTGACGTTTATCTGATGTATGATTTGTTTTTGATTAATTCGAACTGTCTAAGATTCAATATAGTGTAAAATTAAATTCAATTTAAATATATATATATATATATATATATATATATATATATATATATATATATATATATATATATATATATATATATATATATATTCTTTTCTTTGTTATTTCAAAATAATCAAAAACAAATTACATATCAGGTAAATGTCAAAACCACCCTGTATATCTTCCATTAACAAATTGAATGCTCAAAATATCGATGGGGTCATATAGACCTCATAGTG
The DNA here is from genome assembly GCA_951394225.1 of Harpalus rufipes. Lineage (NCBI taxonomy): Eukaryota > Metazoa > Arthropoda > Insecta > Coleoptera > Carabidae > Harpalus > Harpalus rufipes. The sequence continues at coordinate 38,464,395 of OX596278.1, read as the reverse complement.
CGTGCACAACCTGTTACAAAAATAGGTCGTGCACCCGAAATGTTAATAAATAATCCAATGGGTATGCATATATGCGGACCTTAGGAAAATGCAAAGAAGACGAAGATATTAAATAGCAAAGGGTCAAATTTATTCGCACAATAAAAAAGAGTAAATTGACGATAAAGTAGAACTAAATAACAATAAAATAAATTTCCAACATTGAAAAAAATATTTGAGCGCGATAAAATCTGATGCACATTAAAATTATATACTAAACTATAAAATTAGTTTAAACGTAGCGTAAATACATTCCACAGTAAAATAGGGTAATTGCATGGTAGGAAAATGAAGAGTAATTTTTTTATGAACATACCTAAGAGGAAAGGTTATCCCTGTACTAAAAAAAATATGAAGTCAAAATTCAAATAAATTGTTCGTGTACTAGAACTATTAACTTTTTAAAAAATTCAACACTAGACACATACTGGCGATATTAACCTGCATTTTAAAAAATAATTACTGAAATCTATTAATACTGGACTTTGATTGTAATGGAAACCCAAAATTCAGTAGCATTTATCGCTTTTCCATTAAAATCATAGTCAAAGAGAAATAGATTCAAATAATACTTTTTTTAAAAGGCAGGTTTATATCAGAAGTATGCACGTCTAGCGTTGATTTTTTAAAAATGTTAATAGTTCTAGTACAGGAACAATTTATTTGAATTACGCTTCATATTTCAGTACAGGGATAACCTTCCCTCATGACAACTGCCTTTACATAACCGACCCTAACTGCCTAACGAGCAAAACTCGGGCCATTATACTACTTGTTATTTATGCAATTTTTCTAAACAAACCTTAACATAACCTAACCTAACTCACAAAACTATATATATTTATTTATATATATATATATATATATATATATATATATATATATATATATATATATATATATAACCCTAAAGTAAAATAGTAAAATAAAATAACTAATTGAGCGGTAGCCTTAGCGTAAAGCTTAGCGGTGGCAGCACGGAGCTAATCGTTTAAGCATGTATTTTTTGTGTGAAATTATTTTTCTGGTTGTGGAATAAAATAAACTTTTTATACTTTGCGTTCATGATGAAGTCATTAAGAAACCCAATTGCGGATCGTAATGGCCTTCATTTCGATACGCATTTTTTTTGTTTTAGAAGGTTGATACTACATGACATTTACTTAATACTTTTTTACCTAATTTAATTTAGTTAAATGATAATTGAGTATTCATTTTTATAATATAATGTCAAAAATTATTAATTTTTTATTTGGAGATATGATTATTTACATGAGGATATACAAATGGTCACAAATATAATCACAAATTGAGTAAATCTCAATATAGTATTTGAATTAGTCCTTAGATGGAACTTGTAGTACTAAAATTTGTAGCTCGAATAACAGAAAATTATTTTTAACTAATTTTAAAGCAACTTTCAGATCAAATATAATAAAAATAAACAAAGCTTTCATGTGCACTGGGTCTGAAAGGGTTAATTTTCCAAACGTCAAACCTGAGAATGTAAAAATTTCAATATAACATCTAAATTCATTTTACTTAATAAATGTAATAAATCATCTTGAATTGTATAATTATTATTATACTCTTTCACAGTGAGAGTGCTCGTGTCTTGTGCCTTAATTGTTATTCCCGGCAAATGTTGGGCTGCCAAAAAATTCTGTAATAAAAATTGAACTTACTTTTATTGCCAGGTATTACCATCATGATTAATAACTTCTATTTCTAGAAATTTGGACTTTTTTGGTGCATAGCCCTCTCCCAACCGTTTAAAAAAAGCCTGAAATTGAGGATTTTTTTTTAGGAAATGGTCTAAGCTGTATTATGTAGCTCAGGCGGAATGTAATTGATTACATCGTCCATGGTTGCACTACATTCTCTTAAATTTATGTTCATAAATGAATTGACATGAACTTTTAAATAATTGAATAAATGTTAATACAATATTACCAACTTACAACATTACCTATACAAATTTCCCTACATCAACTCGGTTTAATATAGAAGTTTTTTTTTAATATTTTAGTATATAAAAGACGCAAAATATAAAAAATAGTCTAAAGAATTCATTTTATAAGACTTTTTTTGCACTTATCAATTAGATTTGACGTTTGCGAAAAAATATGTCTTATAAAATTTGTTCTTTAATATACTATTTTTACATTCTTAAATGGTAAAAAGTCGAGTATGTATAGGCTGGAACAAATTCGAGTTCTTTATATGAAAAACTTTCTTATGCACACTACAGCAAATTTATTTAGGTCTGTATGGGCCAGGCCAACCTTCTTTTGAGACAACTTTAATAGACACCACAGAAATTTCCAATCGTCTTTTTGTTTTTGAGCTATTGGCTAAAACTTGATATTCGATTATTTTGAAACTACCTCCTATCCCGCTTATTATGAGTGATAAAGAAAAAAATGTTTCGATAATTTTTGTACTGTCTTTACGTAGAATAACGTGATATAATTAGATTTTTTAGATTAGTAGTTAGGTTATTATTTAAATCATTTTATAATACATTTCTACAATTAACTTGTTGATACCTTTACAAAGTTACATACATCAAGTAGTGGACAGTAATATATCTGCAAAAATTAGTACAATTCACAGAATGTCAAAAATTACACATTTTACAATATGTGTAATTTGTAAACAATTACAAAAGAATAACATTACAATTTTGAAGAATTAAAGTACAAATAATATCTTGTGCAAGATATATAAATATAAAGATTTAATTGTAAATTTTCGATATATGTATCACTATAATATTTTACTTCTGTATCTTACCGTTATTTATTATATTTGAGAATAAGTGTAAATATTTTTCTTTCGTTTGTTTCAGATTGTAAAATGTATTGGGTACTGAGTAGCGATGGATCATGATAATGTAACAATTATTTCCTGTTTCCAATGTACTGGCCTATAGTCGGTTGGGGAGGAAGACATCTAATATAATGAAAAGTCTGGCTGAAGTGGGTAGACTTGCCCCAACTTCTCAAAGACAAAACTCGAATGATGTGTTCCCGGATCGAAACAATTACCGGCCAGCGCCTAGTACTGAATGTTGCTGTACCAAGGCATTGAATCTGATATACTTGGAGACACACTCTTCTACAGGTGAGACATTCAGTTTATTATGTAATATCTTACTTAACAAATGGTAAAACACTTCGACTGGGGCTCTGAATAATTGGATTTGATGCTCCCAAAGAGTTTAATTGCAAGAATTAAAAGTAAAATTAAAATTATGCTAATAGTAAATATCCCCCACAATTATCTATAAATTGAACACATGATTCGGCTGTAAAGGACCCTTATTCTAGTACATACTTGGATTGGTACACGGCATCATTTTATTTTAACTTCCCTCAGAAAATGAAGTTAGTATACTAGTAACTTTAGTGTCGTAATATTTATGGTGTATTAAGAATAAATTGGTAAAATATTTAAATCTGACATTTCGACATAAACTTAATAATTTTTAGGTTGTAATAGTACTGAAAAAAGATTTGCAAGGTTTTTTGTTGTGCCTCTCAAAATAAAAAAAATGGTAATGCAATTCACGTAATTTGAACACGATTATATATGTATTCATTTTAAATGGCCCTGCATTGCTATCTCAAGAACTGTTCGCGATTCAAGCTAAACGATTAGCATCAAGCGGCTAAAATTTGAACTAGGACAGTGACAACACGACAGGGATAAAATCTAACTCTTAGACATAATTTACAAGTATGTGTTTTGTTTCAACTTTGTTGTAACACGCATATAATGATTATGTAGGCTATATTTAACGAGAATGAAGTTTGTATGTCAGGTGTCAATGTTAATGTCGTATTTGGACATAAGGAACTGATGTCTATTAAAAATTGTAATTAATTAGTATATTTCAAATTTATTGATTGACATTTACCTATAGGGCTTTATAAATAATAAAATGTACCCTACTTATTATAAAACAAGACACCGTGGAATATAAGATTTCATATTCAATTAATGCAATATGAGGAGTCGGGAAAAAAATTGCAACTCCAACTTTGACTCAAACTCCAGAAATTTTAAATATTCGACTCCGACTCTGAGTTCGATTCCACAACGACTCCTGACTCCGACTCTATACTAATTCTTAATTATGCTTACCTTCTTTATCATACATGGTTGTTTAATACATTTATTTATGATGAATTAAACAATAGTTTTCGCTTTCGCAGATTTTATTTTTAAATTTATTTGTTGTTTCTTTGTACAATAATGTACTTAGTAGTAAAGAAAGTAATTTATATTTTATAAAATTTGAAGTCGGAAGATTTAATACCGGCTTCAACTCCGACTTCGACTCCACTAAAAATTGCCGACTCCTTGATTTTGACTCCGGCTACACACCCCTGAATATGAGTAATATAATGATAATGTATTTAGAGTTGGATACATAAATGTATTTGTAATTTAATAATTGTTGTAGATAAAGTAATTTAGCAATTAATATGGAAGGGAAGAAGATAATAAGCAAGACCAATTTCGTTGTAAATTTTTATGCAATAAGAATAGTAACCTAATGTAGCATGCTTTGCCGAAACCAAATGAAAAATATAGAAGTAGTGGATTAATTTGGCAATGTGAATGTATGTGAAGGAAGGAAAATTTGAGAAAATGAGAAAGAAAGTGTTAAAATATATAACAGTATATTCTCGTCATTTGAAATCAGAAAATTATGTATCCTACATTAATTACTTTTTCACCTTCCGTGACACATCTTGAATTATGATGTGCATATAATTATCCAAAGTATTCTTTAAATTATAATCACATAACTTAAAAAAATAGACTCGCACTCTTCATATTTCTAACTATACAAATATATTTTTCAGAAAATTAATATAATTCATTCACTTTAATAAATACATATAATACTATTATTTTTACTGTAAAACCTATTTTTATAATCTGTAAATGGCAATACAAATACTACAGACACTAATTTTATCCCTGTCGTGACGTATTGCATTGCGGGCTGCATATAGTAATTTCGTAATATGAATTGCGAATAAGAGCTACGTAGAAGATTAAATGGGCAAACAATTTCTATTTTATATAACTAATGTAATAAGCAAAACAGAATTTTATATATACGAGGGTCATTCAAATATAAACGAGCCTTTTGCAAAAGAAAATTTATTTTACATTTAGGCAGAAATCACACTTTATAATTATTTTTCTATATAGTTCCCCTCCTTATTTATGCATTTTTTCCATCGAACAGGTAATTTTTTTATGCCCGTTTCGAAGAATGACTTCGGGCGGGTATCCAACAAATTGCGCACAAACTATTCAACTTCTTGATCGTTCGCAAAACGCTCTCCTCCAAGTGCTTTCTTGAGAGGTCCAAACATATATTTTAGTGTTAATTAAACCCAGTATAGCTACAGCTAACAAACTATCACACAAATATGTAATTACGTAGTAGTAATAGAAAATGTAAACAATACATTATATTTACTGGTGTAAAAAGTCTGTGATTTTAGTTTGCTTTTTTATGCTTTTTGTTTGATAGTAAGAACCACGCACTGCATTGTAAAGACGAGACATACTACTTTTCAAAATGTCATCATCATAATTTGTATGCACAAATACATTGAGCACTTCTGCAGCGTCGCTCTAACCGGACGATTTTTAGTAAATTAGGTCGCTCACAGCGGTTGGCCGCTTTAATTGGAGTCGTACTATATATATATATATATATATATATATATATATATATATATATATATATATATATATATAGACTGAGACTGGGAAGTCGCCCCCCCCCCCCCGGTCACTTTTTTGAGTCATGGCACTCTGATTAATATCATATTTTGAAATATATTTTGGGGGAATTCATCCAAAACTTTTTTTTTTGGAAATTTTGTTATATAAGGGTATGAAAATTGTATATCGTTGGAGTCAGAATAAAGAGCTCTATTGAATGAGCAAATAAAAAGTATATATTTCTATGTAAAATAAAAAAGTTGGGTGTTCATATTTTGAGAACCACTGGTTGAAATGTCTTTTTCAGTTTATCATTGAAATACCTTTGCAAAATAGAGATTCTTTGCTAATATAACCATCTTCGTATCTCTTATAGTTCTCGAGATAGCAATGGTAGCCACTTAAAAATGAACAGCCTGTATATGTAAATATTATTTCCTTATTCGCTACAGAATTTAATTATGATTACAATGATATACTATGTTTATACCCTTACATAATGATTTTAATTATAATTTTATATAAATATGACTATAAATGAGTGCCACGAATTGAAAAAATGAACACATGTTACTTTTTTACATAGAATTAGAATGACATGAAAGAAATAAGTGAATATTTTGTGTTGACATTTAATAAAAAAGTAAGACCAATTAGCACAGCAAAATATTTTTTTTTTCATTCGTGGCACTTCATTATAGTCATATTTAGATAAAATTAATATAAAACTTCCAATTTCAGTGATTATTTTTTGTAATAGTTACTGTATTCTTTTATCTACTCGTTTAAAGCAAATTTTTGTCTATAATTCTATGGTTTTATGCTAAAAGCAGGCATGTCTGTTGTTCAAATATTGGACCTTAAATATCACTGGTGATCAACCAACCACATAAATGCTATCTACTGTATAAATGACTAAGTTGAGTATTTCACAATTCATAACATTATCTGATCTTTGGCTAATGAAAATAGTGCATGTTATGGAAGGTATGTCATGTACAATTCATTCGGAATACTTAACCAGTGACAAAGTGCGAATCACCCATGGTACCAATCGTAGCCAACGTGTTAAAAGAATCCATTTATTTCTGCATTGCGTCCAACCACTATTCTTTATCATTAGAGTAAATACCGTTTTGAAATGTAACTGCTTCTTACAAACTTTCAGAGTGATATTAACATAATTTTTATCGCTTCTCAGTTTTTTCTGAATTTCTTTGGTTGATATGCTTCCTTTTCTTTTTTCTTAGCGTTCGTTTATTTCTTCTGGTATCTCTGAATTGTTACTATTGAATATAAATATATCTTTTTTATATCCTTGTCTTTGTTCTTCTTCTTTGAAGACAATTTCATATTTTTTACCTGAAACGCACTATCTATATCATCTACCTTGTAGGTAGAGTGTATACCATTGGGATCTCGGAAACTATAAGATCTACGAGGTCTGTAGTAAATATCCCCCATATAGGCAATATTGTGCAGTTTTGACTGCTCATTCAGATTCCGTTGAGAAAAATTTTAAATTTCGAATAGTGTGAAAGTTATTCAAAAATAATTTTTGATATAAAAATTAGAAATTTCATGAAAAAATAACGAAAAATCTAGGATTTTTAAGGGTAAAACAAATTAAAAACATAATAACCCTTATACCGTTGGAAAAAGAAAAAATAATTATTTAAAAATTCAATATGGCAGTCATTTAAAATGAGAAAGTTGTTATTAATATTTTGGAAACCGCCATCCTGAATTTTATTCTGACATCACTTTTAAGTTTGCCTCGTCAAATCATGTAACTTTTATATGAAATAATGTTTTTATTTTGTTTTATAATTATGGAGTTGTTTGACAATTTTTAAAATCGCGATTTTCAGCTTTTTTAAATATCCAAAACGTTTGGAATTTAAAATTTTTCTGATCGGAATCTGTATGAGCACATTAAACTCAAAACTGCCCAATATTGCTATTTTAACCGACCTCGTACCTCTTATAAGTTTCCGAGATCCCAATGGTAACCCACTTAATTTGTGACAGTCTGTATACTGCAAGAAACTCTTGCTCCGCTCTGTCTGGAAGTTTGCAGTAACGTTTTGGTTTGCCTACATCTACATAGCTTTCACATATATTAATATTAAGATGTCTCACCCGGGGTTTTCATCCAGTTCATATTTCGTATGAATTTTTCTCTTTATTATGATAGTTCGTAGTTCAATTTCGAATATAGACTACGTGTAATCTAATTCTGCTCATAATTATTTTGGCAAATTACATTTATGAAGTAAAGCTCTTACGAGATCCATGGAAGTCCAATTTATTCTCTGTGACTTCATTTTTCGGTGAAGTACCCAGGATAACGTGTCCCAACATGGGGATTTCAAGAACTATAAGAGATAGAAAGTCATTTAAATTGGACAAAAGTTGCCACATTGGGAGGCCATTTTAGCGGTGTATTGTTTATTTGGAAAAATGCATAGGTCGCTAGATATAGACAAAAATGTAAATTTTGTAGTTTTTTATTTTTTTTCAAATAACTTGTACTCATATACTTATACTCTTTCGGATGGTGATGTTCAACTTTTTTATTACAGTTAGATTTCGAGTCATGATGATAAAGTTATAATTATTATATAGGCGTTACGTTAGAATGTTACACAATTGAAAAGAAAATATTTTTTTGATTTCTAACAATGTATAATTTGTCCATGTTCTCAAAATATCATTCAATCTAATTAATTTTAATATTTTTACATAGACGTCATAGTAGGTAATGATATTCAAAACGAAATATGAAACATGTTTCATTGCAGACTATTTTAAATATACAAATGAAAATGAAGAAAATAAATTTGGAAACAAGCAGTTGATAATAATTGAATTGATTATTTCTTCTTCTTCTTCTACTAATTTTACAGTCACCTTTTACTAATTTTACAGTACACAAAATAAAAACTGTGTATAGCCTGATCTATTTCATATAGTTTTTATTTTTTTATATATGCAAACAATTGGGTAACAAATTCATGAAAATTAAATATTACATCTTGCAAAAAAATATAATTAAAGTGACTGAACAAATGCCCTTATCAGAAACAAATGACGTTGGATATAATTTGTTAAGTAACATTCGACCATCATTGGCTTATCGGAAAACTAAAAAAAATAATATTTAATAGCAATAATTCGGAAAGTGGGCAAACTAACAATATTTTAACTCTTTCATCCCCTGAAAAATGGTGGCCGGAATTAATAAAATGTTCATGCAAATTAAGCAAGAACAAAATTATTTCTAATAATGAAATTTAGAAAAATATGGAAAAACGGAATTAATACGGAATGATCCAGTTACTTGTGCGAAATATTCGACTATTTTACAAAATTATTATGTGGAAGACAGTTATGAATATGAGAGGGTTGATGCGGGGATCATCATCTCATGAGCATAATATATTCCTTTTGTTAAAGATGCTCAAAAATATGATTCTTTTGATAAAATTAATGTCCAGGATTGTACATTGTATATTGTATGGTACGAAAAATGAAAATAAATGCAGATTTAATTTCCCAATACCCGTTATGCCTAGAGTCATGATTTTGGAACCATTAGCTGGCAGTGAACAAAATTAAAAATGAAGTGAAACTTTGAAAAATATTAGTAATTTAATATGTAAGTAGTGAATTTCCCCATTTTGTTATTGAAATGGCACCTATACGCAAATGTGTTTGCCATTGAAAAGACACGAGTCCCGGACAAATGTCATTTCTTGGCAAAATATAAACTTTTCACTGTTCAACATAGCCATATATTTACAAGTATCACAAAACACGCGTTTAGTACTATGGAGGTATAAAAGGTACTCCTATATGGCGCTGCCTTCTCATTGTCTGGTCCACAGAATGTTGGATGAAATGTGGTGAGGGCTCAATGTGATTAAGCCACACCTACATTGAACCACTTGAGCCCATTACCCATTACAAAATTATAGATTTTTAAGTAAAAATTAAATTAATTTGTGTTTGGAAAAACTTTTTAGAGGATGATAAAGGCGTTATTTTTGGAAATAAAGAAGCTTCCTATATTTAATGTTATAATTTTATTAGTATCATATACCGGATGTCTACTCGAAATCTGTTATATAAGGAATACGTTATTTTTTATTTTGCCGTAGCTATGTACATACTTACCAATGTATTTTAGATAAAAATGTTTCAGATAATAAAATCATACACCTAAATCACTAATCTGATTTTACTTTCCACGTTTAGTAACCTCTTAAATCGAATTTTAAATTTTATAACTATTGCTCATTATTTGTAGTGCCCGCCATGAAATTGATACAAAATTACAAATATGTAAGTGCATAATTATTAAACTGTCAGTTGTCAGAATAATACCATTGAATTATTTGGAGCTTTTCTTGATAAAAACGTTATATTTACAATCTAAAATACAATAAATAGTAATATAATAACTAGTAAATCTCTTTTTATAACACAATTAAAATAACGGTGGCCCACTAAAAATATACACTGCAATCCGAACTTTTTTTATCTGTAATCATCATATCAAATTATACAATGTCCTTAACGTATGTACTCGAAGTTATGAGGCACTCTGTATTGACAACTGACAAGCTGCGACATGCCATCTGGTGGGAAAAATATGAACTTTCCGATTTGGTACTATATTGTGACTGTATGCTTGAGTTACATGTGGTTTGATCATTTGATGTGAATAAAAATGGGAAAAAGTCGTACAAATTGTTGTATATTCTGACGTCACTCTCAAGATCTGGTCGAGACACAGGCATTGGGTTTTATAATTTTCCGAAACATGGCCAAAATAAAGTTAAAATTACGACAAGAGCAAGTGTTGAAATGGATATGGATCGACGAAAAGCATGGGAATATGCAATTCGTAGTGCAAAACAAATAACAAAACATATGAAAGTTTGTTCTCGTCATTTTAAATCAGATAATTACATATTTCGTGGTCTTTATCTAGCTTTACATGTGCATTCTGCACTAATAATTTTTAAATTTTCTTTAAATGTATTTTGATTTCATGTGGTTTTGCAGAAATTGCACTGGTTCGCAGACAAAGTGCAAATATTACCCACATTATACCGTCATTTTTTAATACTCCACATAATATTATGTGGTTAGCGTTTATAATTCGCTCACCTGCGATCATCAATTTCGATTGATTAAATATATATAAAATTATAAATACATTTTAATATATCTTTTATAATACATTTAGAAGTAGCTGTTGCTTCCAGTAATCTAAAATGTTCTGTGGTACCAAACCCCATTTTAAGTGAAAAAAATTGCTTTTGTTGTTTGTTTTCATATGTCACAACACTGCGAGTACCAATTCAGAAGCAGCTGATCGGCCCGATGGTGCTGCCGCCATCGGACATGTCAGTTCTCAATAGTAGATAGTAGATTTTCTTAAATTAATTAAAATACACGTTGCTTACCTGTGAAGTTCAATATGTTTAAGTTTTACTTAATTTTGTTTCAATTTGTGAGGTCTATCAGACCTATTATTACAGTCATACACACAGGATAAAACCATAACTACATCAATTGACAACAACAAATAAAATGATTAAGTTAGGTCCTGCACTACGCTCAGAATTATTGCTCTGTGATGGTTTAATTTGTTATTTTATTGTATGAAAACAAATTGTAATATACAATGTGGATTTTGAGCACAAAAAATGCCAATTTAATTTTAAAAACATTAATAGGAACCTACAATGCATGAGAAAAACAAACCAAGGAGTACAGAAATATATGGAATAGAGGTTCTCAAGTGACAACTGGTTCAAGGTGGGCTTGGTCGAAAACGTAGAGCCCCCTACCACCTTTCATCCACTGTTCTTCACTCAAGCAGCTCCATCTACCTTACCTCTATGGACAGTACCGATGTTAACTCAATTTGATGATTTTGTGGACTAGTGCCCTTTTAATAATAATCAATTCAATTAACTGATTATTTGATTTGTTTCATTGTAATAATCAATGTTTTTACTCTATACATTTAATAATTATTGTTGCATTTTTTCAAAACTATTTTACTGATGTAATTTTCTAACACAGTGATTTTCAACCAGAGTGCCGCCAGTATATTAAACGAATGCCGCGAGCTTTATAAGATAAATATGTACATTTTGGGCTGGTGCTTAAGGTAGTTATATCGTGAAATCATTTTCAACAGAATTAATTGAAATTTTAAGTACATCTCAACTGAAGTATAATGTACCTGCTCTACAAGTTTTAAAACAATTGACCGAGCGGTAATGAGTTATTTGCAATTAAATTTGGCCTTTTTAAGACGTGAAGAATAGGAAATGGCAAAATAAACACAACATTTTAAATTATAACTTTTATATCCACTATGACATTTAATCGAAAAACTAGTATGTTATAGTAAACTAATTAACGGATTTTATGTAAAAATTAGAAAATTATTTACCACCCAGATTTAATTTTATTGTCTCTAGAAAATTTTAATCTCAAGATATGATAAATAGGTAGAATTATGCTTGACAACCATGTACAAGCGTTTCAGATGAAGTATCAGATAAGTTAACACCCGCTTGGTATTAGCGAATAAGAGGTGATCTTAGGCTAAAGGAATTTCAGACGTACATTCGAAAGAAATATTTTTGAAATTGGTATTTTACGTGAAAAGCATGAAAACTTTAAACAGTATAATACTACTTTTGTAATTTTAAGAAAGAAATATATTAATTTGTTTTGCAGTTTCCATTTGTAGTTTAGAATTAGTATTATATCTTAAAATATCTTATTACTTTTATACCCGAATGTACCAATAAATGTCTAGATACGACGATGCCACAGTTATTCTTCAACATTGAAATACGACACTTGTGTATGTGTTAGTGCGAGTGGTACAGTTCAAAAAAAAACTTTTCTACGGAAAAATAAAGAAAATTCATATGTTACAGTCGTTGATATTAGCTTTTAACTATTTTGATGCAATCTGTTTATATAATATAATGTTAAAAAATATAAGTTATTGCAAATATAAACTGCATTAACTTAATTTTTATTTTGAACATAGAACAAGTTTTTGAATAGGTACACTCGAGTGACAACTACCTTAAGTGATATGTATAGAAATATGACGATGAGCAGAAAAAAGAACGGTGAGATTTTTTTTTTTAAATAATGATTTGCTTACAAAGTTATTTTACTTTAATTAAAATATAGGGCAACTCGTTATAGATCCCCTTGTATAGTTCCGATTAATTAATTTATCTGTTAATGTTAATTGCAAACATGAACGGAATTTATTTATATTAAAAAAAAAACATATAACTAAAGCCCGGTTTTAACAACTCCTAACAAAGTGACTGATAAATATAACTTCCTAATAAATAAAAAATATCGCATCGAAAAATGACATAACATGAAATTATTGTAATTTAAATATGTAATAATGCGCAGTTTTTAGTGTATTAGACAGATACTTTTATAAAGAACATTGTTAGGACATTGAAATACCGGGCCTAAGAACACTTCAATGTAATTTTTTTGTATTAATAATTGTCATGGATAAATTTCTAATTAAAAATTATGCCAAAAACAAGTATTTAAAAACTAATAAATTACGAGTATTTAAAGACAGGGTGCCTTTAATTTCATATATTTTGAACTAGGGTGCCGTCACCAAAAAAACGTTGAGAACTAGAACCACTGTTCTAACATGATGCCCATATAAAATTTATAAATTTGACAATTATACAATAATTTTACACCTTTGAAGAGTATCTTCTTTTCTCTTTGGAAAATATGCATGCACGTTTCTGCTAACATTATCTACAATATTTAGAATATACAGTATCGTACATAAATTGAGCGACTCCGTAGGAATTAATAAAAAATACTCCCCCATATTTTAAATATTTAATTTTTTATGTAACGTAAAGGTTGACGTGGTCATAAAATCTTATGGACGTTAAATAAGTAATTCAAAAGTATCGTACTAAATTTCACAAGTATTTATGTATTTGAATGCAGATGTGAGTTGCGACAAAAAAAAAGCGGCTGTATAAAAAATCTTATGTTTACTTTAAAAACAATAACCAGAATAACAATTTTATGAAAGAAACTTAAATTAGACAAAAATTAAACAATGTTACATATTTAATACTTTAATAATTATTTATAATAGATTGCATTCGTTGTGGCATCGAATTAGTAAATTATCGATGATTTTGTGGTTTTTAGATTTCCAAGCATCCGTTATAATTTTAAATAATTGCTTGGAATTATTAACCCTTGCAATATTTTTCCACTGGTTTCCAATAGATTTTCAATGGACCTTTTACATCAAAAGAGAGAGATAGGGAAAAATGGCATATATGTAGTGCGCAGTAATTTGTTTGCGCATTGAGGAGACCAGATATATTTCAAACAAAATTTGAAAGGGCGGAAATAAGAACGTAACTATATTAAATAAATTCACACAAAGAGTTTGTGAATATTTCAAAACAAGAGGACGGGTAGATGGGAATCAGAAACGCGGTTATATGTTCTAAAGACGCGAAATAAACACCACATAAAGTGACAGATAATTGCGTAGTTGCCAGTATGTTATTAAGAAAGTTACAAGCAAGAATAAAACTATTGTTTTTATTTTTAAATAAATTGTTTTGTCTTTATTAATAATTTCTTAATAATCAAAGTCAAAATAATTTAAGTTTCTGTGTTGATTAAATATTTTTTTATCGCAAATAAATGCTTTTCCTTTTAATCATTTTACTTGCCAACATGGTACCTACTCATCTCTAGTTCATAAAAATTTCACTACGTGGCGCATTGAAAAATGACGTCACGGTGCAATAAAAAATGTAAAAAGTCCATTGTAGTAAAGATCAGGCGACTATTTGCGAGTTATAGACACATTCAAATTGACTCGTAACTCATTTTTCATTCACCACTCTCACACGGTTAAATATAGTACAACGCGGTTTCAAAATATGAATCCAGCATAAAATTCTCTTTCATAATATATATTACACGATACACGATTTTAGCCAATGAGTGGTTTACAAATAAAACAAAGAAATTTCTATAATATATTAAACATCTTCAAACCTACTTATAACCACTGCCCAGGAAGAATCGTGCAAATGCATGATAGGAAAGAAAAATTCATTTCGAATTCAAACTTCGTTACGATGTCATTAATGGTCAAAATTTTAAAGAAATTTGTTTTGAATTAAAGCTGTTTTATTTGTGAACCACTCATCCGCTAAAATCGTGTAATAAATAATAAGAAAGAGACTTTCATACTGAATACAAGTCGCTCTACTTTTGTCGCACCTCACATCTGTTTTCAATTACATAAAACTTGTGAAATTTAGTACAATATTTTTGAATTACTTATTTAACGTCCATAAGATTTTATGAATGTCACCATTACAGAAAAAGATTGAAAATATATTAAGTATTTAAAATATGGGGGAGTATTTTTTATTAGTTCCTACAGAGTCGCTCTATTTATGTCCGACACTGTATGTAACGTGCTCCTCCCAGACGGTCCCATATCTTTGTCTAACATATTTAAAATATCACTGGTTTCTTTTGTATCTTCAACCAAATATTTTCTTATGATTGCTTTATCAATTTTCAATAAAACAAATATTGCTTGAAGTAATTTTACTTGGTGCATAAAATAAATTATTTAAAGCTTTAATTTTTTCATTTTTAATTTTTTTTAAATTAAATATTTCACATTTTCTATTGAAAACTTATTTCTGTTTCTTTTCTACCAATTGATATAGTGATAAGAGTCCTTGTGTAAGTTTTGGAATTAACAATCTATATGTTCTCAGAAATTTTTGAATCACAGGTGACATTCTTGTTCTCCGCGATAAATTTCTTATCTTACTTCTTGTTATATCTGTTCTGGGAACAGTTTCTTGCTATGTCTCCCTTTTCTTTGCATATGAAACAAATATTATTTTGTCGCTGAGGCATTTTTAATTTTCGTTTATTTATAGTGGATGAAAATCATAAATTGTTCGTTACCATGACTGATTCATCTGTTACTGTTATCATTAATATTTCATTTTCTCGAATCTTCTGTAGTCTTCTTTTATTTATTTAGGCCCGATCTTACCACCTCTAGTTAAAGTGACAGTTTATTAGAGTTTATTTAAAATTATTTGGCGATTGGCTTCTCAACAGGTATTCCGCAAGAGGATTAAAGAAATTTATGAGGCCATACTTACCAGGGTAGTATTTAATAATATTTTGTTCACTTGAGTTTTTCATAAAGGGATGCAAATAATAACAAAAAGAGAAGAAATTTTGCAGGAAACCAAATACTTATTTTATTTTGATACGTTTACAATATAAACACTTGTTGACAAAAAATTACCAGCATCATTTTTGTGTTTTTTGAGAGGTACACCTTCACTAATTATCTTTCTAACTGTAGTACAAGGCACTTTAGTCATTTCTGCAGTTTTTAATATTGGCGCACTCTCGTTATCGTCACTTTTTAAAAAGTTAAACACATTCAGAACTATTTGTTTTGCATCGTCTGATAAATGTTTGCGTTTTTGATTCGCGGTTGTGGTATTTTCTTCAAAATTTTCGTTCGCAGGTTGCAACATTTTCAATGTTCACTGCGACAATGCTGTTGAACTAATGAGTTTAAAATGTCGTTCTAGAGAACAACTAAAATGGTATTTATAAATTTTTCCTACTTAATAGTTTTTTGAGAAACAACTGTATTGAAAAGATTACGTTGCTAAAAACAACCGAAATCCAATCTCGAGAAACGAAATGCAAAAATTACTATAATCCGCTCCTGAACACAATAAGGTATTAAACCTGCTGAGAAGAACCAGCCTTTTCCATTAGCAAGTAAAGTCAATCGCCAAATAATGTTAACCAAACTATAACCATTAGTTAAGAATTAAACTGAAGGTTAGAAGCCATGCGAACTTTCAGTTAGCTCTAACCAAAGGTGGTTAGAACAATTTTGCAACACAACCGTTGGTTATTACTATAACTTTAACTAGAGATAATAGGAGCAGGCCTTATTTAATTTAATTTTTAACTCCTTTCTATATAACATATTGCAATACATGTTACACAACGAAGCTTTTTAACATTGTTATACAACTTTTGGACGTCCTCATCTGCAGTATAACATCATGTTTGTGCTAGCGAATCTTGAAATTTTTGTTTTTTTGAGACCCACAACATCTCTTTTTCTTTAAATAAATCTATAAGTAGAATAGTAGATTCCTTTGACCATTCCAACTGAACTTTATTAAAATGTTATTAAATATTGTTTTTAAATGTGGACTTGTTTAATAGGTCTGTTTTATAAGTTTTTGATCTTTACCGCTCCGAAAACGATAACATATAACATTGCTATAAAAATATTTTGCTATATTTTATTGAAATTTCTGTAATATGTTACAAAACATGACTATATTACTGTGGTCAGTCTTAAGGTTAAATTATAACTAAAACAAATCAAAATTACCCCGTAACCTTAAAAATGATATATTTAAGTACGTATTTAATATTGATTAATGAATGATGAATGGTGAAAAATTAAAATTAGCCCTTAACCACAGACAAACGTTACGTAACCTTAAAAACAATATATACATTGTCTTTAGTTTTGATAAAAAATATCATTAGGTTAAGAGGTAATTTTAATTTGTTTTACTTAAATTTTGGAGTAATAATAATATAGGGTATTAAAGAGAACTGTAAAAAATTATAATCTGAAATATATTCTGCACAATCTGTCAAGTTGTAAAAGTTGTGGGACTGCAAAGCCGACCAATTACGAACCAGCTTCTTAATAAATTAAAATTTAATAATCAAGTTGTTCCAAAAAACAATAATTGTTGGTTGTCATAAATGACGTTAAATTTGCAATAGGTGGCGTAGTACTTAGAGACATTTAGAAATGCCTGTTACTTTCACCAATCAGCAAGAATACAACAGTATGCTTTTGGTTTACGAAAAATGCATCAAAAAATAGTCGCCATTAAATCAAAAGTGTCGTATCCTTGTTTCGCTTGTGACTTCGATGCTTCAAAAATGACAAATGTTGTCGCTCAAACTACTGTGATTTTTAAAATAATTCTTTATTCAAATAAATAATTGTTGTTGGTCCATCTTGAAGTAGTTTTACACTTATTGCAACAAGCACATTACAAATGATATTATTGCAAATGACGATACATTGCAACCTTGTTTATTAAGTGGTAACGTATGGCACGGTGCTTACCCTGTATAATGACATTATTTTATATATTGTTATTTTTATTAAGTGATTATATTTTGTTTGTACATATTCTATATCTTTTAGATATGTAGTTTAATACGTTTTGTATGGTTGTTGGTGTATTGGTAAGAGTTTAATTTGTGGTGTGTGGTATACTATATTTGAATCTTTTTTGTGTGTGTTTTCTTTATATATTTATTTCTTTTTTATTTATTTATTTATTTATTTATTTATTATTCGACTGGTTACAAGATATATATACCGTGTGTCCCAAGCAAAACCTTGACATAGGCGTTTAACATGGGAAAACAGTTTTTTGCAAATAAAAAGTGTCCGGCAGAAAGTTAAGCCATGCTATTGAATATGATAATAGTACTTTACCTCCTGTACGTTATTTAATACTAATTACTGTATTATCAGTGGATAAATTATAGAAAACTATAAATAACTGTTAATAAATATTTGCTTCAATATTTAATTATGTAATAAAAAATATTTGCAATTGTCATCGTGGCTGAATGGTTAGCATGACTGCTTGTGGTATGAAAGAATTTTGGTGGTTGGGGTTCAAATCCCCATCAAGCTAAACTTTTCATTATTTTTTATTTATTTATGAATTAATTACGAATTGTAATACATTTTTATAATATTCACTCGATCGTTAACATTTAAGAAATTCATTTTTACACGAATATTTGATATAAACCAAACAAAAAACCGAACAATGAACACATTGTTGATACGAAAAGAAAAATACTTTAAATCATTTTTATAGAAAAAGCTTGTTTTTAAATTATTGTGATTGTAAATAGAAGATAGATATTGAAATGGATAACAATATTTTACAAATAAAAATAATTGGTTTTAACAAAACCAAAAATTGATTACAATAATCAAAACATGGATTTAATAAAAATGCATAATATTTTCTTATTATCTTAATAAAACGTGATTAAGACACAATGAATATGTATATGTTTTGTATTTTTATTGTATTTATAAAGAAAAAGTATGTGGTATAGTTTAAAATCTTGGTTTTGATGGTTACTACTTTCATTGAAATTACTATTATATCGTGATAGAAACTTATTTGTAATTATTTAACTAATTCATCCATATTATCTCATAATATCTTCAATATAATTCGTAATTAATACATAAAAAAAAAATGAAAAGTTTAGCTTGATGGAGATTTGAACCCCAACGTTCAAAATTCTTTGCTATTACAGGCAGCCATGCTAACCATTCAGCCACAATGACAATTGAAAACATTTTTATATTACGTAGTAAAATATTCAAACAAATATTTATTGACATTTACTTATAATTTTCTTTAGTTTATGCAATGATAATAAAGAAATTAGTATTAAATAAGGTACAGGAGGTAATGTACTATTATCATATTCAATAGCATGGCTTAATTTTCTGCCGGACACTTTTTATTTACAAAAAACTGTTTTCCCATGATAAACGCCTATGTCAAGGTTTGCTTGGGACACACGGTATATATATTATGAAGTACATGAAATTTACTATCCAACGACATAAAAATTATCAAATGCTAAAATAATTAAAAATTAATTTGCGACTGATTAAAATATTACATTTTTATGTAATGCAGAAGGCTTTACATTTCATTTACAGTGTATCACAAAATTATTCGTACACATATGATTTCAATATGAAAATTAAGAAATAAGTACTTTAAATAACTATACTGAAATATTAGTAACACTGTCATATTCTTAAAAATATCAGAAATAAAATATAATTATCAAATATGTAAAAATAATAATTGTCTTATGCAAAATTAATAAAAACAAAATGAATTAAAAAATTAAATACACAAAATTATTCGTACACTTATTAAAAACTTACGTAAAATAAGTTAATAAAATATTTAAATGTAAGAAACATTTATTATTCTGTAAGAATCATTTGAATGAGTATATCCTACATAAAAAAAAAACATGGGTCGCAAGGGACAAGAAACTACGCTAGCTGAAAGGCGAATCAGTTTGAAATTATTTTGCCAGGGCAAATCTTTAAGGGAGGTTGCTGAAATAGTGGGAAGATCGCACTCTACTGTTCAGTATATAATAAATAAATATAAAAATGAGGGACAGTTGGAAAATATTGCGGGACGGGGCCGTAAAAAAATTTTAAATCAGCACAATGAACGTTATATTGAACGACAAATAAAATTAAATCCGAAAAAACTTCTCAAAAATTTAAGAACTGAAATATCAGAAATAATTGAACGGCCTATTTCAACGGAAACAATTCGTAGGACCTTAAGAAATGTCGGTTATAATGGTCGTATAGCTAGAAGAAAGCCCTACATTTCTAAACAAAACAGAATAAAGAGACTTGCTTTTGCAAAAGAACACCTTAACAAAAATAACGAGTTTTGGAAGTCTGTAATTTTTTCAGATGAAAGTAAATTTAACTTGTTTGGGTCAGACGGTAGATCTTATGTTTGGAGAAAACCAAATACCGAGCTTAATATTAAAAATTTATCAAGTACAGTCAAACACGGCGGCGGGAACATATTGGTTTGGGGCTGTATGTCAGCAGGTGGAGTGGGGAATCTTCATTTCATTCAGGGCATAATGAATAAAATGGACTACCTGTCAATACTGAAACAAAATTTGAAAGATTCTGCCAACAACCTTGGGCTGGGAGGTCATTTTATTTTCCAGCAAGATAATGATCCCAAACATACAGCTCATATTGTGAAAGAGTGGTTGTTATATAATACGCCCAAACAATTAAAAACACCTCCTCAATCCCCGGACTTAAATCCAATTGAAAATTTATGGGCAGAATTGGACAAAAGATTGAGAACAAAGACTTTTTCTAATCTGTCCCAATTAAAAGAGCAACTTCAGGAAGAATGGAGTAAAATTGAAGCTGAATTTACTACAAAACTAGTTCAGTCGATGCCAAAACGTCTGCAAGCAATTATAGATGCAAATGGGTATCCAACAAAATATTAAATTAATTATTAATGTATAAAATTAGTAGATCTTCATAAGGTGTACGAATAATTTTGTGTAGGAATAGTTATACAGTTTTATTTATTTTGTTATTTTTTATTTGTATTAATTTTTTTTTATTTGTTTATTATTAGATTTGTAATGTGTAATAATTATATAATATTATTATTTATTTGTTGATTAAAATATGTTGCTCAAAGTATTTCCTTTTTTGATTTTTATTTACAAATTTAAAGTGTACGAATAATTTTGTGATACACTGTAAATTAACCATTAAATATTCAATTTTGGGTACTACGTCTGCAGAAAATGTGTATTCATTTCCTAATTATTATTCTTGCCTTTTAACGCCAAGTTATGATATTAGAATATGTTATATTCAAAAAGTGAATTGCAAATCCTTTTGAATTTATAAAATATATAATATTTATTTTAATTATTTGCCATTGCATTTTTTACAGTAAAGACACGATAAATAATTAAGATAAAGATAATAAAAGTAATTAACACTATGATTAAATAATTATAAACACTAATTTAAGACTAAGAATATTATTAAATACTTAAACACTAAGATTATTTATTTAAACAATATTTATCACTATATTTATTTATATAACTACAATTATTTATGTTCCCCTCTCGTAGACTATTTATTTATATCACTTCATTTCACGATGTTTCTATATAATAGAATGTCTGGCTGGTTTCTATGACGTGCTTATATAGCGAATAAAGATAATCCTTTCGTTACAAATTGGTGACCCCGAGAAGGGATCCGCCCTTCTTTTCAATACTCTTTGTTATACTCTACCTTACTAATATCTCCAATATGACTGAACAGGCTTCTTCACAAGATACTTCTCCAACCTCCAGTCCTGAAGCAAATTCAGATCCTTCTCCAGCGACAGCCCCTCCTTCTCCAGCGACAGCCTCCCCATTAATCGGGGCTGCACAACAATTCGAACTACCCGAATTCTGGCCCGACGACCCGGAGCTATGGTTCGCCCAGGCAGAGGCTCAATTCACCGCTCACAGAATTTCTTCCGAGACAAACAAATATTTAAAAATTATCAGCTCATTGAGACCAGACCAAGCCATAGAAGTTCGTGACCTTATTATACGTCAACCACAAATAAATTCTTACTCCACATTAAAACGATTAGATTATCGAATAAAGATAATCCTTTCGTTACAGATCTGCATAAAATGACATGTATATTTACTCGTAAATGGTAGTCGATAATAAATGCCAGACATTTTCAATTGTTACAGGGGGCGCTAAAGCCTTTCATTGTTGTGAATTTTACCTATCAAAAATTATCCGTGCCATTCCATCCTGATTTAGTCGACTGACACTTTTTACCCTGAAAGACAAAAAATTATGGCCAGACACCTTGGATGTATATACAGGTTCCCGTACCCTTGTGATTTCGTCAGCCGCTTAAAGTGGGGGGGGGGGGGGGCGGTAGATGATGGTATATCACTTCATTCAGGGACAACTTATAATTACAATTTGAAATAAAAATTCATAAATGCCATACATATATGTTTTATATTGGGGATATTAAAACAGTTGCACCATATACAGTGGTGTCATCTTTGTTATGGTATTCTGTTTGGGTCCAGTTTTATTCAAATATTTATTGCAAATTACATGGAACTATGTAATTCCGTTATGAAAAAATTGTTATAACGGTGATTGTATATGTAAATAATGTTTAAAACATTCCACCATGTACCCCTTTTATATCATCAGGCACTTAAGAGTATTTCATAGCAATTTGCGTACTAAATTATACTTAAATTTGCAACTTTATAGACAACGATAAGTGTGGTTTTATAGCTAATGGGGTCTGCCAAAAAAAAAATTGATAGGTAAAATTCATAGCAATAAAAATCTTTAGCGTCCTCTGTAACAATTGAAAATGTTTGGCATTTATTATGGGCTACCATTTACATACACATAATGTCATTTTATGTAGGTATAAGTATACCTAGATTCTAAAATATCATTTTTTAAATAGTTTTGGGTCATGACCCACAGCTGGGTAGATCGTCTTTTTTCCGGGGAAGACAGTAAATCGTTCTCCAGGGTATTTAAAGTGAGCACCAATGGTCAGTATTTGGAATACCATGATAATTTTTTCACATAGCAGTAGTCCCCCAGTGTATTATAAAAAAATACATTTTATTAATTCATTAACAAAAAATATTAATCGAATAAAATGAATTTACAAACACTCGCACTCCATCAGCTGCTTTGAAGGACAGTCGAGTCACATGATTACTCGTACTCTAGAAAAAAACAATGAGAATTAAAGTCCCTTCCCATATGCTTTATAACACGGTAATATAACCATGTTTTCTAACATATTACAGAAATTTTAGCAAAATATTGTGTTTATATAGTAATGTTAGGTATATGTTATCGCTTTGGAAGCAGTAAAGATCAAAGAATGTTATAAAACAAACGTGTTAAGGCCTATCCACACTGTATACATGTTGTAATACATGTTATACAACGAACTTCTGCAGTTAACACGAATGTGTCTTATGTAATTATGTCAAATAAAAGTGAAAATAAATATAAAAAAACGCAGAAATAGGAGGTGCATCCAACATTGCTCTCTGGAATATCGCAGCAAACATCATGTTTTCGCTGGCGATTCTTAAAATTTTTGTTTTTTGTGACCCACAACACCTCTTTTTCTTTAAGTAAGTCTATAAGTAGAACAGTAGATTCCTTTTACCATCCTATTTATTTGCATACACGTAGGTATAACAAAAGATATTGCACAAACATATAACACGAATAGTTCAACTGAACTTCATTAAAATGTTATTAAAAATTGTTTTTAAATGTGGACGTATTATAATAACAAGTCTGTTTTATAACATTCTTCGATCTTTACCACTCCTAAAGCGATAACATATAACATTACTGTTAGCACAATACAGTAGAGACCCTTTAATCCGAACATCCATTAATCCGAACATGGAGTAGAAGGAAGGTTATCCGAACAAGGACCCCTTAATCCGAACTGTGGAATAAAATTTCTTCAAACACAACAACTAGTACGTGTGATTCTTGAAAAAGCTATCAAATTTTCCTTTAGTTTCCAACCCTCAATTGGCGGGATGTGATAATCATTTCAGCCTGAGATTACAACTAGTGGATATATGTACAGTGAGTCCACTGTAAGCGGGCCACCATTGCTAACTTTCTTATTTG
This sequence comes from Harpalus rufipes, assembly GCA_951394225.1. Taxonomy (NCBI): domain Eukaryota; kingdom Metazoa; phylum Arthropoda; class Insecta; order Coleoptera; family Carabidae; genus Harpalus; species Harpalus rufipes. The sequence continues at coordinate 38,440,070 of OX596278.1, read as the reverse complement.
AAGAGATAAAAAGACGATTAAATAGACAAAGTTGGGCGATATTATACGACAAATTTAACGGTGGAAAATACAAAACAATTGAACATCAAATACGCGACTTATTCAACAAAATACCTTTTTTTTTTTAATGAAATGCCATATTGAAAATGGTACCATTTAAAAGATGTTTATTATCTGAATATAAAAGTTCATTATCACTATGCCTCTAAAATTAAAAACAAAAGAGTTATTTCAAGTTGAAATTTAAATATTTTATTTCATATTTTGATACAAATACAATATTGATGCTATGGAAAAAACAAAAACAAATAACGAAATTAATTATTAACCAGTAAACACAACTAGTGGATATATGTACAGTGAGTCCACTGTAACCGGGCCACCATTGCTAACTTTCTTATTTGAAGAGGTAAAAAGACGATTAAATAGACAAAGTTGGGCGATATTATACGACAAATTTAACGGTGGAAAATACAAAACAATTGAACATCAAATACGCGACTTATTCAACAAAATACCTTTTTTTTTTTTTAATGAAATGCCATATTGAAAATGGTACCATTTAAAAGATTTTTATTATCTGAATATAAAAGTTCATTATCACTATGCCTCTAAAATTAAAAACAAAAGAGTTATTTCAAGTTGAAATTTAAATATTTTATTTCATATTTTAATACACATATATCATTGTTGCTATGGAAACAACAGAAACTAACATTAAACAAAGAACAATTGACATTTTATTGATAGATGCTGTCAACAAAATGGGAAAATATACTAATGATGAATTAGTTGATATGCTTTTTGTTTATGCAAAGTGCAAAAAAAATTCTGTAGCCAGTGCGCAAAAGTATTTAGAACTATATCCCAATAGACCTCAACCCAATAGAACATATTTTTTAAGTGTACTGGTTAATAATTAATTTCGTTATTTGTTTTTGTTTTTTCCATAGCATCAATATTGTATTTGTATCAAAATATGAAATAAAATATTTAAATTTCAACTTGAAATAACTCTTTTGTTTTTAATTTTAGAGGCATAGTGACAATGAACTTTTATATTCAGATAATAAAAATCTTTTAAATGGTACCATTTTCAATATGGCATTCCATTTAAAAAAATGTTAATTTGTTGAATAAGTCGTGAATTTGATGTTCAATTGTTTTGTATTTTTCACCGTTAAATTTGTCGTATAATATCGCCCAACTTTGTCCATTTAATCGTCTTTCTATCTCTTCAAATAAGAAAGTTAGCAATGGTGGCCCGCTTACAGTGGACACACTGTACATACAATGTTTATTAAATAATAATAATAATACGTAATACTTCGGCGAGTGGCGATCAAAGCCGGAATAAACGTCTGAAGTAAGCAAAATTTGTTTTTTTTTGTTTCAAAATTAATTATTTAGTTTTTATTTTTATTTTTATTTAATAATATAATAATAAAAAAAAATTAAAATTAAAAATAATAAGATAATTATGTTTTTTTTTCTATTTCTTAATTTCAGCGTTTTTTATTCTCTGAAGTACGGTAATTTCAAAACAATTTACGTTATTTACACTTTTCCATACAAATTCAGTAATCGTTAGTCCAAAAACCCCCTAACATTTTGCATTTTGGATTCAAGGGTCTCTACTGTATTTTACCATATTTTGTTGAAATTTGTATAATATGTTACAAAATATGGTTATATTACTGTGTTATATAGCATATGTGGATAAGCCTTAACACGTCCACACTTAAAACAATGTTTAATAACATGTTAATAAAGTTCAGTTGAACTATTCGTGTGTGTGGTTGTACAGTTTCTTTGGTTATACATACGTGAATGCAAAGAAATAGAGTGGTGAGAGGATTCTATTGTTCTTCTTATAGACTTATTTCAAGAAAAAGAGGTGTTGTGGGGGCACAAAAAAACAAAAATTTCAAGAATCGCCAGCGCAAACATGATGCTTGGTGCGATATTCCAGAGAGCAATGTTGAATGTACCCAAAACCTCCTCTTTCTGCGTATTTTTTTTTTTCACTGTTATTTCAAATAATTACACAAGACAACTTCATGTTAACTGTAAAAGTTATAAGAGAAAGAGGAGGGTTTAGGTAGGTATGTACAACATTGCTCTCTGGAATATTGCACCAAGCATCATGTTTGCGCTGGCGATTCATGAAATTTTTGTTTTTTGGGACACACTCACGCACACTCTCGCGTACACGCACGCACCCGCGCACGAATAGTTCAACTGAACTTTATTAAAATGTTATTAAACATTGTTTTTAAGGTAGTTATATCGTGAAACCATTATATCAGAATTAATAGAAATTTTAAGTACATCTCAATTGAAGTATAATCTACCTGCTTTCCAAGTTTTAAAACAATTCACCACGCGGTACCTGAGATATTTGCAATTAAATTTGGCCTTTTTAACACGTGAAGAATAGGAAATGGCAAAATAAACACAACATTTTAAATTATAACTTTTATATCCACTATGACATTTAATCGAAAAACTAGTATGTTATAGTAAACTAATTAACGGATTTTATGTAAAAATTAGAAAATTATTTACCACCCAGATTTAATTTTATTGTCTCTAGAAAATTTTAATCTGAAGATATGATAAATAGGTAGAATTATACTTGACAACCATGTACAATCGTTTCAGATGAAGTATCAGTTAAGTTAACACCCGCTTGGTACTAGCGAATAAGAGGTGATCTTTGGTTAAAGGAATTTCAGACGTACATTCGAAGGAAATATTTTTGCTTTTTGTTTTAGAGTCGTTTTGCAAGATATGTCCTTTTAGGAATTTTTAAAAGTTATTATATATTGTGGTGTAATCAAACTAGAAAGTGATACTTGGTGCAGTGCTAGTAATAATTAAATAGAGATATCTTATTCATCGTGGGAAGGCAATATCCCACGGCATTTTCATCCGAAAGAGATACGCAGTAAATAGTCAGCAGTCTACATGTTCAGGGGGAGATATAAAGTTACTTTTTCTAGTACGAATATTAAGTCAAGTGTCTACACTTTTTGTGCTTTGTAATCTGTAATAAAGAATAGAGTAGACTGTACCTTATGCCGCTTGTGCCGGATGATGATAATAGTTGAGAATGGACGACATTAAAATTCATAATAATAAAATAATCTCTAAATCTTTATTTTATATCTACGGATATAGTTAAAATAAAGCTATGTAATTGATTACAGAAACTAAAACTCGGAAATACGCTTGTATATTTGTATCTTACAGCATCTATTACTATAAAGACCGGCTACAAGGAGGGTGAAGCGAGTGCAAGGCACGGCCTGGGACAGAAAAGGGAAAAAAGAAAAAAAAGGAAAAAGTGAAAACTGAATTGAAGAATAAGCTATTCCACCATATTTTAAATAATTTTACTTGGTAGTTTAAATAAAACTAAAAATATTACTAAACTAAGGGCCGGTATTATAAACATCCAGTTAAATTTAGTTCCATAATAAATTTAATTAAATGAACAATTGTTACGCGAATTTTTGACAATAAATAAAAATAAATAAATATATCATCATGGCATAGTACCCATTTCTGGGTGTGCTAATCTGCTTTGTACACAGATATTGGTACATGATGAAATATTTGTACCGTGTGGGCGCTTACCAGGCGTTACCTCACGGGCATTCATAGCTGGCGTGGAAAATGTATCACAAGGGTCAATTTTGTGCTATTAAAATTCGAAGTAATTTGTGGCGTCGGTCGGAATCGAACCCGGATCTCCAGATTCGCGACCAGACATACTCAGGCACACGGCCACGAGATAGTATTGATTTAAATATCATAAGAAAAGAATATAGAAAGTGATTTAACTGGAAATTTTTAATACCGGCCCTAAGACCCATAGTGCCAAATAAGCTTTTAATAATTTCCAGAAACTCTCCTGAATGTAAAGAAGTACAATACTATAAGTACATACTTACCTTCTGAAATATAAATTTTGGTAACAATCGAGGTAACAATAAAAAGTTTTATTGCTAGTTAAAAAAAATACTGAAAAACTGTTTTTATTCTGAAAATGACTATTGTTAACCACTGTAAAAATTTGTGATTTTAATGCATACCTATTTTGTTTTATTTGACGATTTCCATATTTTTTGTATACATTTTAAGCTCTAAGGAAATAAATAAATACTAATAATAATATATCCGTTAAAAAATTCCTATTAATAAGCAAATTATGGTCCTCCAGAGATCGAGAAAATAAATGTGACGTCACGAATATAAGTTTGCATATTATTACAGTGCGGGCGTAGACCAGTAATCACCTCACTCATTGTTGGCGTATAAAATACCTACACCAAAGAGGTCACTTTTGTGCCATTTAAAATTCGAAATAATTTTGGTGTCGTTTGGAATCGAACCCGGGTCCCCATATTCACGACCAGACAACACTCAGGCACACGGCCATGATAATGTCCAGGATAACGTGTAAAACAAAACAAATTAATATAACTCAAAATTCAAAACTCCATAATATGTTTAAAACTCTCACACAAATATTAGTTAATTTTTTTTATCAAAAATCGGATATGACCTAGATAATTTAAACTTGAATTAAATGAAAACGTTAAAAATATTTTCTTTACGTTAGTTACAAAAGTACACTTTTCATTAAAATGGGTTTATAAAGTATGATTTTTTATCACAATAAAAGTATGAAAAAACTGCACTTTTTTAACTCAAACGGGTGAAAAAATGAAACACTATAGTGTCATATATGACACTTTTTTTTCACGTTTTTATTGTAAAATTGTACACAACTAGGGTGAAAAGTGTCTTATTTCTCTCATAGAATTTGACGAACGCCTACGACTTGTTCAATCAAACTTTCCTATTCGTGAAATAAGACTATTTACTAATGTTACTTAAATAACTATTCGACAATATTAACATAAGTAGCTTAACAATATAACAACTGCTTATAAAATTTCCAAAAACGAAACCGCTCAGATTGAATTAAACGTAATACTAATCGGAAAGAATGAAACACTCAAAAATACACGGAAAATTTGACACAGTGTTAAGAAATAAAACTGATTACATAGACGATGTCATTCGACCCTCTGGAGTTGAAATAAATAATTCACAACGTAATAAGAAGAACGATGACGACATACCAAGTGATAGAGATATCACAATATATATTCAAGTGGAAAAATTCCTGTTTTACTTTTCCTGGTTGGTAGAATGACCTGTAAACTATGGAAAAAATCTAATTATAAAGATGAAAAATACCAAGCATTTGTACGACTGTGTACTTTATTATACAAGACATTTGTAAACAACAACAATTTACCTAGATTTTTTTTTAATTAATTGTTCATACAAGGGTTTTTATTTATGTATAAAAAAACAGATTTAAATAGAAATGTGTATTAATAAAAAAAAATAACTACTTATACCGGGTGTAATAAGAAAAGCGGGCCATAGGCGTTTAACATGGGAAAACAGTTTTTCCTTGCGCAAAGGTAATTTTATACTATAATGCTTCAAATAAATGTTGTAGAGAATTAAATTCAATAATTACATTTTATTTTGCACGTTTCGTAACCGAGAAAATTGAATTTAAAATTTTGTAAAAGTTACTTTTATTGAAATAAAATCACAAATGTAATGAGGCAAAAACGTATATTTCACATTGTGACATATTTTATCAGTCAGGAACGTTCTGTTTGAATTATCATTACTGTAAATGGATAATTATTCACACGAAGATTAAGTAGTATTATTTTTATACGTTATATTTTGTCATTTCTGACAGCTTGCCATTAGATTTGTTTATGATTTTATTTCAATACCATTGCTAATACTGTAACAAAGTAGCTTTTTTTAAATTTTAAATTCAATTTACTCGGTTATAATTACTGAATTAGATGCAGAATTTAATTCTCTACATTTATTTAAAGCATTATTGTCTAAAATAAATAGGAAGGAAAAACTGTTTTCCCCATGTTAAACACCTATGGCCTGCTTTTCGTGTTACATCCGGTATAAATAAATATACAGGGTGTTTAAAAAATAGAGGTTACGGATTTAAAGGTGGATAATACATCTCTAAAAAATAAAAAAAAGTTCATATAAACACATATCCGGAAATGCCTAGTTTCAGAGCTACAGCGATTTTAATATTTTATTTCTGTCATACTTTTAAAATTACAATAAAATCATTATTGCCGTTTACAGTGGAAAACAGTCAATTATAAATTATAAAAAATGTTCAAAATGTCTACCTTGAACTTCAGTACAACATTCTAATCTTCGTCTCATGGACCGACGAATACGTTTGAAAATTCCTATTTGGTATCCTCCTATTTGGAAAATTCTCCTCGTACAAACGTCTAGATTCTATCGAATCACCGTGAGCACGACCGTACATTAAATTTCCGGATATATGTTTATATGAACTTTTTTTATTGTTTTGAGATGTATTATCCACCTTTAAATCCGTGACCTCTATTTTTTGACCATCACCGCATATTACCCATTTCTGGATGTGCCTGTCTGCTTTGTACACAAATATTGGTAATTATGAATGGCATATTCATACCGTGTGAGCGTTTATCAGGCGTCACCTTACGGACACTCATTGCTGGCATGGAGAGTGCATTATAGGTGTCAGTTGTATGCCTATTTTTTTTTGTCGTCGGTCGGGATCGGGATCGAACCCGGGTTCTCAGATTCACGACCATGCAGACATTTAATATTGTGTGCTACTCCACGTAAATTTTTCATTTCGTTGACATTCCATAACGCGAGTAAATCTTAGTAGTTTCGCAGGCATGAGTTTTATGTGTTAGGTTAGGTTAAGTTTAGAAAATTCAGACCACTACTTTTAACTACTTTTTTGCTGTTGATTGGATGTGAAAATGAGTAGGATTTTGTCCATATATTTTAAATACAAACCTTTTTAAGAACATGTTCATTTTTCTTTTTATTTTTGGTAAATCACTGTAGTATACAAAATGTATGCAGTCGCACAAATGTTTTGTTATATAAATTGGCGTACAAATTTCCATCGTACTAATTTTGAAGTAAAAGAATCAGAATATGTATCACATTTATTTCTAAAACAAACTATGTGAAATTTAGTTTTAAATTCCAAAATTATTTTAGAAACTCGCAAATTAATTTACTAATAAAATGCACAAAATATTTTTCTGGCGTTAACCACCGATGGAGGAATGAAGCAAATCTATCGAATTACCATTGCGATAAAACTAACCAGTGGCATGTGGCATCGATGAGGCTCATATAAAATAATATTATTGGTCTACGATGTAATACTATTCGAACGTACATTACCTAATACGAGTAGGTGCAAAATATATCAAGTAACAAAATATGATGGAAAACTCCTAAAAATTTGTTTAAACATCTGTAACCACAAAACATCACCAAAATTTTACATGCAAAGAGCATGATTTTAGAACAAGCAAAGTTATGAACTACTGTAAATTCATTTTCGAAGTGTGCAAATTAAATTCATGCATCGTGAAATGCTACAACAAATTATCTCAGAAAATGAATCGGAATTTTCAAATAATGAAATATGAGCTAATTAATGTAATTAAAAACAACATCTATATCTATCTATACAGGGTGTAAGCGGAACTAGGGAACGCGATTTTTCTCGGAAGTTATTAGAGATACAAAAAAATCTTTCAAATAAAATTTTTAGTGTTTCTAACAAGCTAATTAAATTTATCTAAATCAAAAAAAAAAAAAAAAATTTCGGAGATATACGTATTTTTGACTTTTTTTTAAATGGTACACCCTATATATTTTTATACTATTTAGTAGGAAATAATTTTTGCTTTAAAAAAGTTTTTAAAGTTATACCCTCTAAACTTAATAGAAATCGAGATATTGAAGAAAATATTAAAATAGTTTTACTCGAAATTAAAGCTGGCTATGAAAACAAAATTATTGAGTTACGAAACATTTTAATTTACAAATGTACATCAAATTATTGTCTTACTGGTAACACTATAAAAATTGTTCAAAATTTTCACCGTTTTCTTGTATACAAAAATTGAGCCTTTTTAACAAATGTTGATTTACAGTATTATTAATTTTATTATTTAACAGCTTGTCTTATTCTATGTTTTTATTCTTCAAGTGTAGTAACGTGCGTAACATAAACTTTGTTTTTGATGGCACCCCGCAGAAAGAAATCTAAGAGCGATAGATCGGGAGACCTTGCAGGCCACATTATAGGTCCTCTTGTTCCAATCCAGGCATTTGGAAATTTTTGATTTAAATAGTTTGTTTCCATAGCCAGCTTTAATTTCCAGTAAAATTATTTTAATATTTTCTTCAATATCTCGAATACTATTAAGTTTAGAAGGTATAACTTATGGAACTTTTTTAAAGCAAAAAATATTTCTTACTAAATAGTATAAAAATATACAGGGCGTACCATTTAAAAAAAAATCAAAAATAGGTATATCTCCGAAAATTAAAATATATTTTTTCTGATTTACATTAATTTATGTAGCTTACTAGAAACACTAATAATTTTATTTGAAATATTTTTTTGTATCTCTTATAACTTCCGAGAAAAATCGCGTTCCCTAGTTCCGTTTACACCCTGTATATACAGGGTGGAAACGAACTTAATGTCATAAATTTAAGGGTGAGTAGTATGACATGTGTAGAATACGAAAGTGAAAGAATTTTTTAAAAATTCGAAATACGAAAATTCGACTTTTCTTAAGGAAACATTTTTTTACTGCTGTTTTAATTAATGTTTCATTAAAAATATGGTTATCAAAAATACATTCAAAATTAGTTGTATAAGATATTATTCTTAATAATTAAAATAAACAGCATTTTTGACGAAAATAATTGTGTAATAGATAAAATAATACAAATGCGTTGCCAGTGGTCCAGTGGTACAAAAAATGTTAGTTTAATGAAAACTACCCTTAAATATGCGAATTTTTAAAAAATTCTTTCTGTTTCGTAATCTACACATGTCATACTACTCACCCTTAAATTTATGACATTAAGTTCGTTTCCACCCTGTATATATTTCAATTATTAGTCAACTGATATAACATAGATTTTAAGAATTTTTCTGTTTTTCATATTTTTGTGTACGAATTCCTGTAATTACTGTAATTGTACTTCACAAACTGTAAATAGAGCTTTTCATCTAGTTTGTTCCTGAAATAAATAAATAAAATCAATAAATGATCAAATTAAAAAAAAATGTTTCCCTTTCTATTTTCTGGGTTCCATGCACATTCGGAGGCCCCACTGAACTCCCGCTGTAGCTGGCCCTGATTATGTACACACCAACCTTACATACGCCAAAATAATTTCGAAATTTGACTAGGTAATGTCTTGTTATTTTTTGAAAAGAAAAGGGATTACACTCTTATACAATCTGTTAAAAATAACGTGTAAATATTTAAAAAACATATAATACGATAAAAAAATAAAAAATTGTAATATGCATGGATCCGAAAATAAATCGCTTTCGAGATACGAGCGATTTTATTTTTTAATAAATTATTTTATTTAATTTTAATTATTTAACGACACATGGCAAAATTATAAAAGATATTCGAAATGTCTTCCTTCCATATCGAAACATCGTCTACATATTCTCAGGAAGGAACTCCAAGCCTTTCAAAAAAGATCGGCCTAGCTCGGATTGTTTGACAACTCTGTTCCTCATGACAAGTCATGAATTTGTCACTTTGACATACCTAATCAATAAATATTGCATAGGGTTGTATGATAATTATTTCGAGAAAAATGATATTAAAAACTAAAAATAATGTGGTATTGATACGTGTGCTACCTAGGTTACACTAGTAATAAAGCCATCTTTTATTACATTACTTCTAATTTTGAATACGATTTCTCTCGAAATAATTGTTATTCAACCATATACAATATGTATATCGTTGAAATCAGAAAAAAAATATCTATATAGGTAATGGTCTAAAAAGTTATATAGGGTACCATTTAAAAATATATAATTTTATTCTACGTTAGAGAACCACTGCTTGAATATTCGGTTTGTTATTACTGACAAATTAGCTAGCCCCTTATTCTTGATCATTTTTTGTATATATATTTTTTCTCTAAAATCATTAGTTCGCCCAAAAGAAGCGCTTGTTGTTTTAAAGGAAACGCCCTGTATACTAATCATCATAAATTTATAAAGCTATCGAAAAATAAAATCGCTCGTATGTCGAAAACGATTTATTTTTGGACATATATATAAATATATATATATACAGGGTGGAAACGAACTTAATGTCATAAATTTAAGGGTGAGTAGTATGACATGTGTAGATTACGAAACTGAAAGAATTTTTTTAAAATTCGAAAAACGAAAATTCGACTTTTCTTTAGGAAACTTTTTTTTACTGCTGTTTTAATTCATATTTCATTAAAAATATGGTTATCAAAAATACATTCAAAATTAGTTGTATAAGATATTATTCTTAATAATTAAATTAAATAGCATTTTTAACGAAAATAATTGTGTAATAGATAAAATAATGGAAATGCGTTGCCAGTGGCCCAGTGGTACCAAAAATGTTACTTTCATGAAAACTACCCTTAAATATGCGAATTTTTAAAAAATTCTTTCTGTTTCGTAATCTACACATGTCATACTACTCACCCTTAAATTTATGACATTAAGTTCGTTTCCACCCTGTATATATATATATATATATATATATATATATATATATATATATATAAATATATATACCGGGTGGCGCTCAAAAGCCTTTACATTGGCATTTAACATGGGAAATAAGAAAAATTTGAATATTTGCCTCCCATTATAACTTATTTTAATAAAACTTTATACACACGTTTGGGAACACTTATTGCATCATATTAATACCAAATTGTTTAAAATAAATAAAGAATAATTAAGTAAAATAAGAAAATGTTCTAGCAATTTTAAAGTAATACTTATTATCACTTATAAAAGAATCATTAATCTATTAGCGACCATAGCATAATGGTAACGTCCTTGCTTTTTGTTCCAAAGGTACTGAGTTCAAACCTAGCACACCTCTTTAATTTTTTTATATTTTTATTTATTCTAATTTTAGATGTAAATAAATTAAAAATTAAAATTTTAAAAAATTAAGGAGGTTTGAACCTAGTACCTTTGGAACAAGAAGCAAGGACGTTACCATTGTGCTACGGTCGCTTATGACTTAATCATCCTTTTATGGGTGATAATAAGTATTATTTTAAAATTGCTAAAACATTTTCTTATTTCTCTTAATTATTATTTATTAATTTTAAACGATTTGTTATTGATATAATGCAATAAGTGTTCCCAAACATGTGTGCAAAGTTTTACTACAATAGGTTTTAATGGGAGGCAAATATTCAAATTATTCTTATTTCCCATGCCTATGTAACGGACTTCGAGCGCCACCCGGTATACGAGGTGTGTTCAAAAACTATCGCGAATTTTGAATTTTCGCGGGTTACGTATATTCGAATTTCGATCTTTTTGTGGCTTTATGTTGGTACTCATGTCTCTCACTTATGTCGACAAGCTCGGCCATTTTGAATGTTCACTTACTTGTTGACAGCTGCTTTGCTTGCACGTGTTTTGGATCGTCTTCGATTTTTACCTATTCAAAAAAATGGAACAAAGAACCTGTATCAAATTTTGTGTGAAAAACGAAATTAAGTGCGCGGATGCATTCCGAATGTTGACTGTGGCATACGGAGAAGCTACCTTGGACCAAAGCAACGTTTATCGGTGGTACAAAATGTTCTCAGAAGGCCGAGAAGATGTGAACGACGAAAAGCGTGCCGGACGCCCGAGCACTTCAACAACAGACGAAAAAATTAATGAAGTGGAGAAAATGATATTGGCCAATCGTCGAATCACCGTTAGAGAAGTTGCTGAGGACCTAAACATATCGATTGGCTCGTGCCATTCGATTTTTATCAATGATTTGGGCATGAGACGGGTCGCCGCGAAATTTGTACCAAAATTGCTCAATTGCGACCAAAAACAGCATCGCATGAACATTGCTAATGAGATGTTGGACTCTGTCCGCGACGACCCAAATTTGCTCCAGAGGGTCATAACTGGTGACGAATCGTGGGTTTATGGTTATGACGTGGAAACCAAAGTTCAATCATCTCAATGGAAGCTGCCGCACGAACCAAGACCGAAAAAAGCGCGCCAAGTTCGGTCGAATGTGAAAGTTTTGCTGACAGTTTTCTTCGATTGCAGGGGCGTGGTGCATCATGAGTTCTTGCCACAGGGTAGAACGGTCAATAAGGAATATTACCTGCAAGTTATGCGCAATTTGCGCGAAGCAATCCGCCAGAAACGCCCGGATTTGTGGAAGAACAAAAATTGGCTTTTGCACCACGATAACGCCCCTGCTCACACATCGTTGCTTGTGCGCGACTTTTTAGCCAAAAACAACACACTAATGATGCCGCAGCCACCGTATTCCCCAGATCTGGCCCCCTGTGACTTTTTCTTGTTCCCTAAACTGAAGAGGCCAATGAAAGGACGACGTTACGCTACGCTTGACGAGATAAAGACGGCATCGAAGGAGGAGCTGAACAAGATAAAAAAAAATGATTTTTTGAAGTGCTTTGAAGATTGGAAAAACCGTTGGCACAAGTGTATAATATCTCATGGGGATTACTTTGAAGGGGACAAAATAGATATTCATGAATAAATAAATAATTTTTGAAAAAACACAAAATTCGCGATATTTTTTGAACACACCTCGTATATACAGCTCTATAAAGCTGGCTCAACATTTTCATCTCACAACAATAAACATAGTACTAATATTTAAAGCTCATTTATTGCTAATTTATTACTCATGTTTAAAATTTATTGCTTTTGCCGATTCGGAGAAAATTGATGTGAGCTAGCTTAAAGACAAGCTAGCTCACAACCAAAAATTAAAAAAAAAAACATGTCACAAGACATAATACGATCTGTTATAATTTATTGCTCTATTTAAAAATTTATTGCTTGCAAATAATCAAGGTTTTCGTTAAACAAACTGCATACCACATACTTTATCGCCGGTCATTATTAATTTTCAATAATATTTACGCGTGTGAGCTGCAGCAATAAATTATTTAAGGGGCGCATTTAGCTAAAACTCCAATTTTACAGGATTATCTCGCAACAAAAACTATCTGTCGCTATAGGGCACTTCAAAAACTGTTGTTCTACGGAAATTATACTTTCTCGCAGGTCACAAATTAGTTATCAACAATATACACGTGTGTGAGCAGAAGCAATAAATTATTTCATCCGCCAGTTTAGCTTAAACTCGACTTTTTTAGGAATATCTCGCAACAAAAACTATTTGTCGCTATAGGGCACTTCAAAAACTGCTTTTCTACGGTAATTATACTTTCTCGCAGGTCACAAATTAGTTATCAACAAAATACACGTGTGTGAGCTGGAGCAATAAATTATTTTATCCGCCAGTTTAGCTTAAACTCTACTTTGTTACATCTCACAACAATAAACATAGTTCTAATATTTAAAGCTCATTTATTGCTAATTTATTACTTATGTTTAAAATTTATTGCTCTTGCCGATTCGGAGAAAATTGATGTGAACCTTAAAGACAAGCTAGCTCACAACCAAAAATTAAAAAAAAAACCTGTCACAAGACAGAATACGATCTGTTATAATTTATTGCTCTATTTAAAATTTTATTGCTTGCAAATAATCATGGTTTTCGTTAAACAAACTGCATACCACACGTTTTAGCCTATTAAATGAATATCTGATTTCAAAAACTGCTTTTCTACGAAAATTATACTTTATCGCAGGTCATTATTAGTCTTCAATAATATTTACGCGTGTGAGCTGTAGCAATAAATTATTTAAGGGGCGCATTTAGCTAAAACTCCAATTTTACAGGATTATCCCGCAACAAAAATTATCTGTCGCTATAGGGCACTTCAAAAACTGTTGTTCTACTGAAATTATACTTTCTCGCAAGTCACGAATTAGTTATCAACAATATACACGTGTGTGAGCTGAAGCAATAAATTATTTTAGCCGCCAATTTAGCATAAACTCGACTTTTTTAGGAATATCTCGCAACAAAAACTATCTGTCGCTATAGGGCACTTCAAAAATTGTTGTTCTACAGAAATTATACTTTCTCGTAGGTCAAAAATTTGTTATCAACAATATACACGTGTGTGAGGTGAAGCAATAAATTATTTTAGCCGCCAATTTAGCATAAACTCTACTTTTTTAGGAATATCTCGCAACAAAAACTATCTGTCGCTATAGGGCACTTCAAAAACTGTTGTTCTACGGAAATTATACTTTCTCGCAGGTCACAAATTAGTTATCAACAATATACACGTGTGTGAGCTGGAGAAATAAATTATTTTAGTCGCCAATTTAGCATAAACTCTACATTTTTAGGAATATCTCGCATCAAAAACTATCTGTCGCTATAGGGCAGTTCGAAAACTGCTTTTCTACGGTAATTATACTTTCTCGCAGGTCACAAATTAGTTATCAACAATATACACGTGTGAGCAGGAGCAAAAAATTATTTTAGCCGCGCCTTTAGCATAAACTATACTTTTTTACATCTCACAACAATAAACATAGTTCTAATATTTAAAGTTCATTTATTGCTAATTTATTATTCATGTTTAAAATTTATTGCTCTTGCCGATTCGGAGAAAATTGATGTGAACTAGCTTAAAGACAAGCTAGCTCACAACCAAAAATTAAAAAAAAAACCTGTTACACGACAGAATACGATCTGTTATAATTTATTGCTCTATTTAAAAATTTATTGCTTGCAAATAATCAAGATTTTCGTTAAACAAACTGCATACCACACGTTTTAGCCTACTAAATGAATATCTGATTTAAAAAACTACTTTTCTACGGAAATTATACTTTATCGCAGTTCATTATTAGTTTTCAATAATATTTACGCGTGTGAGCTGTAGCAATAAATTATTTAAGGGGCGCATTTAGCTAAAACTCCAATTTTACAGGATTATCTCGCAAAAACTATCTGTCGCTATAGGGCACTTCAAATACTGTTTTTCTACGGAAATTATACATTCTCGCATGTCATAATTTAGCTATCAACAATATACACGTGTGTGAGCTAGAGCAATAAATTATTTTGTCGCCAATTTCGCTTAAATTCTAGTTGTTTAAGAATATCTCCCAACAAAAACTATCTGTCGCTATAGGGCACTTCAAAAAGGTTTTTCTACTGAAATTATACTTTCTCGCAGGTCACAAATTAGTTATCAACAAAATACACGTGTGTGAGCTGGAGCAATAAATTATTTTATCCGCCAGTTTAGCTTAAACTCTACTTTTTTACATCTCACAACAATAAACATAGTTCTAATATTTAAAGCTCATTTATTGCTAATTTATTACTCATGTTTAAAATTTATTGCTCTTGCCGATTCGGAGAAAATTGATGTGAACCTTAAAGACAAGCTAGCTCACAACCAAAAATTAAAAAAAAAACCTGTCACACGACAGAATACGATCTGTTATAATTTATTGCTCTATTTAAAAATTTATTGCTTGCAAATAATCATGGTTTTCGTTAAACAAACTGCATACCACACGTTTTAGCCTATTAAATGAATATCTGACTTCAAAAACTGCTTTTCTACGGAATTTATACTTTATCGCAGGTCATTATTAGTCTTCAATAATATTTACGCGTGTGAGCTGTAGCAATAAATTATTTAAGGAGCGCATTTAGCTAAAACTCCAATTTTACAGGATTATCTCGCAACAAAAATTATCTGTCGCTATAGGGCACTTCAAAAACTGTTGTTCTACTGAAATTATACTTTCTCGCAAGTCACGAATTAGTTATCAACAATATACACGTGTGTGAGCTGAAGCAATAAATTATTTTAGCCGCCTATTTAGCATAAACTCGACTTTTTTAGGAATATCTCGCAACAAAACTATCTGCCGCTATAGGGCACTTCAAAAACTGTTGTTCTATGGAAATTATACTTTCTCGCAGGTCACAAATTAGTTATCAACAATATACGCGTGTGTGAGCGTCGTTATAGGGCACTTCAGAAATGTTTTTCTACAGAAATTATACTTTCTCGCAGATCACAAATTAGTTATCAACAATATGCACGTGTGTGAGCTAGAGCAATAAATTATTTTAGCCCCGAATTTAGCTTAAACTCGACTTTTACAGAAATATCTCGCAACAAAAATTACCTGTCGTTATAGGACGCTTCAAAAATGTTTTTCTACAGAAATTATACTTTCTCGCTGGTCACACATTATTTATCAACAATATACACGTGTGTGAGCTATTATTTGCTAAATTGGCGGCAAAAATAATTTATTGCTTCAGCTCACACACGTGTATATTGTTGATAAATAATTTGTGACCTACGAGAAAGTATAATTACCGTAGAAAAGCAGTTTTTGAAGTGCCTTATAGCGACAAATAGTTTTTGTTGCGAGATATTCCTAAAAAAGTAGGGTTTATGCTAAATTGGCGGCTAAAATAATTTATTGCTTGAGCTCACACACGTGTATATTGTTGATAACTAATTTTGACCTGCGAGAAAGTATAATTACCGTAGAAAAACAGTTTTTGACGTGCCCTATAGCGACAAATAGTTTTTGTTGCGAGATATTACTAAAAAAATAGAGTTTACGCTAAAGGCGCGGCTAAAATAATTTATTGCTCCAGTTCACACATGTGTATATTGTTGATAACTAATTTGTGACCTGCGAGAAAATATAATTTCTGTAGAACAACAGTTTTTGAAGTGCCCTATAGCGACAGATAGTTTTTGTTGCGAGATATTCCAAAAAAGTCGAGTTTAAGCTAAATTGGCGACTAAAATAATTTATTGCTCCAGCTCACACACGTGTATATTGCTGATAACTTATTTGTGACCCGCGAGAGACTATAATTATTGTAGAAAAGCAGTTTTTGATGTGCCCTATAGCGACAGATAGTTTTTGCTGCGAGATATTCCTAAAAAAGTAGGGTTTATGCTAAATTGGCGGCTAAAATAATTTATTGCTCCAGCTCACACTCGTGTATATTGTTGATAACTAATTTGTGACCTGCGAGAAAGTATAATTACCGTAGAACAACAGTTTTTTAAGTGCCTTATAACGACAGATAGTTTTTGTTGCGAGATATTCCTAAAAGAGTAGAGTTTATGTTAAAGGCGCGGCTAAAATAATTTATTGATTCACATCACACACGTGTATATTGTTGATAATTAATTTATGACCTGCGAGAAAGTATAATTACCGTAGAAAAGCAGTTTTTGAAGTGCCCTATAGCGACAAATAGTTTTTGTTGCGAGATATTCCTAAAAAAGTCGAGTTTAAGCTAAACTGGCGGCTAAAATAATTTATTGCTTCAGCTCACACACGTGTATATTGTTGATAACTAATTTGTGACCTGCGAGAAAGTATAATTTCCGTAGAAAAACAGTTTTTGAAGTGCCCTATAGCGACAGATAGTTTTTGTTGCGATATATTCCTAAAGAAGTCGAGTTTATGCTAAATTGGCGGCTAAAATAATTTATTGCTTGAGCTCACACACGTGTATATTGTTGATAACTAATTCGTGACTTGCGAGAAAGTATAATTTCAGTAAAACAACAGTTTTTGAAGTGCCCTATAGCGACAGATAATTTTTGTTGCGGGATAATCCTGTAAAATTGGAGTTTTAGCTAAATGCGTCCCTTAAATAATTTATTGTTACAGCTCACACGCGTAAATATTATTGAAGACTAATAATGACCTGCGATAAAGTATAATTTTCGTAGAAAAGCAGTTTTTGAAGTCAGATATTCATTTAATAGGCTAAAACGTGTGGTATGCAGTTTGTTTAACGAAAACCATGATTATTTACAAGCAATAAATTTTTAAATAGAGCAATAAATTATAACAGAACGTATTCTGTCTTGTGACAGGTTTTTTTTTTAATTTTTGGTTGTGAGCTAGCTTGTCTTTAAGGTTCACATCATTTTTCTCCGAATCGGCAAGAGCAATAAATTTTAAACATGAGTAATAAATTAGCAATAAATGAGCTTTAAATATTAGAACTATGTTTATTGTTGTGAGATGTAACAAAGTAGAGTTTAAGCTAAACTGGCGGATAAAATAATTTATTGCTCCAGCTCACACACGTGTATTTTGTTGATAACTAATTTGTGACCTGCGAGAAAGTATAATTACCGTAGAAAAGCAGTTTTTGATGAGCTCTATAGCGACAGATAGTTTTTGTTGCAAGATATTCCTGAAAAAGTAGAGTTTATGCTAAATTGGTGGCTAAAATAATTTATTGCTACAGCTCACACGCGTAAATATTATTGAAAACTAATAATGAACTGCGATAAAGTATAATTTCCGTAGAAAAGTAGTTTTTTAAATCAGGTATTCATTTAATAGGCTAAAACGTGTGGTATCCAGTTTGTTTAACGAAAACCATGATTATTTACAAGCAATAAATTTTTAAATAGAGTAATAAATTATAACAGATCGTATTCTGTCTTGTGACAGGTTTTTTTTTAATTTTTGGTTGTGAGCTAGCTTGTCTTTAAGCTAGTTCACATCAATTTTCTCCGAATCGGCAAGAGCAATAAATTTTAAACATGAATAATAAATTAGCAATAAATGAACTTTAAATATTAGAACTATGTTTATTGTTGTGAGATATAAAAAAGTATAGTTTATGCTAAAGGCGCGGCTAAAATAATTTTTTGCTCCTGCTCACACGTGTATATTGTTGATAACTAATTTGTGACCTGCGAGAAAGTATAATTACCGTAGAAAAGCAGTTTTCGAACTGCCCTATAGCGACAGATAGTTTTTGTTGCGAGATATTCCTAAAAATGTAGAGTTTATGCTAAATTGGCGACTAAAATAATTTATTTCTCCAGCTCACACACGTGTATATTGTTGATAACTAATTTGTGACCTGCGAGAAAGTATAATTTCCGTAGAACAACAGTTTTTGAAGTGCCCTATAGCGACAGATAGTTTTTGTTGCGAGATAATCCTGTAAAATTGGAGTTTTAGCTAAATGCGCCCCTTAAATAATTTATTGCTATAGCTCACACGCGTAAATATTATTGAAGACAAATAATGACCTGCGATAAAGTATAATTTTCGTAGAAAAGCAGTTTTTGAAGTCAGATATTCATTTAATAGGCTAAAACGTGTGGTATGCAGTTTGTTTAACGAAAACCATGATTATTTGCAAGCAATAAATTTTTAAATAGAGCAATAAATTATAACAGATCGTATTCTGTCTTGTAACAGGTTTTTTTTTAATTTTTGGTTGTGAGCTAGCTTGTCTTTAAGCTAGTTCACATTAATTTTCTCCGAATCGGCAAGAGCAATAAATTTTAAACATGAGTAATAAATTAGCAATAAATGAGCTTTAAATATTAGAACTATGTTTATTGTTGTGAGATGTAACAAAGTAGAGTTTATGCTAAAGGCGCGGCTAAAATAATTTATTGCTCCAGCTCACACACGTGTATATTGTTGATAATTAATTAGTGACCTGCGATAAAGTATAATTTCCGTAGAAAAACAGTTTTTGAAGTGCCCTATAGCGACAAATAGTTTTTGTTGCGAGATATTCCTAAAAAAGTAGAGTTTATGCTAAATTGGCGGCTAAAATAATTTATTGCTTTAGCTCACACTCGTGTATATTGTTGATAACTAATTTGTGACCTGCGTGAAAGTATAATTACCGTAGAACAACAGTTTTTGAAGTGCCCTATAGCGACAAATAGTTTTTGTTGCGAGATATTCCTAAAAAAGTCGAGTTTAAGCTAAACTGGCGGATAAAATAATTTATTGCTTCTGCTCACACACGTGTATATTGTTGATAACTAATTTGTGACCTGCGAGAAAGTATAATTTCCGTAGAACAACAGTTTTTGAAGTGCCCTATAGCGACAGATAGTTTTTGTTGCGAGATATTCCTAAAAAAATCGAGTTTAAGGTAAATTCGCGGATAAAATAATTTATTGCTCCAGCTCACACACGTGGATATTGTTGATAACTAATTTGTGATCTTCGAGAAATTATAATTTCCGTAGAAAAATAGTTTTTGAAGTGCCCTATAGCGACAGATAGTTTTTGTTGCGAGATAATCCTGTAAAATTTGAGTTTTAGCTAAATGCGCCCCTTAAATAATTTATTGCTGCAGCTCACACGCGTAAATATTATTGAAAATTAATAATCACCGGCGATAAAGTATAATTTCTGTAGAAAAGCAGTTTTTGAAGTCAGATATTCATTTAGTAAGCTAAAACGTGTGGTATGCAGTTTGTTTAACGAAAATCTTGATTATTTGCAAGCAATAAATTTTTAAATAGAGCAATAAATTATAACAGATCGTATTCTGTCTTGTAACAGGTTTTTTTTTTAATTTTTGGTTGTGAGCTAGCTTGTCTTTAAGCTAGTTCACACTAATTTTCTCCGAATCGGCAAGAGCAATAAATTTTAAACATGAGTAATAAATTAGCAATAAATGAGCTTTAAATATTAGAACTATGTTTATTGTTGTGAGATGTAAAAAAGTAGAGATTATGCTAAAGGCGCGGCTAAAATAATTTATTGCTTCAGCTCACACGCGTAAATATTATTGAAAATTAATAATGACCGGCGATAAAGTATAATTTCCGTAGAAAAGCAGTTTTTGAAGTCAGATATTCATTTAGTAGGCTAAAACGTGTGGTATGCAGTTTGTTTAACGAAAATCTTGATTATTTGCAAGCAATAAATTTTTAAATAGAGCAATAAATTATAACAGATCGTATTCTGTCTTGTAACAGGTTTTTTTTTTAATTTTTGGTTGTGAGCTAGCTTGTCTTTAAGGTTCACATCATTTTTCTCCGAATCGGCAAGAGCAATAAATTTTAAACATGAGTAATAAATTAGCAATAAATGAGCTTTAAATATTAGAACTATGTTTATTGTTGTGAGATGTAAAAAAGTAGAGTTTATGGTAAAGGCGCGGCTAAAATAATTCATTGCTTCAGCTCACACACGTGTATATTGTTGATAACTAATTTGTGACCTGCGAGAAAGTATAATTTCCGTAGAAAAACAGTTTTTGAAGTGCCCTATAGCGACAGATAGTTTTTGTTGCGAGATATTCCTAAAAAAATCGAGTTTAAGGTAAATTCGCGGATAAAATAATTTATTGCTCCAGCTCACACACGTGTATATTGTTGATAACTAATTTGTGACCTGCGAGAAAGCATAATTTCCGTAGAAAAATAGTTTTTGAAGTGCCCTATAGAGACAGATATTTTTTGTTGCGAGATATTCTTGAAAAAGTAGAGTTTATGCTAAACTGGTGGCTAAAATAATTTATTGCTTCAGCTCACACACGTGTATATTGTTGATAACTAATTTGTGACCTGCGAGAAAGTATAATTTCCGTAGAAAAGCAGTTTTTGAAGTGCCCTATAGCGACAGATAGTTTTTGTTGCGAGATATTCCTAAAAAAGTCGAGTTTAAGCTAAATTGGCGGATAAAATAATTTATTGCTTCAGCTCACACACGTGTATATTGTTGATAACAAATTTGTGATCTGCGAGAAAGTATAATTTCCATAGAACAACAGTTTTTGAAGTGCCCTATAGCGACAGATAGTTTTTGTTGCGAGATAATCCTGTAAAATTTTAGTTTTAGCTAAATGTGCCCCTTAAATAATTTATTTCTGCAGCTCACACGCGTAAATATTATTGAAGACTAATAATGACCTGCGATAAAGTATAATTTCCGTAGAAAAGCAGTTTTTGAAGTCAGATATTCATTTAGTAGGCTAAAACGTGTGGTATGCAGTTTGTTTAACGAAAACCTTGATTATTTGCAAGCAATAAATTTTTAAATAGAGCAATAAATTATAACAGATCGTATTATGTCTTGTGACATGTTTTTTTTTTTAATTTTTGGTTGTGAGGTAGCTTGTCTTTAAGCTAGCTCACATCAATTTTCTCCGAATCGGCAAAAGCAATAAATTTTAAACATGAGTAATAAATTAGCAATAAATGAGCTTTAAATATTAATACTATGTTTATTGTTGTGAGATGAAAATGTTGAGCCAGCTTTATAGAGCTCGTATATACAGTATTGGACAAAATAAATCATACACCTAACATTAATTTCAAATTTCTGTTGTATTTTTTTATATTATATGCAAATTTATTAATACATACAAAAATGTAAAGGCATTTTAATGTACTTCAGTTAAATATATTATAGAACAAAAATATTGTTAAATTATTTTAATATATTATTTCTTCTCCTTAAAAAATAATTTGCCTTGGACAGAATAAATCATACACTTTATAAAACTATTTATTTAATTATTCTGTTATCATTCATTATTCAGAAATTTATGTTATAATAAAACTCTGGAATCTATCTTTTTGGTAATGTGCTCTGGGTAAGTATTAGTCGTTAAAACAATGCCAGTAAGACAAATTTTCATTGATTTTCGCAACTTGGTCATTCGTGATCGACAGAATGGAGTATCTATTAGAAAAATTGCTGAGAAATATTCCATTTCCATTGGAGTAGTTCAGCATATTTGGAGGAACTTCGAAATTCATGGAATTGTGACGAATTTTTGTGGTAAAGGTCGAAAGCGGGCTACAACACCTTGCAATGATAACAATCGTAAGAATATGGTTAAACAAAATCCAAGTTTATCATCACCAAATATTGTAGAATTTATGGACCTGACTATTGGTAGTTAACAGTGCGTCGTCGACTTCGTTAATCTGGGCTAAAAAACTGTTTAGCTTCAAAACGTCGCTTCATAAGAAAAAATAAATAAAAATAAACGACTCGAGTTCGCAAAGAAGTACGCAGCGATGTCTTTAGACTTTTGGAAAACAATAGTATGGTCGGATGAAAGTAAATTTGAATTATTTGGGCATAAACGGCGGTGTAGGGTGTGGCGAAAATCGAATGAATCTCTAAAAGAAATCAATATTCAAAATACAGTAAAACACGGCGACGGTAATGTAATGGTTTGGGGTTGTTTTTCATGGTCCGGTGTGGGTAATTTATTAAGAATTGTAGGCAATATGAAGGCTGAAGATTACATTAATATTTTGTGCGAAAATTTGGGGGAATCTGTTTTAAAATTGGGCGTAGAAAATAATTTTATCTTCCAGCAAGACAATGATCCAAAACATACAGCAAAAAAAACTGCTGCCTTTTTCAAGTCGAACCGAAAAAAACTGTTCGAATGGCCACCACAGTAACCGAATCTAAACCCAATTGAAAATATATGGGGTTATTTTGATCAAAATATTAACAAATCAAATGTGACGAACAAAACGTCATACCTTGCAGCACTTCCGTGGGAGGAAATGGATTAGCAATATATGAAAAAATAAGTAGAAAGTGTACCTCGATGACTGGAAGTAGCTATAAGAGCTATAGGTGGTCATACGAAATATTAAGGATTTTTTGAATATATTTTATTTGCATTTTTTTTAAATGTATGATTTATTTTGACCAAGGTAAAATGTATTATTATTGGGAAAATAAAATATTAAAAAAAAATCAGCTACAATTTTTTCATTTCATACATATATTATAGAAGTATTTTAAAATGACTTTATTTTTCTTATATACAATGTTTTTTTCTTCTAAGGTTAAATAGATACAAGGAGAAATTGAAATTAATGCTAGGTGTATGATTTATTTTGTCCAGTACTGTATATATGTATATATATATATATATATATATATATATATATATATATATATATATATATATACGGGGTGATTCATCGGTCTGTCCTCTCTTTATAACTCTTTTATTTTAAGTCAGATAGAAAAACTCAAATATAATTTATATAACATATTATTGTCTATCTACGTACTATATGCATTTGTATACAGGGTGCTCCGTTGAAGCGCAACAATATATAACTTTATATTTCTTAATGGAACACCCTATATATATATATATATATATATTTATTTATTTATTTATTTATTTTGATAGTAAATTAGATTCCCTTTAAAAAACTATTAAGTAATACGGGGTCTAAAATTATAAATTAAGAAGTTATTTACGTTCATAAAAAATAGTAGTTCATAGTGGAAAAAAACCATAATTTAATACAAAATTTTGATTCTTTTTCATTAATACTTATTTTAAACATTACACTAATTACAAAGAGGCACATCAACATCAACGATGATAAACTAAGAGTATTTTGACAACTTGCTTGTTTAAATTCGAAACAATTGATCAAATTATCCATAGCTTACTTTGTTAATAATAACATGATACAAAAATATCATTCAACGAATAAAGGTAAATAACTTCTTAATTTATAATTTTAGACCCCTTATTACTTAATACTTTTTTAAAGGAAATCTAATTTACTATCAAAATAAATAAATATATATATATAGGATGTTCCATTAAGAAATATAAAGTTACATATTATACAAGTGCATATAGTACGTAGATAGACAATTATATATCATATAAATTTTATCTGAAGAGTTTTTCTATCTGACTTAAAATAAAAGAGTTATAAAGAGAGGACAGACCGATGAATCGCCTGTATATATATATATATATATATATATATATATATATATATATATATATATATATATATATATATATATATATATATACACTGAGAAAAATGACTGGTTTTTAGCAAATAAATATTCATAATTAGGGGTACTTCATTCATCCAATTATTGCATCCTTGTAACAAATACAGTTTAATCTTCAATATGAAATGTATTTTATTCATTCAGTTATATTATTTATTTGACCGTGATTTATTTCACTTAAATTTAATTTAATTTTTTCAAATAAACTAATATATTTATGTTTACCATTTTAAATTGAGGTTTTTAATAAATAAATTTATAATTTTCTCAAATATTTATTTGTTTCTTACAAATATGTACTTGATTTTGAATTAACTTCGTAATATATTTGTGTAAACTATATATTTATTACAATGAAAAAATAGTTTTTATTGTATGAATCTACATTTATTTGTCACAAATAAATATTATTTGTGGTAAAATAATAGTTCCATTGAGCGAATAATGTTCTATTTGTCAAATGACGATTTTAAGCGACTTGTATAGACTTGTTCACTTACGTTTCATCTAGTTTATGGAGTAACAGTGATCATTTCTGGTGATTTGTTTTTCATTCGTGTGCTACAAAAGTAGTGAATATGGGTACCGAAACAGTGAAAAAATATACTACATGAGTGGAATTTTGGATATTTGCTTTACATTTTTCAGAGTAAGTATCTTACATGACAAGGCACATGCATCGGTACCTAACCATTATATATAAATTAGTAAAGAATATAAATATTGTATTTCCTAAACAACAAATAATATATGTACATGCATGTGCAAATGCTTCACAGTACTTATATATTTACAGTGATCCCAAATATCCTAAAAATAATTTGTAATACAGTACGATTGAAAAAATAATTCAAAGTAGGCTGTAATAATAGAAAGGAAAGTACGCCTGAATATTATTGACAAAGCCTCATATCAAAATAACGTTCAATTAAATAATTTTCAACTAAAACATAGGCCGCCTTTGACATTTTGCAAATGTATTGTAGAATACACGTAGTACAGAGTGTGTATTTATACTTTTATAATGTTTTATTATATGTACATTAATATTCTTATGGATATAATTTGTGAGTTAATAAAAACACGGTGTATAAAAAAATTAAATACCTATACTGGTCTTTATTTAATCATTTTCATTCAATTTGAATCATCTTAAAGTGGACAGGTGATGAGAGGTAGGTATATAAATTTGGTTCAAATAAATTATTATACATGCAATAGTAATTAAATAAATTTAGCGCAATTAAAATAATTCTTAATGTAATTAAATGCATAGTTCTCATAAAATATAAGACATAATTGATCTCAATATATATTTATTTGAGACAAATAAATGCTTCAAATAAATTATTATATTGCATCAATTGTAGATATATTTGGATCTATTCAAGCTTAGCATTTATTTGTAACAAATACTCCTCTTTGAAATATTAAAAACTCAAAAAACATAACACAAAACCAACAACAGATAAATAATATTACACAAATTAGTGTCTGATTGTAACAACTATTTCTCATTCTACCGCCAGTTTTCAAATTCCAGTTCACCAAATCTGTTTAGTATTAATGTTCTCATGTTCATAAACGAAACTATTGTAAAATACAACTTCACATTATTGTAAGTTACCACACCAAATGTGTACTACATTGTTGTAATATTGACTCAATTTACAGCATCCTGAAGAAGGATTAAACAAAATCCGAAAGCTTGATGAAATAAACCAGAACTAACTAAAATATTGCCCTTTCACTGACTCCCCACAAAATTACTACTACAGTTTATATCAGTGACGAACTTTCACCAATTATACACTGAGAAAAAGATATAATTACGTGAACTGTAAATTTATTTGTTACAAATAAATGCTAAGCTTGAATAGATCCAAATATATCTACAATTGATGCAATGTAATAATTTATTTGAAGCATTTATTTGTCTCAAATAAATATATATTGAGATCAAGTTAAGAAGTTTCATGCAGAAATAGTCGGGATTGGCTCCGCAAAGCGAACTTTTCTGCAGAATTTGCTGGTGAACTGGTTTGTAGATAGGGACGTAGTACCTATGTCGACTATTGCGTCTTCATTAAGCATGTATGCTGGCTTCAACCTGTCGACAGAGACTTTAATATCACGACCGTTCACACAAACCGTGTAAGTCTTGTCTCCACGGGAAATCACGGGATACGTTCCATCGTAGCGATGTTGCAGATTAGTTTTCACGCCGTCGTGGCGAATGAAAACTTGTTTGGCCGTAGAAAGATCTTTGAAAATAAAGGTCTTCTTTTCGCCGTGACGACCGGGACTTCTAGGGCGGAGTTGTTGAAAATGACGTCACAGATCCCTTATAAAGTCAGCAGAATTGGCGTCGTCTTCATTGGAAGACCTCTTCACGAGAAATTCACCTGGAAGTCTTAGTGGCTCGCCGTAAACCAGCTCTGCTGCTGAGGTTTCTATATCTTCTTTGACAGCTGCTCGTATTCCCAACAAAATGGTTGGAAGAATCTCTGCCCATCGGTCGTTCTGATGACACCTGATTGCAGCCTTCAGTTGACGGTGAAATCGTTCTACCAAACCATTAGCAGCCGGATGATAGGCTGTTGTTCGAAGATGAGTCGTACCTGTCAAGCGATTCAAGTGCTTGAAAAGGTATGACTCAAACTGCCTGCCTTGATCTGTCGTAACTCGTAGTGGAGTCCCGAAACGACAAATCCAGTTACTGTAGAAGGCTCGTGCGACGGTCTCTGCTTCTTGGTTTGGCAAAGGAATTGCTTCTGGCCATCGTGTGTACCTGTCAACACACGTGAGGCAATTTTTATAATTTTGTGACGGTGGCATGACAACAATGTCTAGGTGCACATGCTCAAATCTTGATGTAGGAGGCACGAATGTTCCAACGGGGGTAGTGACGTGACGAGTAACTTTCGCGCGCTGACAGTTCATGCAGGCTCGTGCCCAACGTCTGCAGTCGGCTTGCATCGATGGCCAGACATAGCGTTGAGCTATCGCCTTGGCCGTGGCTTTTACACCAGGATGCGACAGATGATGGACAGCGTCGAATGCAGCCCTTCTGAATTCAATAGGCACAAATGGTCTTACTGCCGAACTTGAAATATCGCAGTAAATCGATGTCTGCGAACCTGGTATCTGGAACTTCTTCAGCGCGAGACTAGATTCTTCTCGAAGATATTTCTGTAGCTCGGGGTCTGTATCTTGAGCGGCAGCTAATGCTTCAAAATCGAGCTGAGTCTCAAGAGATTCTATTCGCGACAGCGCATCGGCGACAACATTGTCTTTTACTGCTAGATGGCGAATATCTGTAGAAAACTGACCAATGAAATCTAAGTGTCGAAACTGACGTGGAGAACATTGATCAGATTTTTTAGAAAAAGCATATGTAATTGGTTTATGGTCTGTATAAATGGTAAATGTTCTTCCTTCAATCATATGTCTGAAGTACTTCACCGCTTGATAGATAGCTAGTAGTTCTCTATCATACGTACCATATTTTTGTTCAGCTGTACTTAACTTTTTCGAGAAGAATGCCAGGGGTTCCCAGATGTTGCCGATGCGCTGCTGAAGAACTGCTCCTATTGTGCGGTCCGATGCGTCGGAGACAATAGCAAGATGCGCATTTAGCTTTGGATGTGCCAGTAAAGTTGCTTGTGCAAGACCCTCTTTAGTCTTCTCAAAGGCATCAACAGCTTTCGGAGTCCAATGTATAGGGATTTTTCCTTTGCTGTTTCCCTGTAGCAATTCGTTCGAGGGCGCCTGAAGATCCGCAGCCCTAGGTATACAACGTCGGTAAAAGTTTATCATACCTAGAAACTGCCGAAGTTGTTTGATTGTCGCCGGTCTCGCATATGATTGAATCGCTTGAATTTTCTCTGGCAGCGGATGGGTTCACTGGTTACTTTGTAGCCGAGGAACTTGACTTCTGATTGGCCAAAGATACACTTTGATGTATTGACCACCACGCCATATTCTTTCAGTCGCTGAAAAACAATATTTAAATGAGTTAAATGTTCTTCCCTTGATGATGATGCCACTAAAATGTCGTCAATATATGCATAGCACAAATCCAGGCCTCTGAGCACTTCATCTATAAAACGCTGGAACGTTTGCGCAGCATTTCGCAAGCCAAAAGTCATAAATGGAAATTCGAAGAGGCCGAATGGTGTTGTTATGGCAGTTTTGGGGATGTCTTCTTCAGCGACTGGAATCTGATTGAAAGCACGTACCAGATCGATTGTGGAAAAGATGATTTTTCCACGAAGACTGTGGGCGAAGTCATGAATATGGCGCACTGGATAGCGATCGGGGCATGTTCGGGCGTTTAGACGACGATAGTCGCCACAAGGTCTCCATTGGTCTCCACTTTTAGGGACCATATGTAGTGGAGAAGACCAGCAACTTTCTGATGGACGTGTAATACCCATTCTCTGCATGGTCTCGAATTCTTGCTTTGCTGCTCGCAGACGATCTGGCGCTAGTCGTCGTGGCTTCTCTGCTACTGGAGGGCCTGGTGTAGTGTGGATATGATGTTGCGTTTGGTGTTTCACTATCCTTGGACCACCTCCCGGTCGAGTGCTCTCTGGAAACCTGTGAAGTAGGGCATGAAATTCTGAAACACCAGAAATTGTCTTAATAGAGTTTATTTGACACTTTACACTTTGTCCTTTTGTCGTGAGTGTTGTTTTCAAGTCTATTAGTCTTTTATTTCTTACATCTACAAGAAGTTCATAAAAAGCTAAGAAGTCCACACCGATGATTGGCTTTGCTACGTCAGCAATCACAAATGTCCACGTAAATTCTCGACGTAATCCTAAATCTAACACTAAATTAATTGTTCCGAATATCGCGATAGACGTACCGTTTGCCGCGGTAAGCTCATATGCTGATTTCACTCGCGGGTGTCGTGTACGAATGTGAGGATAAACACATAAGTCGGTACCAGTGTCAACAAGAAACTCGACTCGCGTTTTCTTATCTGTCACAAAAAGTCGGCGTGACATCGGACTTACGTCGCTGGCCGCCATCAACGACTGCCTTGTTCGTTTCCCGTCGAAGCTGTTCGCTGGTAGGTGCATGGGGACCTACATCTTCTCGCTTTCGCGCCAAACTGCTGGTGGAACCAACAGTTTCCGGATTCTTCATTTCTTCCGCGAGATTTACTTCTTGCACGGGAACGAGACCGTTGTCTAAACCGCTGTCTATTTTGTTGAAGAGAGACACGCTCTAATTTTTCTGACAGTCCAGCGATTTCTTTTCTTAGGAGTTCTATCTCCTTCGCAGAAGAAAATGATGACATTGACGTCTCTGAAATGATGGGCGCCGGAGTGATGGATTCCACTATGGCGTCTGCAAGCTCTGCCACGTCATCTAAAGCAGCTTTCTTTTGAGTAGCTAAAATTGTCTGCATGTTTTGCGGAAGACGGCCTAACCACAGAGTCCTGAGGAGTTCATCTGAAACTGTTGAGCCGGCAAGGCTTCTTAGACGTCGTAGAAATTGGGATGGACGGCTGTCACCCATCTCTTCACGTTCGAGCAATCTTCGTGTCTTCTGCTCCTGCGATGCACTCAAACGTGTCTTCAAGGCTGCTGCCAACGCGGTGTACGGGTTCTCTGGAGGATTCATAATAATATCGCGCACTTCACTTACCGCACGAGTATCGAGAGTTGTTACAATATAGTCATATTTAGTTTCTTCACTTGAAATGTTCGCAAGACGAAAACTGCGCTCTGCAATTTTAAGCCACATCTCTGGATCTTCGGAGTTAAATGGCGGTAATTTTACAGCAATGCGGTTTACCTCAGTTTGGGCCATTTTAAAATGTTATGTAACAAGCCCGAGAAAAAAAAATAGTAATTTTGTACGTACCGTTCAATCGTTTACTCACTTCACAGTTAAATGGTTTTTATCATGCCGGTGTCACCAATTTTGAAGTGTTTGTGTATATATTTATCAGATTAAATTAACGTACAACAGCAGCGTTTGAAGTATAACTAATTTATTTATTTATTATTTTCCGAGTTCGTTTTTTTACAATCAATATTTTCGTAGTAACAAAAACATAAATTTTATAGTGGGCTAGTGCACCCACATATATATATATATATATATATATATATATATATATAATATATATATATATATATATATGTTATGACTTTTTTACTTCTCTTTGATCTAATTATATTTTTATTTTATTTTTATTTATTCTTTCACACTTTATTATGCATTTTGTATGTAAGTAGTAATTTGATGAGGATGAGACAGATTTTCCTGTTTTATACTTTTATACATTTTAATCGTCGCTGATGATGAGGATGAAATAATGAAAGGAACACACACACAACCATACTTTACCCGGGATTCGAACCCGGGACTCTTGGGTCGTAATCATATTATATGCCCTTTAAATATTTAAACATTGTATTTTTTTTTAAAAAGACAACTTAATCTTGATCCTTTCTATCTTCACAGATTCTTTGTGGAGTTGAATGTTATGGGGTAATGGGTTTTTCCTCCATGCTTTTTTGTCCTTGGCTATTTTTTTGTTTCTTTTCATTTTATTTCCTGCTCTTCTGCCGCTTCTCTCACTTGTTCATTTCACGTTTTATTTGGTCGTCCTCTTTTTCTTTTTCCTGTTGGTCTTGCCTCGTATACTTTCTTTGCTAATCACTCATCTTCCATTCTCCGTACGTGGCCTACTCATCTGAGTTGGCTTGTTATATTAACTGTTCCACTGGTTTTGTTTTCAGTTTAGTCCTAAAAATTTCTTATGCTGTTTGCCTTTCCTTCAATATTTCTCCGGAATCTCATTTCCAGGTTTCTTATTTGACGTCTTCAGGAAAGGACAACTTAAACATCCAATAAACAAATAAATCTAAAGAGAAATTACATGTTTTTTGTATCACTTTTTCTCAATAAAATTTATTTTTGTTGTTTTATATTCGATTATTATTACATTTTAATTTAAATAATCCAAGTTGGCCCCGGTCCCTTCCAACTCGGTTAACCAAGACTCTGCTATACTTTTGATTTTATTTGTCAACAAACTGGCAATTTTTTTCATTATTGTGAACTCAGTTTGCCTTTTGACTAATCAGAAAGCAGCAATCATGTCCCTATCTAAACCTTTGATGCGTTAATATCTGAAACGAAGTATACATGGTATTTTTTTACGTTAATTTAAATATTATTAAATTTTTCTAACATGATTAATTTGTAAAAAGAGTAATTTTTATCATACAAACATAATTATCTACAGGTGTTCATTTTAAATGGGCTAGTGTAATGAACAGAAACCAGTAGTTCTCAAAATATAGAGGCACACACAGGCACAGTCGAACATAAGTTTTAACATGCATCTGAATCAATAAGCAAAATTAATTTCGCATGTTTTGCAACGGCCGAAAAGTATGAAAATGTCGAAAATCACTTGATAAATAGCGGTAGCCATGGAACTGAGACAAAATAATTAACAGATGTCTAAAGGTTTATCTATCAAATTAGGTTAATTTATTTATACATATTAGGTATTATTTCTATTTTTTGTTCTATTGAACAATTATCTATTAATTTAAATTGATTATATGCATTTTTCCGAAAAAAAAACTTATATGGAGGTGTGCAAATATTATATCATTGAATTCAGAATTTAATTCTCTAGCGAATAAGCAAATAAAAAATGTATGTTCTTTTTTAAATAAAAAAGTTAGGTTTTGTATTTGAGAAACACTGGTCATTTTTTTTTGTTACAACATTTTTGTAAAATAGATATTGTTTGCCTATTTAACTTCCTTTGTTGCTCATCTAATTTTTGAGGTATGGTGGTCCTTTTAAAATAAACGCTCTGTATACCTAAATTATTAAAATTTATATAATATTCTACATTAGAATGGGGTCTCGTGCCTGAGTGTCTGGTCACGAATCTGGAGAGCCGGGTTTGATCCCGACCGACGCCAAAAGAAATATTTCGAATTTTAAAAGGTACAAAATTGAGCTCTGAGGTGCACTTTTCGCGCCAGAAATTAATGTCCGTGAGGTGACCAAAATCTATACAGAAGGCACATTGGCACACCCAGCAATGGGTAATATGCCTTGATGACATATTCATTTTTAATTTTTATTGTGGAAATGGTGTTTTTAACAAATTTTTATAACCCTAGTTAAAATTTAATAAAAAAACTGAATATTTATGTTAAAGATTTATATTTATTTTCAGAGGTGAATTTATCCGAAGTCTCGTTTACACATAGAGTGTTCCCAGCAGAAATATGTCATTATCAACCATATCAATGCGAGTTGACGCAAGGTATTGACAACAATCACTATATACAGCACAGTGCATTATCAAGAACTGCTATCAACAATCAGTGCAGTGAAACTAGTGCCAGTGCGGGAAAAGACGATAACTTTCGTAGTGTGTGGTTTTCTTTACATTGTCAGATCATGTGGAGCCACTCGGTATCGATATTTACGTCCACACCTACCACAACGAAACGAATCGGAGCCCCGTGGAGCAGTACTGCCTCGTGGTTGCTTATTGGTGTTCTGCTAATATTTGCAGTGACTATTGATGCGCATAGTCTCAAAGCTCAAGATGTCTCCCCAAAGAAAAAATCGGAAAGTAAGTTAACGCATGCATTTTTAGTTTGTATTATAATTATATTTGGAAATATTGGATATTTTATTATTATTATTATTATTATTATTATTTTATTACATTTCATTGACTCGAATCTCAAATAATAACATTTTCTCTTAATTTAAAAAAAAGTATAATAAACCGATATTTAATATGAAATAATATATACAGGTGCACTGAAAAACGGGCCACTAGAAATAACGTTTTTATTTATAATTATTTTTTAATTTTCTTGATATATTTGTAAACTAGGCTTAGGGATTCACAAATCATGGTATTTGGCATGATGGTAGCACTTCCGATTTAACCAGAAGTGACATTAACTTTCATATTTCAAATGAAACAGCCTATATATTTTTATATATTTAGAATCGTACAATTACGAATTCAACGATTGTTGAAGAAATAAATTTCATAAATCTAAGAGAAATTAATGAATAATTAACCTGCTAAGCCATGATATCAGGCAGGTTGTGAAAACAGTTGAGATAATATTGAGTAATATTTAAGTTGATTGTTTAAATAGTAAGTTACTTTTGTAAGATTCTGTATTTCGTTACAAAAAAATGATCAATTTGTCATCACAGCCTACCTGATATTGTTCACCAGGTTAATTATTCATAAGTTTTTCTTTCGTTTTTGTAATTTATTTCTTCAATAAAAATGCACTTCAACCATATCGTATTTTACGTAGTTTCGAAATATTTATGTATATATATATATATATATATATATATATATATATATATATATATATATATATATAATGTTATAAATTTAAGGGAAAGTAGTATGACATGTGTAGATTAAAACAGAAAGATTTTTTTTTAAATTCGAAAAAAGAAAATTCGACTTTTCTTAAGGAAACTTTTTTACTGCTGTGTTAATTAATATTTTATTAAAAATATGGTTCTCAAAAATACATTCAAAATTAGTTATATAAGATATTATTCTTAATAATTAAATTAAATAACATTACTAACGACAAAAAATTGTGTCCAGTGGTACCAAAAATGTTAGTTTCATGAAAACTATCCTTAAATATGCGAATTTTAAAAAAATTCTTTCTGTTTCGTAATCTACACATGTCACACTACTTACCCTTCAATTCAAGACATTAAGTTCTAGACCACCCTGTATATATATATATATATATATATATATATATATATATATATATATATATATATATATATATATATATATATATATATATATATATATATATGTGTGTGTGTGTGTGTTCCATTTGAAATATGAAAGTTAATGTCACTTCTGGTTAAACCGGAAGTGCTGCTACCATCATGTCAAATATCATGATTTGTGAACCCCTAAGTATAGTTTATAAATATATCAAGCAAATTAAAAAATAATTATAAATAAAAAAATATTTTGAGTGGCCCGTTTTTCATTGTTAAACTGTATGTATACAGGTCATTTTCTTTTACCGGTCCGCATAGGTCAGTGAATAATGATGAAAAATTTTGGTCGAGTTTTTCTTTTTCAAATAACCATCATAGTGTTAAAGATTATATAGTGCAGAGATGCAGGTTTTTTTTGTTGATTAATTTTTGAGATATAACATATCTAAGCTTTATATTTTTAACTGGGGCGCATATTTTATTTTTATCCTAGAAAATTTATATTCAAAAAGGGTAAAAAAAATTGAGGCTATGTGCATTTCGATTTACTTATTCTTAATTAAAAGAATTTTTCCAAAATTCGGCAAATTATTTCTTATTATAGTTCATTGTTCTTGTAGTGTTCCTTACGTCATTATCTTTCGAAGTAATAATCAACAAACTATTATATGTATCTCTTCCTCTGTTTTACATAGTATAACAAATATAAAGAGATGCAATAATTTGTTACACATGAAAGATAAAGAACACTATAAGAAAAATGAACTATATTTATTTAATTCTTGCAGTGTACATGCCACTGCCGACATGAAGTTTTTATTAAAAATAATCAATTATCTAATCACATAACAGACGTTAAATATGAAATAAATTAATCCGTAATTATTTTTAATAAAATTTCATGTCGAGCAGTGGCACTAAAAATGTACACTTCAAGAATTAAATGAAAAATAAAAAATAATTTTCCGAATTTTGGATAAATTTGAATGAGAATCAGCACATCGAAATGTATGCCTTCAAATTTTTTTACCCTTATTTTAACATCCTGTATGGGTTTCCATATTTATTTAACTGACGTTTTGAAAAAGAAAATTTCATCAAAATCAGTATCCCGTCATTATCCAATGATCTATACACTTTGCACTTTTCCGGAAAATTACTAAAATGGCCCCTACTATATGAATTTTTTTTTCAAAATTCGCAAAATTAAGGCATTGTTCTTGAAATATACATTTTTAGTGCCACTGGCCGACACGAAATTTTTAATCAAAGTATTAATGAATTAATTTATGTATTTCTGTTTAACAACAGTTACATGATTATAACTCGTGTAAGGCAGTGAAACAATAGCGCTTTCCATTTCTTTATTAGTTTTGTACTTAGTGCAGCTTACAGATAATGACGTCATCTCTGTTATTATTTTTTGTTACAATACATGCGTAGGGCATTTTAAATTAAACATGTTACAGAAGTCCAGTGCAAGGTGCAAGTATGTTAGCTGTCTGTCAAATAAAGAGATTACGTAGTAATGGATATCAATACACAATATTCGGGCTGTTAAGACTTATTTTTTTACATCCATTGTACTTACACAGATGCTTGTTACAACTCAAAATATATGAATTTGTTTATTTGGCAGACTGCACAGACAAGAACTGACGACCGTAGTAAGTGCAAGAAATTGCATACTCAGTAAGGTTCGGTACAAATGAAACACGTAAAAATCAACTACTGCGCACAGATTATATAAATGGAAAACGAGTTATGCATTCAGTGCAAAAAAGTTCACACTAAACATGTAAATGGAAAATACTGTAACATTAAAAATGTACACTTCTCGAAACCCATAATTATGTGAATTAAAAAAAAATCTTTTCAACTAAGAATCAACGTACTAAAATATATATACCGTCTTTCTTTTAACACCATGTCTCAATATGATCGTATTTGTGATTAGTGATGCACACGAGATGAGACGAGACTCGAAATGTAAAATATCGTTCGCGTCTCATTTTCGGATCTGTAATCTCGCTCTCGTTCTCGCACATTTTTTGAGGCCTCCTTTTCGAGAGAAAGTCTCGCTGTAAAAATAAGCGCTTGGGCACTGCATATTTACGTAACAATTTAACTACAAGGGACAAGTTCGCACCAGTCGTACCGTCGTACGTGTATTTACAGTCGTAGAACTTTAACTATAATAAAGAGAAGGAAGAAACACTAAATTCTGATCACCAAATTATTTCAATACGCACAAATATTTTTATTCGTTTACGGTCACCAGAAAGTGTGATGTCACTAAATTAAAATAACTAATTTATCATCAAATTGTGATATCTAAACTATTTCAATACGAACATCTGTTAATGCATTCCTGTCACCAGTAAATTTAATTAGACATTAAAAAAATCCTTTTTTAACTAAAAGTACTTTCTCATTAAATATATGCCACCATTTAAATATAATTTAGTCATCATATAGGGAACCCGCCGGCAACCAATCACTCTGCTTTGCTCAGGGTTGCTCCCATCGACGCTTAATATAACATCCCTAACTTTTCAGGGACGGCAAGAACTATATTAACCGTGATTTTAACTGCCACTGCCATGAAGGAGGGGCTGAAATGTTGTAAAAAAAAACTAGTTCTGTTGAATGTAAAACCGATTTTTTTCTTTATTTTGCATTTTTTCAGTCTATGACCGATACCAATCGATTCTAGATAGAGTCAAAAAATATAGTGGATTCATATAATTTTCACATTTACGTGTTATCTGCAGCAATTAGCGTTGACTCCACTCCTTGTAAATCGTTCTCTGGTGCATTTTACATTGAATTTACGAATCAAAGCTATAAAGATAGTTACCAACGCTGTTTATAGAGAGACACTCGCAAGAATCTTGCGAGATTTCTCACTGTTGTTATATCGATCTCGCGTTGAATTTTAAACCGCAATCTCTCTCTCATTCTCGTCTCATATAAGGCAACGAGACGAGACGAGATGCGAGAGTACTCTCGCCTCGTCGTGCATCACTATTTGTGAAGTACATTATAAATTTTAAAAAAATTATATTAAAAATTTTAGTACTTTAAATTACACGTTTACATTTAGGAACATGTTTCTTTTAAACTAAATCTTCGGACATTGTTTTATCATTTTCATAATAATATTACTTGCAGTGGGCATGGAAACAAAATTGAGATATTTCTATATGTCAATTAAATTGTTTTTCCGTTCCTTTACAAATAGTTGTGAATGGTTAATTAATATTTTCCAAAGTAGTTTACCTAAATTAAGTAAATTGTAATTAGAAACAATAAAAAAAGTGTTTCGATCGAAAAAATATCTCCGAAAACAGGGATACAAATTTTAAAAAGTACTTTATTGTATGCTTATCTTCATTTAAGTAAAATTTAAAATTTATCTGTAATAAATCAGGCAAAAGAAACACCATTATTTACCAATAGGCTATTCCAGCACAATTGAATTAAGAGTAATTAGTAAATAAAAGCGAAGGTATATGCTTAGTAATGAATATTAATGAAGAAATAGTATAATATAATTAAAATACTTTGGAAATTGGGGGTTTGTTATGTTGTGTCACTAATATGAATTATTTTGATTGGCGGCTGCAAGATCGTTAGAATATAAATTTCTTGCATTAAACTTAATCATTTAAAAACTTGTATTTATAAAGTACTAGCGGATACAACACGATTTTAGTCTTAATTTCAAAATATTTCAAACAATTCAGGAGTTATGAACCCCCCAAAAATGCATGTTTTCATGTTTAGTTTCGGCCAAAAATATGAAGTTAAAAATGGTAAATATCACGATTACGGTTAAAGATAGAGTACTTATTCTTACAAAAATGAACTTTACAGGGTTGGTTTGTATATTTCCGGTATAAAAGTTGATCGACAAACTGTTACTTCTAGAGGGTACAAATTTTTCATGGTCACATAGCTGAAATATTTTTATACAGGAGTGAGTCAGGGAAGACGCCCCCCCCCCTTAACAACTATCAATTTTTATTTTTTAAATAGCAACCTATAGTTATTTTACTAAAATATAAACCGCCATTTGTTTTATCTTCTCAACGATTTAATAGTGTTTATTAATGTATTTGAAAAAAAATCGAGACAAATAAGATAATTGAGATATATGAGAAATAATTTTTATTCAAATATTCTAGGTGGCTATGTGAAAATGAATAATAAATAAATAGATAAATAAGTTTTTATTTAGCAGTGAAGAAAAGATAAATACA
Organism: Harpalus rufipes; assembly: GCA_951394225.1. Taxonomy (NCBI): domain Eukaryota; kingdom Metazoa; phylum Arthropoda; class Insecta; order Coleoptera; family Carabidae; genus Harpalus; species Harpalus rufipes. Next base: position 38,401,285 of record OX596278.1, on the reverse strand, counting down.
TATATTGGTTGAATTCCATTCCATTCATATAAACTTTGACAGCGTGCCCGAACAACAAGAATTATATAAAATTGACAGATATCACAAAACTAACTAGATTTTATCTAGATAACATAATAACAAAATGAGACTCAGAGCTATCTATTAAGTAAACTTAAATATAAAATGTAGAGCACTCCAAAATATCTTGCTCTGAATTTCATTTGATCGCAATTACATTGAAATTAAATTTAAACAATGTTTAAAGCGAACACCGTGAAGCGGTTTAGTCAAAATATCAGCCAACTGTTCTTTCGTTTGTAGATACTTGATGTTGATCTTCCCTTCTTTATCTGATTCCTTGACGAAATGGTATCGGACATCTGATGTGCTCGGTCTTCTGATGAAATTCTGGGTTTTTTTACTAATTTCAGGACTCACTGATTGTCACAGTATATTTCGACAGGAGTTGGATGGAAATCTAAATCAGATAATAACTGACTATGCCATAATGATTGTTCGTCCAAGGCAATGTACTCCGCTTCAGTTGTAGATTGCGCCAGTCTTGTGCAGTTTTGAGCTCCAGGATATTGCACCATCGTTTAATATGAAAATATATCCAGTAGTTGATCGTCTGGTGTCTAAATCACCAGCATAATCTGAATCGCAAAATCCTTGAAGTCGTTTTTCTCCATTTGTAGTATAAGTTATTCCTTGATCAAGTGTACCTCTTAAGTGTCTGAAGATGCGCTTGACCGCTGTCCAATGGATTTGGCTGTTGTTTTCCATATAATGACTCAACTTGGTAACTGCATATGCAATGTCTGGTCTGCTTCCAATCATCAAATAAATCAAGCGTCCTATTGCTTCCCTGTAAGAAAATGGTGCAGATTCATTTGTAGAAGTGGCAATGATTTTACATTCTGAGCTCTCTTAAGGTGGCATAGCCATCAGAGCTCAACAAGAAAAGATATACATGATAATTTAGAGCTAATTAATTGCAAATTATTTATTGCTTTATTTTTTTTAAATCTATGGCTGAGCTGGCAAAAATCATATGCTGGCTCAACCAAAAGAAAATAGGGGCATATACGGTGTTAATGAACATAGCCAAATTAATTGCTATTTAATTGCCATATTGTAAAACATGTTTTTATTTCAAAAATGATAACATAAGCTGAACTAAAAGCAATAAGATCATTATTAGGTAACAACAGAGTGCGCGTAGATAAAAATTGGGCTGTTACAATTACGAGGGTCATTCAATAAGTAAAGATACAAATTCTATAATTTTAAAACTATTCAATGAATGTGTACAATCTTTTCAGGGGTGTTAGTTGGCAACCTTGGGATATGCTCTGATCAGCTGTTTCATCATTTTATGTCAACATAACCTGAAAATTTTCAGTTCACCATGGCAAGTCCACTAGAAGATTGCACCTTAGAAGAGCAGCGCTCAGTCATTAGATTTTTAGTCGCAGAAGGTGTAAAACCAAGTGAATTTTTTTCTAGAATGTTAATACAGTACGGTAAAAGTTGTATGAACCGTGCGAATTTTTACAAGTGGGTTGATCGGTTTAAAAGTGGCCGAACAAGTGTAGGTGATGAACCCCGATGTGGACGTCCATCTTTTGGGACTCACAGGGTCCAGTCTATTGCGATTTCATTGAAGATCAGCGAACTATCAATAGCCAATACTACTCTGAGATGCTAGAACACAAAGTTAGACCAGCTATCAGGAGCAAACGCCGTGGACTCTTGTCAAAAGGAGTCATTCTTCAGCACGATAACGTCCGCCCTCATACAGCCCAGCTGACCCGTGATAAGCTTCAAGAATTGGGTTGGGAGGTCTTACCTCATCCTGCCTACAGTCCCGATCTCGCCCCATCTGATTTTTACCTGTTTGGACCACTCAAAGACGCCCTACGTGGAAAAAGATTTGCTAACAATGAGGAAGTTAAGGAAGCGGTGCAAAAGTGGCTTCGGGGTAAATCGAAAGAATTCTTCGCCAAGGGAATTGGGAAGCTGCAAGAAAGATGGGACAAGTGCATAACTGTGGGGGGTGATTATGTTGAAAAATAGCCTTAATTTTGAAAGATTGAAATAAACCGTTTTTGAGCTATAGCCATTTGTCTCTTTACTTATTGAATGACCCTCGTAAATGCTCTAGCTCAACGTAATGAAAAGAGTTTCTTTATTTGGTATAACCTTTGTCCCTATTGATACGAGGAATTTTAAATAAATTGCTGCATATAAACTGAACCAAAAGCAATATCATTTTTAGAGTGCGCGTAGAGCTGAAAATTGGGTGTTAATTTCTCTAGCTGAACCTAATGAAAAGGGTTGTCCTATTGAGTATAACCGTTGCCCTTATTGAAACGAGGACTTTTTAATTAATTTCTGCAAATAAACAACGAAAAGCATTACTACAACAACAGAATGCGCTGAGAGTAGAAAACGAGGTGTTTGAATTAATTGCTCTAGCTCAACCTATCGAAAAGGGTTGCACTACTTGGTATAACCTTTACCCTTATTGATATGACGTATATTTAATAAATTGCTACAAATAAACTGAACTAAAAGCATTGGGTTGCAGCATAGTAAACCGTCATCAACGTAGATTCCCAGGTAAACTATTATTTCATTCCTTTTAAGGAAATAAACGCAGTTATCAGACATTAGTTGTTTGAAGCCATAATTAGTTCAGATTCCATGCAACTTCTTATTCCATGTCCTCGATGCCTGATTTAGTCCATAGAGTCCTTTTCTTAATCGACATACTATGCTGCTTCCATCAGTGAAACCTTCAGGTTGTTCTAGAAATATTTATTCCTCCAATTCGCCATATAAGAAAGCCGTCTTTACATCGAAATGTTTAATATCTAGTTTATAGTATGTAGCTAATGACAGGATTAGTCTAATGCAGTCCATTTTCACGACTGGTGAAAAAAATTCTCCATAATCCTCACGTTGTTTTTGTAGAAACCCTTTAGCTACTAATCTAGCCTTATATCGAGGTTGTGCTTTTGGCCTTTCTTTTATTGTAAATACCCACTTTGATGTTATTGCTTTTCTTCCTTCAGGAAGTTCTGTCAATTCCCAGGTTTTGTTCTGAATAAGACTGCTATATTCGTCATTCATCGCCTTTGTCCACTCTTTGGAATCTTCAGAATTGATTACTTCAGTCTAGTTCGTCGGTAAAGTTTGTATCAAACAACATTGTTCACAATATCTTCCTGGTGCTTTGATTCCAGTTCGATCCTGTAAATCTTTTGCTTCTTCTTCATACACTTTATTCTTCGCACCTGTTGGTCTTCCAGATTTCTTATTCATCGTTGGTTCATCTTTTTCTTCAGTAATGTGGTTGACAGGTTTTTCTTGTTCATGGTCTTGATATGGTTCTTCATTGTCTTTTCGTACGTCAATATCTAGTGATATGGTAACTCCGTCGCATATTTCAGTCGATTTGTCAAATTTAACATCTCTAACAATGTCAACTATTCGTTTTTCTACATCCCATACACGATAGTCAGTGTATCCAACCATTTTACATTTTCTAGATTTTGGTTCCTACTTTTTTCGTTGTTGTTTCGGAATTAAAGCGTAACATGAGGTCCTAAAAAATTCTTAGATGGTGTACAGAAGGCTTTTTGTTGAACCATACCTCATATGGAGTGACGTTGCTACCAGAAACGGGAACTCTATTCAACACATATGCTGCGGTATTCACCGCCTCCACCCAAAGACTTTTTGGCAGTCTTCTAGCATGTATCATACACTTAGCATGTTCAACTAAAGTTCGATTTTCTATTTCAGCCCGTTCATTTTGCTGCGGGTTGTAAGCAGCACTCATATGATGTTTTATACCATGATTCATCAAAAGAGTTTTCATTGTTTTCCCAGTTTCAGATCTCTGATCAGCGACAAATTGTTTTAACTTATTCAAAACTTGATTCTTAGATTTGATGAAGTAAACCTTTTTGTAATTACTTGCTTCATCTTTAAATTCAATATAGTACAAGGAACCATTGAAGGATTCAACTTGCATTTTTCCACACATATTTGAATGATCATGGCACCAATTTCTTCGCATTTCTTGTCTTTGGACTTATAAGGTTTCTTGTACATTTTTCCGAAAGCACAGCCTTCGCAGAAAAATTCATCCTTTGTGTTGATTTTGTGCAAGCCTTCAACGATGTTTAGATTTTTCATCTTCCTGATCATTACTGGAGAAATGTGTACAAGTCGTTCGTGTGATAGTTTCATATTCGCAACAGCTACATGTGCATACTGTTCTACAGTATTGTAACGTTTTTTTATTTATATGGGTGAAGTGTAAATAATCGGAGAAATATTATTAGTTAAAATAATACGTTTATTGAACGATAAATAATTAGATTAAATATTAACAAGATGATAAAAGTAACTAACACTATGATTAAATAATTATAAACACTAAGAATATTATTAAATGCTTAAACACTAATATTATTTTTCTATTTTGGTTCTTTAATATGTACTTTATGAAATCCATTTGGATGTCAGAAAGTACTTCTTAAAAGAACTCAAACTTAATTTCTGTTAGGTTGGTACGTAGTACCTACATTTCTAGACATTTGTCATTTGAAAGTAAATATTATTTAAATTGTAAACAATAACAATGAAACGTCATAGTTACGAATATCAATCACTGTTACTGTTACCAACAATCAAATAAAAATTAAAATAGTCCTAAAAATGAAATCATGTATATTTGTAAATATTTTTTTGACAAAAGGACCAAAATAGAAAAAATAGTATAAAATACACGTTTCATAAGACATTTCAGCGCACTTGTCCCGTTAGAAAACTCGCGGCAAGCCACTCGTTTCTAACAAAGACGCGTGCACTAAAATCATGTCTTATGAAACTTGTATCTTAATGTACTATTATTTAACCAATATTTATATAACTACATTTATTTATGTTAACAACTCGTAGACTACTTATTTATATCACCGACTTCATTACTCGTTACTTCTATATCACGCCTGAAGCACTGTGCGACTGATGGTGCATCAGTCGCACAGTCAGCAGTTTTCAAGATGTCCCGTTCCACCACCATCAGCTGCGCTTGAATATCTTGTAACTTAAGAGAAGTTCCTGCCGCAGCAGCAATGCGATAAGATTGTCGAAAGAAATCATATTCCTTTGGCAAATCATTTACTACTTTTGCAATTAGAGTAGCATCAGTTACTTTTTCACTAATTGACTCTAACATTTTGCTTGATTATTAATAAACCAGAGAAATAAGCGGATATTGCCAGACCTCTGGTATATTTGTATTGATAAAATTCTTACTGTGCAAGATATTTGTTGTATATGAACTTTGTTCTCTCAAGGCTATTATTGTATCCCACATATCTTTCGCACTTGTATTTGAACGTATTGCAGCATGATGTTCATCATCTAGACTGGATGAAATAATTAACCGCGCTTTTGCATCACAAAATCAGTTATAGCTCCAGCATTTGTATTGTCTGCAAGAAGAACTGGTTGTGGCTTCAATCCATCAATAAATCTATATAGACCATTTGATTCTAAGGCTGCACGGATGTCAAATTCCCATCGTTAATACGACTCTTTCGTTAGAGTTGAGAGGTTAAAGTCCGATATTTTTCGTCTTCTATGTTCCCGCACGTACAAAGGAAGTTCAATGAATCCAACTTTAACTCTCACTGGCAATCACAAACCAAAATATAACTTATAAAAAACTTTTCAAGCCTCATACTGGACCCATAACTTTTTATTCAGCAGTGAAGTAAAGGTAAATACATACATATATTGGTTGAATTCCAAGTCTTTATTTATATAAACTTTGACATCGTGCCCGAACAACAATAATTATATACAATTGACAGATATCACAAAACTAACTAGATTTTATATGCATAACATAATAACAAAATGAGACTCAAAGCTGTCTAAGAAGTAAACTTAAATATAAAATGAAGAGCACTCTAAAATATCAACATTAGTAAATAATAAGTAATAATAAATAAATAGGTAACAAACAAATGTATACTTTGTTAATATTAACATTGTTACATTTTGTTTATTTTCACGTAGCCACCTATAATATTTGAATAAAAATTATTTCCTATATATCTCGATTATCTTATTTTTCTCGAATTTTTTCAAATAAATTAATAAAAACTATTAGAACGCTGAAAAGATAAAAACATGGTGGTTTATATTTTAGTAAAATAATTATAGATTGCTATTTAAAAAATAAAAGTTGATAGTTATATCTTGTAAACCTGACTTTATAAAAAATATGTATATCTGCCATCAACTAGTATATTTAAAATAATAAAACTTTTATATGAGCCATTTTTTTCTATTACTTATAATAAAAAAAAATTAAAGGGCGGGGAGGATCTTCCCAGACTCACCTTGTATATAAACTTATACGTTATATTTATGAAGAAATTATTATTAAGCATAAATAAAATAAATAATAGAATTATAGAAAAGTGAAACAGTTTGACCATTGTTTGACAATAGCCGTATTCTTTCGCTGGGTCGGATCAGATCCAACTGATCGTATGGATTAGATCAGATCAGGTCACGTGTACGCAGATGAATTTATTCAAAAGAACACAAGTATCTGTCAAAATCAATCGGAAAAAATGAATTTCAATTTTCTATATTTACCATTGTTTATTCTTGTTTACATTTTTTTTAGAACCTTAAATGTAATCTCTTCTCTTGATTGATTTATAAAATATGACCGCCGCTTCCGCCATTTTTTAAATCTTAAGTGATATGATCTTTCTAATCCAAGTTTTTGTTGGAGTAGATGGCACTGATCTGGATCACTTGGTCTTGGGGTGGGGATACTGATCAGAATTCGAAAGAACATGCAATTTACTGATCCATGTAACATGGATCTGATCCAATGCAGCGAAAGAATACGGCTAATATTGTGAAACAAACTAAAGCCGTGGATAGCGCTAGTGTTTGTTCATTGATGAATTCACGGTAGGTTAGTACAACAAGCGCGCGAGTTTCACTTTTAAAATAAGGCAACCAATCAAATTGCAAAGATATGATACATCATCCTAATTATTAATCGACTTCAATCACTTGTAGTTTGCGAACTAATTAATATTTAAACAAAATTCTTTCACCAATAATAATTAATTTACGTATATTTTTGCATTCTTATCTAAGATAGTTTTAATTTGACTATGGTATAGTACATCATTCTTTCAAAAACAAACTCTGCAGAGTCGATTTGATATATTAAGATTTTAAAAGAATTAAGAAGGCCTTAGGGATTCCGGAAAACAGGATCAGAATTTTGGGAAAATTTACCCCAAAAACATGCATTTTATTTTGCTCACAACTCTTCAACGTTTTAAAATATGTTCAAATTAACATGAAATTCATGTACTACCGGGTTTAAAATATAAATTAACTCATTTTCAAATCTTAAAACCGTCTGGACAAAGTTTTATTTAAATATTTCTAAGATGATGCCCGTAGCGAATTTTTCGAAATTCTTCCAAAACATCTAAACTTTTATCTGGTTATGAATCCAGCTGAAATTTACAGAAAACACATAAAATTATCTGAAAACCATTTATTTATACTTTAAATTTATCGAAAATGTTGATTTTTTAATGAAAATATTTGATTGACAGCAGAAAAGTGCGGTCAAAAATTATGTACATCTCAAAACGTTCGACTGGTTTACAGCGCCAAAATGCTCGAACTATGTTTTGACATTTTGACTCTGTCGGTAAGGCCGCACTCGAAACTAATGCTAATGCTTTCCTTATGTAAACTTTGAAAATTGATTATAAAAAAAAACTATGCAAAATTTTGAGCTCTAACAATTTCTACGACACGTCTTGAAGTTGAAAGGATATCTCTATAAAATCTGGCGTCTATATATGTATAAAACAGTGTACATATGTATAGCGATAAGTTTTCACTTTTATATATAAGAAGATGTAGACTTCAGTATTGAAATTTTAATTTATTTTTACAAATATAATTTAGAAATACCATATATTTCAAGAACGTAGGTCCACGTTGAAAACAGTGTGAGATGAAATTTGATTTTCGTTATTTTTTCAAACTCTCGTTTATTAATAGTAATTTTTCTACAGTACCGAATTTTCACCAATAGTATTACATTTACTTATATTATCAGATTTTCATCTATGTACATAAAAAAAAATGGTGGAATGGAATAGCCTATTCTCAAAAACAAAAACTATTTAAATGGGCCACGGAAAGATAAAATTGGGTACAGAGACAGTGAAATACTATACAGGTGTTCATTTTTAAGTGACTACCATTGCGATCTCGAGAACTATAAGAGATACGAAGTTAGTTAATTAGTAAAGAATCTCTATTTTACATGGGCATTTCAATGATAAACTGAAAAAAATTCAAGTTCTTTTTTAAATATATTCACTTTTTTCAGTCATGGCACTCTTGTTAATATCATATTTTGGGGGAATTAATTCAAAACTTTATTAATTTTCTTTTTTTTTTCGAAAATTTTGTTATGTAAGGGTATGAAAACTGTATATCGTTTGATTCAGAATAAAGGGCTATATTGAATGAGTAAATAAAAGTATATGTTTCTATTTAAAATAAAAAAGTTGGTGTATATATTATGCGAACCACTGATTGAATCTTTTTTCAGTTTATCATTGAACTACCCATGTCAAATAGAGATTATTTGCTAATTTAACCAATTTCGTATCTCATAGTTCTCGGGATCGCAATGGTAGCCACTTAAAAATATCAATATCATATTTTGGGGGAATTAATTCAAAACTTTATTAATTTTCTTTTTTTTTTCGAAAATTTTGTTATGTAAGGGTATGAAAACTGTATATCGTTTGATTCAGAATAAAGGGCTATATTGAATGAGTAAATAAAAGTATATGTTTCTATTTAAAATAAAAAAGTTGGTGTATATATTATGCGAACCACTGATTGAATCTTTTTTCAGTTTATCATTGAACTACCCATGTCAAATAGAGATTATTTGCTAATTTAACCAATTTCGTATCTCATAGTTCTCGGGATCGCAATGGTAGCCACTTAAAAATGAACACCCTATATTATTCAGTAAAGAATCAAAATTTGAAGAGAGTAATATGTCCGAAGCTTAACATAAAGACTATTTAAAAAGAATTGTAAAATTTTCTGTTGGTTTGGGGTTGCAATTCGTCGAAAGATGTGGAAAAATTACATTTCATAAATGACATAGCAAATTCTCAAAAATATATAAATATATTGGGAACCAGTCTAATTTCACCAGTTGAGGCATTAAGACAATGGCAAATGGAATTTTCAACAAAATGTTGCATTTTGTCTTATAACCAAGATGATTAAAAAAATGGTTTAACTGAGAATCCTATGTTCTGGACTGGCTGTCCAATAATCCGGATCTTAATCTCATTGTGAGTTTAGGGGGAATCATGAAAAGAAAATAACGGAATAACAAAGAACCGTTAATGGATTGAAGTAAAATTATCACAGATTTGGAATTCCAATACCACTTCCAAAATTATAAGAAGTTAATAAATACAATGCCAATTAGATTAAATAAAGTTATTAAAGTTAAAATTTATGTAACGCAGTAGTAGGTTTAGTGTTAGGTATGTCCGAAGATTTAGTTGACAAAAATTTGTATATTTTTTTAAAGTTAATACTTCAAATGGATATAAAACATCATTGATACATTTCATTAAAAGTAAGCCTATAATTTATAGTATTTAAAGTTATTAATATAATTTTTAAATAACTTATTAGTTACTTCACAATTACTGTTTTATGTTATATGTATTACGAAAAAATTAAGTGTCCAAATCTATCGTTGTTCGGACTCGTACATACAGGTGATTAAGAACTTCAAATACTAACTTTATCGGTATAGTACTTAACATAATGATCACATTACGATAAGATTTTTTTCAAAATTGATAAAATTAACGGTATTTTCCTTAAAGTACATTTCTAGTGCCATTGGATTTGTGCGTGTCTAGAATGAAAAAAAATTATCATCACGGCATATTACCCATTGCTGGTTGTTACCTCACGGGCACTCATTGCCGGCGTGCAGAGTGCACCATAGGGGTCAATTTTGTGGCATTTAAAATTCGAAAATATTTGGCGCCTGTCGGGATTGAACCCGGTTCCCCCGATTCGCAACCAGACACGCGGCCACGAGACTCTAATTAATTAATTAGTTGTACAACGAAATATTCGTAAATTAATTTAATTTATTACGCATTATTTTGAAAATACAGGTGAAATATTTTTAAATTTGTTTATTACATTTCAATACAACACCTTTGATGTACTTTTAGGAAAAAAATGTGTACATAAAAACAATACCTACTTTTTATAATCACAATAAAACAATAGTAGTGGTACCAAATTTGAAATTTAAATTTGATCTCCCGAACCACAAAATACTACCGGCTCCCGATCACAAATAACAACACTAATAATAATAATAATAATAATAATAATAATAATAATAATAATAATAATAATAATAATAATAATAATAATAATAATAATAATAATAATAATAATAATAATAATAATAATAATAATAATAATAATAATAATAATAATAATAATAATAATAATAATAATAATAATAATAATAATAATAATAATAATAATAATAATAATAATAATAATAATAATAATAATAATAATAATAATAATAATAATAATAATAATAATAATAATAATAATAATAATAATAATAATAATTTTTTTTTTTAACTAGATGAGGGCATCAACAGCTGAGGTTATTAGCCCATATACTAATCAAAAAGTATAATATAATAATAATAATAATAATAATAATAATAATAATAATAATAATAATAATAATAATAATAATAATAATAATAATAATAATAATAATAATAATAATAATAATAATAATAATAATAATAATAATAATAATAATAATAATAATAATAATAATAATAATAATAATAATAATAATAATAATAATAATAATAATAATAATAATAATAATAATAATAATAATAATAATAATAATAATAATAATAATAATAATAATAATAATAATAATAATAATAATAATAATAATAATAATAATAATAATAATAATAATAATAATAATAATAATAATAATAATAATAATAATAATAATAATAATAATAATAATAATAATAATAATAATAATAATAATAATAATAATAATAATAATAATAATAATAATAATAATAATAATAATAATAATAATAATAATAATAATAATAATAATAATAATAATAATAATAATAATAATAATAATAATAATAATAATAATAATAATAATAATAATAATAATAATAATAATAATAATAATAATAATAATAATAATAATAATAATAATAATAATAATAATAATAATAATAATAATAATAATAATAATAATAATAATAATAATAATAATAATAATAATAATAATAATAATAATAATAATAATAATAATAATAATAATAATAATAATAATAATAATAATAATAATAATAATAATAATAATAATAATAATAATAATAATAATAATAATAATAATAATAATAATAATAATAATAATAATAATAATAATAATAATAATAATAATAATAATAATAATAATAATAATAATAATAATAATAATAATAATAATAATAATAATAATAATAATAATAATAATAATAATAATAATAATAATAATAATAATAATAATAATAATAATAATAATAATAATAATAATAATAATAATAATAATAATAATAATAATAATAATAATAATAATAATAATAATAATAATAATAATAATAATAATAATAATAATAATAATAATAATAATAATAATAATAATAATAATAATAATAATAATAATAATAATAATAATAATAATAATAATAATAATAATAATAATAATAATAATAATAATAATAATAATAATAATAATAATAATAATAATAATAATAATAATAATAATAATAATAATAATAATAATAATAATAATAATAATAATAATAATAATAATAATAATAATAATAATAATAATAATAATAATAATAATAATAATAATAATAATAATAATAATAATAATAATAATAATAATAATAATAATAATAATAATAATAATAATAATAATAATAATAATAATAATAATAATAATAATAATAATAATAATAATAATAATAATAATAATAATAATAATAATAATAATAATAATAATAATAATAATAATAATAATAATAATAATAATAATAATAATAATAATAATAATAATAATAATAATAATAATAATAATAATAATAATAATAATAATAATAATAATAATAATAATAATAATAATAATAATAATAATAATAATAATAATAATAATAATAATAATAATAATAATAATAATAATAATAATAATAATAATAATAATAATAATAATAATAATAATAATAATAATAATAATAATAATAATAATAATAATAATAATAATAATAATAATAATAATAATAATAATAATAATAATAATAATAATAATAATAATAATAATAATAATAATAATAATAATAATAATAATAATAATAATAATAATAATAATAATAATAATAATAATAATAATAATAATAATAATAATAATAATAATAATAATAATAATAATAATAATAATAATAATAATAATAATAATAATAATAATAATAATAATAATAATAATAATAATAATAATAATAATAATAATAATAATAATAATAATAATAATAATAATAATAATAATAATAATAATAATAATAATAATAATAATAATAATAATAATAATAATAATAATAATAATAATAATAATAATAATAATAATAATAATAATAATAATAATAATAATAATAATAATAATAATAATAATAATAATAATAATAATAATAATAATAATAATAATAATAATAATAATAATAATAATAATAATAATAATAATAATAATAATAATAATAATAATAATAATAATAATAATAATAATAATAATAATAATAATAATAATAATAATAATAATAATAATAATAATAATAATAATAATAATAATAATAATAATAATAATAATAATAATAATAATAATAATAATAATAATAATAATAATAATAATAATAATAATAATAATAATAATAATAATAATAATAATAATAATAATAATAATAATAATAATAATAATAATAATAATAATAATAATAATAATAATAATAATAATAATAATAATAATAATAATAATAATAATAATAATAATAATAATAATAATAATAATAATAATAATAATAATAATAATAATAATAATAATAATAATAATAATAATAATAATAATAATAATAATAATAATAATAATAATAATAATAATAATAATAATAATAATAATAATAATAATAATAATAATAATAATAATAATAATAATAATAATAATAATAATAATAATAATAATAATAATAATAATAATAATAATAATAATAATAATAATAATAATAATAATAATAATAATAATAATAATAATAATAATAATCGTAATAATATCTTAAAGCAAAAGCGAACATATCAAAAATCAGCGAGAACTAACAGTTGAATTAAATTTATGCCTTATGTAACATTAGTGGCCGGTTGCACCAAATTTTAATTGTGAATTAAACAAAAATTTAATTAAAATCAACACTTACATATTTTATATGTATAAAAACGTTTATTTTAATTTAATATTTATTTAATTCTCAATTAAATATTGGTGCAATTTTGAAAAAAATCTTTTTCTTTAAGAAACAATACCTCGTTTCTCCAATTATAAGGATTTTCAGTTACTTAAAGCATTCTATCATAAAGCTCATTTTCTACGGTTTCGAAATACCCTGACACACTAAAATATAAAACAAAGATATGTTTTATTCTAATACCACAAAAATTCAATTTGTTTTTGATACAATGCATCTGTATTTACTATACACACATAAGTATAGTCGATCGGATTAATCCGATGCAATCTGAAACGTTCGTAAAATCAATCGGATTTATCTGACGCTTTCATAAACTCACTCCGATCAGTCAGATAGATCAAAAAAATTCAGCTCTGATCCATGTGCAGGGTTAGTACAGATTGCGCACGAAAATTACAATTGTAAACATTTTTGTTTCAGAAAATGTATTTATTTAAATATTTCTGGTTATAAACATTGCAGCACTATAGCAAGTTCTGAAGAAAATATACCAGTTCGCACTTTGTGAAGTCTTTATAAGTTATTTCGAACAAATAAATGGACACATTAAACAATTTCTGATCGAAATAATCTAAAAAAATATTTCAGTCTCACTTGAGTCGTCATATATAAAATTATGGACAACTACAGAAACAATCGCTATTTTCTTAAACTTTTTAACAAATTAAACTTCTTTTATAACTGCAAATGTAAACGTCAAAGTCATGTACAGACCTGATACGTTCGTAAAAACTTCGATAATCGGATATATCTGATATATCTGTGACTTCATCGAACAGATTCGAAGGATAGCTCTGATTGACTTTACGAAAACGCCTCTTAATGTCTAAATGATATTTAGGATCCAATAATTTCATTTTACATATTGGCTTACGCGTGTTGTGTCAGTGAATACTTCTAAAAAACTCTTTTTGCCATTTAAATAATAATCTTTTTTTTAAACTTTTTTCAAAACGAATAATTTGTGATACACGGGCTATTGTTTCTTAACCATCGATATACCGTTAAAGTACTTGAAGTTCTGAATAACACAGGGTGATGTATCGGAAGATGCACTATAGCGATTTCACTGTTAATTTTGAACTTTTCAAATATGTCGCCCCTAATTAATTTTCAGCAAAACAGGTATATAGTTTTTTGTAGACAAAAAAATAAATCTGCATCTAATGATATGTGAATAGTTTTTTATTATCCGGAAAAAGAAAAAACCGAAGAAATTTAACTGTTAATATTAATAATCAAATCAGCGGTGTCATGGAATAATAAATGTGCAGACTGACAACTACTATTTTTATTCGATATTTTGTGTTTGAGGTTAATAATTATTATAATTAAAATTTGTGTTAATATTAATATTATTTCTTTTGAAATGTATACTATTCAAGAAAAGATAGAAATGGTGAAATGGTTTTATGATGCAAACAGTTCCCGGCAAGTACGTGCTTTGTTCACTACAAAATATCCAAATTGCACAGCTCCAAGGCATACAAAGAAACAAAAAATTAAAAATTTGGAAATATTATTAAAGTATTGTATATGTTAGATGTAACAATATTGATCAAAACTATAATGAAAATGAATTTAATGTACTGGCATCCAGTTTAAAATCCAAACATAAGTTTGAGGCACTTTGCGGATAATTTTTAAATTCATCAGACAACAGACATGGAAAAGTGAAGTGCGTTTTGTTATCAAATGACGGAGAAGGCAAATTTAAAGAAATATTTAATTTACTGTCGAATATACGAAAAGCGGTTATAAAATTCGTATTATCGTATGAAATAACAGAAAATATTAACCCAAAATATGCTTCCGAGAATGAGTACGTTCATGAACATTTCTTCTTGTTTAAAAAACCCCCGGTATAATTCCGTACGATGCCGTTAAAGAATCAAAACAAAAATTCTAGAAGAAAAAGAAGTACAATGTGTCCACTGTAAGCGGGCCACCATTGCTAACTTTCTTATTTGAAGAATAACGAAATTAATTATTAACTAGTAAACTTAAAAAATATGTTCTATTGGGTTGAGGTCTATTGGGATATAGTTCTAAATACTTTTGCGCACTGGCTACAGAATTTTTATTGCACTTTGCATAAACAAAAAGCATATCAACTAATTCATCATTAGTATATTTTTCCATTTTGTTGACAGCATCTATCAATAAAATGTCAATTGTTCTTTGTTTAATGTTAGTTTCTGTTGTTTCCATAGCAACAATGATATATGTGTATTAAAATATGAAATAAAATATTTAAATTTCAACTTGAAATAACTCTTTTGTTTTTAATTTTAGAGGCATAGTGATAATGAACTTTTATATTCAGATAATAAAAATGGTACCATTTTCAATATGGCATTCCATTAAAAAAAAAGGTATTTTGTTGAATAAGTCGCGTATTTGATGTTCAATTGTTTTGTATTTTCCACCGTTAAATTTGTCGTATAATAAAATTTGTCTATTTAATCGTCTTTCTATCTCTTCAAATAAGAAAGTTAGCAATGGTGGCCCGCTTACAGTGGACACACTGTACATAATGCCAACTTTGACTGAAATTGTACAAAACAACCGCGAAATTTGGTTTCAAAAAAAATGGTTGTCCCGCTCATAATAGTGCTGGGAATTTCAAACAGTAGTATTATTTATACAATAATTGAATGGGGCCATCCCACACTTTTTTTTTATTTTAATTTCGTAAAATATAGATCAAAATATTCATCTCTATATATTTTTTACACAATATAAATGTATATATTTGACGATATACTGTTTTAAAAATATCATGAATGATATCGTGACGTCACAAATTAAAAGATTAGGTTCGTGGAACGCACATTTTACCCTAGCGGTGAAAAATAGAAATAACATGTCATCTGTCATTTTGCAAGTTCAAGGTCATTTGTGTTTCATTTGGTGCATGCTACTGAGCTACTTGAATTTTCAGATAATATCTATGTCGGTTGCGGTTCTGTATTTTGCTTCTTAAATCTGGTTTGAGTCCGTACTTTATTCGCTGTTAATACATCAGTCTGAATAATTTGTTTTTTTTTAATGGATGCAAGGGTACAATATCACTGTCAAGTAAAGGGGTTAGATTTATGGAACGTTCATCTTCTGTTTTTGATGTATTTGGTTCGTCAATTTTTAATTTTTTTCTACTGGCTATTGTCTGTTTTATGTGTGTCCTTCTTTTTTCTGCAGACTCCGTGATTTGGGTTACCAGAAAATCTGTATTGCTACACCTTAAATTTAAATGTGGTACAACATTTTTTTTCATTATTAATCTAGTACCGACTACTTTATGTTCTAAAAGTATAATCATTAATATTAACGTATTTCATAATTTATTTATCTGTACTTACATAACAAAGTTATATTTTTTCTTGAAAAGTATTCTTTTTCTATAATCACTACTTTCAGCATAGATCAAACAAACATCTATGCTTTCAGTGCCATATGGCACGATGACTCACCAACACAAACTTTTATACAAATCATTAAATTTTTACACGTTTGTTTGAATTTTAAACTTTACCGCCCTGCTAACTCCACATGATCTGTAAAGCGCGGCAACACAAATTAAGAGTGCGTATCACAAACTCGAGTTTTAATTCGTGATGTCACAGTAAAAGTCTGTGAAAAAGTATTACGAAAATTATGAATGAAAAGTAATAAAATTGAAACTATTTTTCATTGTAAAAGCAATGAAATTGTCTAAATTTTTTATTTCTACAAAAAAAATGCATATTTTTTTTTATGGGATGGCCCCATTAAATGGCCAGCTGAGTCACCCGATCTTTCATCACTTGACTTTTTTGTTTGGGGATCAGTGAGTACGTTTACACCGCGCGTACTAAACATTTAGTCCGCATACCAAGTGACGTAACACGATGGCAACGAATGGTACAAACACACTGTACCAAACCTTTGGTACGTAATTGGTACACATCTTTGGTACGTTCAGAGGGGATATACCAGGGGTCCGTGAAGTTGGCACCAAAGGGTAAGGCACGAATTATGAAACAAGTATTGTTGGTTAGTGCCCAATTAGTGCCGTTTAGTGCCCTAAAAATTACTTTTGAATTATTTATATTTATCCCGTTATTGACGTTTAGTTTTGTTTGCTGCTAACTTCACGCTAGCACCAAAAGTACATATTTCTTAAAATGTTTTTTAATATTTCTTTAGTTCCTAATTGGTGTTCATTAATGCCTTTAAAATGGAAAATAAATTATTAATAGTTTTCGAGTTATTTTTATATATTTGTTGTTCGTGCTAACTTCACGCCAGCACCAAAATTTTGTATTTTCAAAAACAAAAAATTCATGTAATTCTTTAGTGCCCTTAACATTTTTTAATGTTTACGGATAGCGATTTATTAATGAATATATTTTACGAAACGTGAAGTTAGCACCAAGAGGGTGAAATTTTTAATTTTTCTTGATCTTTTTTTACATAGATGTTTAGTGCCTGATTGGTACCTATTAGTGCCCAAAAAAAAATATTTCAAATTGTGCACAGGAAAAAAGATATAGAATTTTATTTTTTGTTTCGGTGCCAACTTCACACTAGCACTGAAAGTATAAATATTTTAAAATTTCTTTTCATAAATGGTTAGTGCCTAATTGGTGCCCCAAACAAACTTTCAAAGATGTTTACGTATAGCGATTTATTAAAGATTATTTTTATCAAGCGTGAAATAGGCACCAAGTGGGTAAAATTTTCACTATTTTTTACATACACATTTACTGTCTGATTGGTGTCTATTATTGCCCTAAAAATAAAAAGTAATGTCCAATTATTCATCAAAAAGAAATTATTTACTTATACTCTATTCTTTTTGTGCCAAATCCATGCTACCACTAAGAAAGGGGAGCAGTTATATACGAAATTGAATTTAAAGTTTTATTCATATATTTTATTTACAAAAATAAAATTTATTCTTATTATAAAATAATTCTAAATACAAAGTTTCTATTAGGAATGATAAACACAAACAGGTAAGTTACATTTAAGTAAAATAAAATATATCTTTATACATTTTATATTAAAGCTCGGTTGCACCGCTGATGCCTAAATTTTAAGTGTTCCTTAAATTAATAATATCGCATCGAAACGAAACGTCAAATGAGTAACTGAATATAGCTGTCAAAAGTTCAATTGCATTTTTATGTTTAAGCTTAACTGAAAACTTAAATGTCAGCGGTGCAACTGGGCATAAATTGTGTAAATTAATAACTGAGGTGTTATCATTACATTGTTTTTGACATTAAAATATTCGGTCCTTTGGTCATCGAAAATTTCCCACATTGCATCTACACGCCGTCCATATGTAACATAATGTCTCACTGCGTTTGGGAATCCGTGACATTTGCTACAAAATTAATAGCTCCTCGCAAATACTTTTTTTTATTTGATCCCTATATTGTTACTAATGAATACAATAACTATATTATCCTGAAGACTCGGTGGACAATTTTTATTAATTATTAACCGCAAATATAATAGTGTACCCATGAAGTAAATAATTTTTGTTGTTGTTATTAAAGATAGTCTTTGTTACCAATTTAGCGAATATAATACCTATAATGTTACAAACAAAATGCAATAACTATATTATCCTGAAGACCCGTAAGACAATTTGTATGAATTAATTACCGTAAGAATTCTAACACCCGTGACGAAAATATTTTTTTTTATTGTTATTGTAACACGAGGGGGGTGTCACAGAGGCTCTGATGATGGCGGTCTTACTGCTGTTCCAACGATGGTTGTTGTCATACACTGTGTCCATAATATGTTCATCAGCTACTTCGCTGTCTTCGTCCTCACACTCCATATATGCTGTTTCCTCCGGCAGGCAATCTTCTTCAGTCATTTTTCCTTCCTATACGCCCTCATCGTCACTATCTGTGACGGCTGTTGTCGCACTTTGTCGACCTTTTCGACGCGGGATGTCTACCACTGCACGACGATCCTCTATTGCCAGCAAGGACTCAATTTCTTCCAAACTGATCCGTCCTACTGGCAACTCGTGCACTCCAGGCATGGCAAGAGAAGCGTGGCTATGTGCCACCGACGAATGCCCTGGAGACAACGAATCTAACGGCGCCTTCGGTGCGTAAACCTGCTGCTGCGTCTACACTGAACCGTAAAATCTTGACGTACAAGACGGAAAAAATGATGGCGGTAATACGGCGCGTCCTGCATAGATTATTTCTAACTAACGCACCATATCTGTGCCAGTGGTAGGGCGCTTATACAATGAATCTGCAAAATATAATTCCCTTGCCTTACCACTGAGCCTAAACACTTATTGCACTGTCGAGAAAAACTTCATCCCAGCCGTATCTTCTGCTGGCTGAAACCATGTTGTGGATGTATTCTTCCACACTGCCATCACCAGAAAACGTATTTATTTGCAGTAATACGTACAGCATATCTGGTGACGGCTGATACGACCTGGGTTGCTGTGTCATCGTTGACATCATGGTCGAAAACGGATACATTATTCACGCCGATTACCCTCTCCTCTGTCACAAACTAATACAATTTAAAACTGTGGGAACTTTTCGGATAATTACTCAGGGTAAAAAATACCCTAATTGTCCTACCGACTGCGCCACTGTAACACTAGGGGGGTGTTACAGAGGCTCTGATGATGGTGGTTTTACTGCTTTTCCAACGATGACAGATTTTCACCTACTGATGGTCGCTTGAATGGTCGACCACCCCTTGATTAAGGAGGACGAACATACATACTGCATGAAGCAGTTTCATGACTCTTGATTATATAGTTTAATTATAATTAGTAAAATAGTAATTGCTTGTTTTAGCAAAAGTCTTGCACTAATATTTGATGTATATTTTAAAAAATTGAGAACAAAAATAAAATATTTATAACAGTTTTTTAGAAAACTGCTTTCGAAAATATTGGCGCCAGGGGTAACGAGACAATTTACATTATCAAAACTGTTTTCCTTACCAAAGTACCGATATCTTTGCCTTTTGAATGAATGAGATTACAATAAAAAAGAAAAAGATATAAAATAAATTATTTTCAATTTATTGTATTAATTTAAACAAAAGTACAAATATTCACATTTACATTATCCGAAACCCGGAATATCAGCATTGAAATGAATGTCAAGATTTATGATTAATTTATATCAAATAATTTTTAGTAACATTACTTAATAGTTCGTTCATTTTATTTTATATTATTTAAAATAAAATAAAACAAGGTATGAATTGGAAAACTATAAATGCAATTATGGTTCATAAGTCATGATTTATTTATGCAATTGTCGCAATACATCTCTCTGTAAGGTAATCCACGAGGAATTCACATACATATTATTTCAGATAGTAAATACCGCTTATAAAAAATGCTTAATTTTGGTAGCATTTTCGATTTCCAAAATTCTTCGTCTTTTTTATTTTTTCAATATATAAATCGCTAGTTTCATTACGATATACAATAAAATAGCAACTTAATTTTTGCATTATATTAAGTTGGCCTTGTACCTATAACAATACAAAATGATATTAGAAAAAATGATTTTATGTGACATACACACACTAGAATCTATAAATGTTCAAAATCATGTGAACTAAATTTTAAAATCAAAGTGATACAAATGTAGCGGTAACATATAATATTGAATAGTTATTCGTGTATATGTGCGCGAAATGTATGATTACTGTATGAAGGTGATAGTTTTTGTAGTTGAGAGCACTACATATATTTCGCACACAAGATGCACACAATATTTTCCTTAATTGAATTAAAATATACCTAGGATACTGCGTAAAGTTTAGTTTTAAGTTGGTAAAACGATTGTTTAGTAACAAGGCTTCATTAGTCACGAGTTGCCGAGCAACGAGTTATTAAAAAATTTAAACACGCTAAATTTGCAAAGCCAGGTTGAATATTTTGTTATCATAGCAAACTTCTTCTTTAATATTGTGATCCTAATTCATAAATAAATGTTTTTTTGTATATTTATTGGGTTATTAGATTCTATCGTAGATAAAATATTGTACGATACACATATTTACGTAAAGCATCTTTATCTTTAGTCACTCACGGGTCTTAAAACCCCCGCTGCGTTCGGATTTTAATTTTGACCTATTCTCGACTAAAAACTAGCTTTACGTTCGATAACTCCCATATTACAACTCAAGAAATTATAATTCCTTCGTATTGCCCGTTCGTATGTTTATATGAAGAGTTGTTTAGATTAAATATCATTTTTTGACATTTTACCTTATTATGAATATTGGAGAATATGTCATTCTCTTTACTATTTGACTGCACTTTTTCTTCATAATAAACGTATTTGGAGATAAAAAATTGTAAAGAAATTATTTTATTATTAATCTTGCAGCCTATGTTGGACAAGCTCACCATGGAAACAATAAATGTTAATAATTGACATATGGTATTGTCAAATATAATCTGCATAGTTCATGAAATAATTTTACTCGAAATATAGAATTTTTTGTAAGAAACTTCCCGCATAGAATTTAGCAAAAAATCATTGACGGAAGTAATTGTATTGATCACAGTATTTGATACTATTAGCACAGTTTACAATTTCGAAGAAATGTGATACAAAAAGATAATAAAAAATAGTTACAGCATGTATTAGAAGCGCACTTTTTTAATAAAAGCGCCTTTTTGCAGCACGCTTTTTACATTACATTCTTATGAGAAATGTGCTCCGTTAAAGCGCTTTTATTATAAAAATGCGCTCGTAATACGGGCCCTCACATCGTGAAATAATAAACACTATTTACTAAAGATGTTTTCTATTTCGCTATAATATCGTAAAAACAATGAGAAAACATAAAACAGGTAAGGTTTATAAATACGATAATTACAAATAGAAGATACAAACAAAAATTAATCCGATTACAAGATTTTTAGGAATCGCTATTCTCCAAAGATAAATTCAATTTACTAATTGCATATTCATCATGTATCAAGAAAAGTATTATTACTGTTATCTATAAATACGAGGTAAAAACTAACCAGATTAAAAGACGTTTGAGATACCGCTAAGCAAAAATAAAATGTTATAATGCTAACACAAATTTTATGAAAATTGTGTTCTCTATATTGAAAACAACAGCACACCATTGTAAGTATTATAATTCTTTGTCGGTGGTTAAGTCATACCGCCGTGCGACATAAAACTTGAAATATACCTCTCAGCTCGGAAATACCTTAGTGGGGGCAACTGAGAAGTAAAGTTTGGCAAAGGATTTCGGATTCTATGACCTGTGTAAAAGTACTAGTGGCGCCTTCAGAAAGCATCCAACGGCTGTTATGAATACTAAGGCTTTTACACGCGCCCTTAAAACAAAACGTTAACTTCATGAGATAATTATCTCTGAGGGGTTGAAGAGAGTATCATATGGCATCCATATCAAAATATCAGCCCTGCATGTAGGCTTGCAATAGCTTCTAGACCTAATTTTCAACAAATAACTATCTAAGGTCTCTGACAGCTATACTAAACAAATCGCTTTGGAGAAAAATGATAATTATTTCTAAACAGAATTTTGACTAACAACTTTGATAACAAACTTGAAATATTGATCCTGAAACTATAATTTAGAAGAGTATATAAAAGTTATTTATTTGTTATTGCTCACCTTGTCACATTATTAAAGGTAGTCCTTGTTTATAGTTTGCTAATATTATCCCTATATTGTTACAAAGAAAATGCAATAACTATATTATCCCGAAGACCTGAACGACTATTTGCATGAATTAATTACCGTCAAAATTCTTATACCCTTGACGTATTTTTTTTTTTTATTGTTATTAAAGATCGTCTATGTTTCTATTTTACAAATTATTTATAGAAAAACAAAGTAATTGCTAAACCTATAGTGTATTTAACATACTTATTTGTTTTCCTATAAATAATTTGTATTTAATAAATATTAATTCTGAAAAATTAATTTTATGCACAAAATTCTTTGGTTCAATTCATATGCTTCTGGGCTCGTACACATCACGGGTGTTAAATTTTTTTATGGTAATTAATTCATACAAATTGTCCTACAGGTCTTCAGAATAATATAGTTTTTACATTTTGTTTGTAACATCATACCCAGGAAACACAGAATGGTGTAATAAACGTATAATTTAGGAATTATACTACCGTCTAAAACTCTTCAAAATGACCGCCGATTAGACGTTTATTATCTGTATTACAAAAAACGTTTAATTGTTTTCTGATTTATTCGTTTATTATATACTTGAATTATACGTTTATTTTTTTTATATATATACGTATATCTAAAACGTTTATTTGTTGCTGAAATAAATGTATATTATACAAAGAAAATCTCGTCGAAAATTTTGTATATATTATACTTTAATTATACGGCTAAATTTTCATATAAATAAACGTATATTAAAAACGTTAATTTCTTACTTAAATAGACGTATATTATCAGAAATATAGATGTGTTTATTAAATGATTAAATAAGACACTTATTATACTTTGTACAATTATTATTTATTAATATAAATATACAAAAATACCCGTAAATACATTCTTATATCGAAAGATAATATATACAAAATTAAATACAATCTTTAAGATAATTTTAGACAGGTCAAAGAAATATTCATTACTTCGCCCATGTGCAGCAACGTCATAACTCACTCAAAAATAATAATTTTTTAGTTATTGCTAGAAAAAGAATAGCAATTACCAGTACATACTTTTAATTGGTAGTGTCATATCTCATCTTCCACAATTCGCTATGAGAGGGTAATTGTATCGTTATAGGTTTTATTTTCCATTCAGTACGTTATTTCCAAAAAATGCAGCCAACATACTGGATGAAAAATAAAGCTGCTATATGTATAACGATACAACTACTTTTTCAGTTAAGAACATTCTGTACAGCTGTACTAAAATATGACACGAGAATTTAAATAATTTGTTTTCATACTTGAACAGTGGAAATTTTTAAAAAATTCAACACTACATATACCTACATCTCATATTAACTTGCATTTAAAAAAAGAATTTTTAAGATCTATTCATATTTCATTTTGATTTTAAAAACAAAAAGGTAGCATTTCTCGTTGGCTCTTTAAAATGAGTCATATTTTAAATTATTTTTTTAAAATGCTGGTTAATATCAGAAGTAGGTATGTAAAGTGTTGATTTTTTTTTAAAATCACCATAATTCTAGTACTAATTGAACTTATTTGAAATCTCGTGTCATATTTTATTACAACTGTACAGAATGCTCTTAAAAATACATTTAATTCCCATTCTTTCTATACCAATAACTCAAAATTATATAATTTGAGTTATGACGGAGCAGGAAACGAGAGATTTGTAAGAATTACATTGTATACTATTTAGAAAAGATGATAAGATGATTATTCATCACATTGCATATTACATAGTTTGTGACGAAGTCACAATTTTTCATCTCACTGTGGGTCTCCACGTTTGCGGTTCAAGTCTCATGGCAAGGTCGCCAGCCAGTTGTCATAGCCAAGCGGTCTGCAGGTCACGATGTTTTCAGCGATCCACGGCCTCATAGGCATTCTTAGAGGGGCCATGCACCAGACATCACGAGGGTGTCTAAAGAAACGGGGCGTAAAAATGTAATTTGTTCCGCCAACACATGTTTAGAACCTACCAGTCACACGTGGGGAGCATCGCCGTCTGCCGAGCGATGTTACCACAAGCTATAAGCCGTATGCACCCCTCCAATGGACGCTGAGAACATCACCGCCGCAAATCCACCTCCAGGACGCGCAGAAATACACCACAGGAAACCTTTTGACAACTACGAAGCCAGCTGATCACCACTAGCGCTACGTCGGTGAAAAAAGGAACTACGGAAAATAAAATGTATTTATTTTATTAATGTTATTATTCTGTATATTATACCTGATCCTGTTAAACGTAGAAAAGCTGGAAAATTATATTTTCGTAATATATTAAAGTCAAAGAAAAATAGTTTTCAAACACTGGCCCTCAGCCAATCAGAATCGCCATGAGACCCCGCCTTTAGACCAATCAGAACACCGGCAAAGTTCCCACACCATAAACGCGCGCGTTCAAACCAAACTCAGCCCGAGCTGGGTATAAATACTACACCACCGGCCTTAGAAGATCATTCTATGCAGCATCCGTTCCCGGAGCAACATAGAAGCCTGAGAAGAGTCCACAGTTCCCTGTCGACTCAGCAAAGTCTACAGTTCCCTGTAGCCTTTTACGTCCATAGACAACGGGTGGTGAGTTTGCGAGAAATTCAACAGAGTCGAAAGACGCGGAATTAAATTCAGTTTTGCGTGATAATAAAGTACTTAGCGTCTCAGTCAGTACAGTAAATGTAAATGCAGTTTGAGTTTTGTTATCACAGCGTATCAGTCAGTAAAATAAATAGAAATTCAGTAAATATCGGTATTCATAGTCAGGATAAATCAGAGTACATACAGTAAATGCCTCCGGGCAGCTTTTCCAGTCTCTCTATTTTATTATCATTTTCACATTGTAAATATAACATCAATAAACCTAGTTATAAATAATATAGACATATCTCGTGATTGTGTTCCTTTCCCTGGACCCACGACTAGCTATCCGCACCCCCTATTCCTCCGCAGGTCAGTTTCAGAAAGGCGCCCGAGAACCAGACACCACAGAGGAGGAAAAGCGTCACAAAGTGGCGCCCGAGCAGGGACCTTAAACAGAAACAGAGCAGGGACTTTAAAACAGAAACAGAGCAGGGACCTTAAACAGAAACAGAGCAGGGACCTTAAACAGAAACAGAACAGGGACTTTAAACAGAAGCAGAGTAGAGACCAAGGACGTCGAATCTTACGGAGCAGCTGTTTGGCCTGTCTCCGTCTCAGCAGCAGAGGAGGGCCATTGACGTCGTGTCACCACGGCCGGTCCGGCTTTCGATAACCCCGAATTCAGGCTATGGGTCGGACTGGAAATCGACACGGGCAATGCCGCCTCCACGGCAGGCGCAGCTGCCTCCACGAAGCACCATCCCTGGCTCTACAAGCGACACGAGCGATGCCGCTTTTTTTACAGTATCAGAACAAGGGCGTTAAACTACGGACCTGAAACAGAAGAGACAGGTATGAGGAAGGACGTCACGAAGTGGCGCCCGAAGCAGCCAGGACAACCGGATTTCTCCTGCGACGTCATTACGTCGCCAAACGTTCTGGCTAGCTCTGGTCATATCCCCCGCCTCTGACGACGCCCAACCGCCCATCGTGTCCAGGACAGTTTGTGGAGCAGTTGACCGGCCTGTTTGTCTCTGCGTGGTCACACTGCCAGCCGGCCCCTGAGATTCCGAAACCAGGTTTTGGGCCGGGTTGGCAATCCGACACGAGTGGACGTTTCCGGACAGGCGCAGCTGCCTTCATGGACCAACGCCCTGGCCACGTGGCAGGACGAGGCCCCAGTCTAGGCGAGGTGGACCCTATCCAGCGCCCAAGGATCTCCGAAGAAAAGAAACGAGAGATAATGGTTCATACAGTTCTTTTTTTTTTTGTTGTTTTGCCCAGAGCAGGTACCTGGAAAAATAAAACACAATTATGGAAAATGGCGACCCCGACAAGTTTTTTTGAAGCCGGGAACAGCTACTGCATAGTCTCATAGTCACGTGGGGTCGCCGCTGAAACATGCCCGCCGACCCGACACGCGCCTGCGGCGACCACCAGCATCGCCGCCCCCAAGGACGTCGTCGACAAGAAAGTCGAAGCCAGCGGTGCCCCCACAAACACCACCACAGCCAACTGTCTGTCTCAGGGCAAGGGACAGGCCTGGCAACTCGGCCCCACCCCCACCGACGTCGCCCCAGAGGGCGCTGGCTCTGCAGGAAGCGCTCCTGCAACGCTACGGGTCAAGCCCACCAGAAGCCAGCCCCTCTTATTACAGACCGACCACCCCGGAGCCACCAGGACCGCCACGATCGCCGACGTTGTCGCCCACGTCGCCCACCCACTGGCTGAACCTCGACACGTCGCCGCTGCCGACGACACCCGAGCGCCCCGTCACGCCGAGGACGCCGAAGTTCCTGAGCCAGGAGTGAGCGGAGCAGTTGTTCGGCCTGTCTCCGTCTCCGCCGCAGCGGAGAAGCATTGACGCCGTGTCACCGAGGCCAGCTCGGCTTCCGACAACCCCGAGTTCGGGTTGTGGGTCGGACTGGCAATCGAAGCGGGCAATGCCACCCCCTCGACAGGCGCAGCTGCCCCCGCGAAGGACCACTCCTGGCGCGGCGACCCGATGGGGCCGTAGCGTGAGCGGCGTGGAGCCCATTCGGCAACAACGGCCCATTACACCGCAAGCGACCAACCTGCCGGCCATTCTTGGACGCCGGAGGCGGTGCCTGGTACCACGACCGGGAGGCGGCGTCATGTGGAGCTGGGTATACAACCCGGATTTTCAGTCCACCCCCGGACCGTCGACACGCGAGACGGCAATGCCTAGGAGGACCTAGGCACTGTGCATCTCTCTGCTACCGTTTTTTTTGTCTGTTTTATTATCTTGTTTTTGTTCTAAAATAATTTGGGACCATTAAATGGGTTGTTTACATTATTTGCGAGTTATTTTTACAGTTTCTGTAAACAATTCAGTATTTGCGGGTTATTTTTACAGTTCTATACATTATTTGCGGGTTATTTTTACAGTTCTATAAGCCATACAGTATTGGCGGGTTATCTTTACAGTTCTATACATTAGTTGCGAGTTATTTTTACAGTTCTATAAGCCATACAGTATTGGCGGGTTATTTTTACAGTTCTATACATTATTTGCGGGTTATATTCACAGTCAGCAGTACATCATATGAGGTTATGTTCATGTTTATGGGTTAGGATGACATACTTATTATTGTTGGTTTTTAAAAAAAGAAATGAGTACTTACAGTTCTTTTTTTTTGTTTGTTTTTTTTTTTGCCGAAGAAAGAGGGAGATGTGACGAAGTCACAATTTTTCATCTCACTGTGGGTCTCCACGTTTGCGGTTCAAGTCTCATGGCAAGGTCGCCAGCCAGTTGTCATAGCCAAGCGGTCTGCAGGTCACGATGTTTTCAGCGATCCACGGCCTCATAGGCATTCTTAGAGGGGCCATGCACCAGACATCACGAGGGTGTCTAAAGAAACGGGGCGTAAAAATGTAATTTGTTCCGCCAACACATGTTTAGAACCTACCAGTCACACGTGGGGAGCATCGCCGTCTGCCGAGCGATGTTACCACAAGCTATAAGCCGTATGCACCCCTCCAATGGACGCTGAGAACATCACCGCCGCAAATCCACCTCCAGGACGCGCAGAAATACACCACAGGAAACCTTTTGACAACTACGAAGCCAGCTGATCACCACTAGCGCTACGTCGGTGAAAAAAGGAACTACGGAAAATAAAATGTATTTATTTTATTAATGTTATTATTCTGTATATTATACCTGATCCTGTTAAACGTAGAAAAGCTGGAAAATTATATTTTCGTAATGTATTAAAGTCAAAGAAAAATAGTTTTCAAACACTGGCCCTCAGCCAATCAGAATCGCCATGAGACCCCGCCTTTAGACCAATCAGAACACCGGCAAAGTTCCCACACCATAAACGCGCGCGTTCAAACCAAACTCAGCCCGAGCTGGGTATAAATACTACACCACCGGCCTTAGAAGATCATTCTATGCAGCATCCGTTCCCGGAGCAACATAGAAGCCTGAGAAGAGTCCACAGTTCCCTGTCGACTCAGCAAAGTCTACAGTTCCCTGTAGCCTTTTACGTCCATAGACAACGGGTGGTGAGTTTGCGAGAAATTCAACAGAGTCGAAAGACGCGGAATTAAATTCAGTTTTGCGTGATAATAAAGTACTTAGCGTCTCAGTCAGTACAGTAAATGTAAATGCAGTTTGAGTTTTGTTATCACAGCGTATCAGTCAGTAAAATAAATAGAAATTCAGTAAATATCGGTATTCATAGTCAGGATAAATCAGAGTACATACAGTAAATGCCTCCGGGCAGCTTTTCCAGTCTCTCTATTTTATTATCATTTTCACATTGTAAATATAACATCAATAAACCTAGTTATAAATAATATAGACATATCTCGTGATTGTGTTCCTTTCCCTGGACCCACGACTAGCTATCCGCACCCCCTATTCCTCCGCAGGTCAGTTTCAGAAAGGCGCCCGAGAACCAGACACCACAGAGGAGGAAAAGCGTCACAAGTTTCATTTTCAATTTTTGATTTTTCATAAGTACCTATAACTAGTTTTAGATAACTTTAACCAATCCTTTATAGCTCTGGCTATTAATTCGTCTGTTTCGGTTCCGAACTGCTGATGAACAGCATCTATAAAGAAAAATATTTCGAAATAAATTTTGTTTTTTATGTACCTACTTTTTTATTCTTACCAAAAATTACTTTAGTTAGTATAGTTCATTTGAGACCAATTTTCTCCCGACCGGCCCAGTTGAAATACATTGCTGTTTTATTAGTGAACAAATATTTCAAAATGTTCATTGTTGCCTAACGTCCGGTAAATCCGCCAACAGCAGCAAGTCGTGCTCGCTAAAACAATTAATATTTTGAGTATATAATATACATATATAATATATAAAATTTTAAATTTACCAAATAATTATATCCCTCTTCTCTTTCCAGATATTTATTTAATACGTTATAATCTTCTGCGCACTGCATTGGGAATTTTGGCGTATCATCTGGTTTTACGTTGACAAATTTATTAGCTTCGGCATTCACTTGTAATATTTTTGCTAAAATAATGGAATGTTGCTCTAAGTTAGTCTCAATTTTTTCTAATATTAATATGAAAATATTTGTTTTTAAGTTATTGCCGACCAAAATTTTTGCTTACCACTGCGATGTATGAAATTCTAATTGATTGCATTTAAAATTACTTACTTGTGTTCTCACTAGATTTAAAAATATATATTTTTTTATATTTATTATATTTTACAACCTAACACCAAAGCAAAACGAGGCAAATTGATGCTGATGCGTATACGATGACCGACGCGCATTGCATTACGCAGGAACACAAGGTTACTCCGACCCTAGACCACACACATACCATATTCTATTGGTCACACGTGAGACCACCCGTAGGGCTTGCAGCTGTCTGGAGCGATAAGAAAGGTTATTATTGATGCTAGTGTGCTAAATAATTTGATAAATAGAATTAAAAAATATTATTTTTGAATCAAATACAGGTTTTGTTATTGCATATAGCCCACTTATACACATTTTCTAATATGAGTAGGTACAAATCCCTTTTCTGTAAAATTCTTAATAATTATTATCTTTACAAATACCATTTAAAAACTCATTTTAAAATAGAACTATCTACTGAAAACTAAATAATTCTTTGTCTTAAAGTAATTGGTACAAAATATAAATCTAGTTATATTGCTTTTGAGACTTGACGACTATCTTGAATGTTAGCAGTGACTTGTCAGTTATGTCACAAAATTTTAAAAATGTTTTATTTTAAAACATAATTATTCTAGATATTAAATAAAAAAAACAAAGATCTGCGTTACTACACTTTTATTATATACACAATTTTTATATTATGAATTACTTATGAATATGAATAATATATGAATTAGAATTCACTGTTGTAACAAACCTATTTATTTTCGTGTACAGTTATAAGTTACATAAATTTGCTTCCCTGTACAGTACACAAACATATTTACAGAAATAAGTTTTTATTACTATAAATTATAAGAAACACATTATTTATACTATTTTAAACGTTTTATAAACTAGTATTTTAGATCTTAATTGAAAAAATATATGACATCAATATTATTGTTTAGATAAACGTATTAAAATCAGATAGCATAAAATATATACCCTTTTTAAATCATCTGTGACATGTAAAATAAAAATAAATAAGTTTTTATTTTTGCAGGTAAAAAGAGGCACAGTATTTATACAATTTTAAACGTTTAATAAATTATCATTTTAGACATTAAGTGAAAAATATATATATTATAGTTTAATAAACGTATAAAATTAGGAAGTATAAAATATACCCTTTTTATATTATCTGTGATATGCGAAATAAAAATATATTTGAATATTTTTATATATATATATATATATATATGTTTACGGAATTTATAATATTAAAAAAACTATATCACATATTTTCTTTTAAATTATTATTTGAATTAATGTTTAAAAAAAACGTTTATTCAACGTATATATTAACAATAGTCTAATATTTTATCGTATTATACCTACGTTTCTTACACCATATACCATTTTTAAACGGCCTAAACGTATAATATACGTTTATATGAACAAAGTGTGTTTCCTGGGTATGGATAATATTAGCTAAATTGGAAACAAACACTATCTTTAATAACAACAACAAAAATTATTTACTTCATGGGTACACTAGTATTATTAATTAATGAAAAATGTCCAACGGCTCTTCAGGATAATATAGTTATTGCATTTATTAGTGAGAATATAGAGATCATATTAAAAAGAAGTATATTGTAATATTTGAACAATTCATAAAACTATTCTGAATTTACCGCGCATTTCGACCAAGACATAAATGTCAAGTTGTTGTAAATACTGCCGTAAATTTAATGACATTAACATTATATTATTGCAATCTGCACTTTTGCTCCATCTATATATTATTATTGTGTCTCTAAATGACATTAATGTGTAGATTTTACATTTAATAAGAATAATTTTTATTTTTGTAGATAAAATATATGAATAAAACCTTAAATTCATTTTCGTATATAACTGTTCCCATTTCTTAGTGGTACCATGGATTTGGCACAAAAAGAATAGAGTATAAGTAAATAATTTATTTTTAATGAATAACTGGACATTACTTTTTAGGGCAATAATAGACACTAATCAGACAGTAAATGTCTATGTAAAAAATAGTGAAAAATTATATAAAAATTTTACCCACTTGGTGCCTATTTCACGCTTGATCAAAATAATCTTTAATAAATCGCTATACGTAAACATCTTTGAAAGTTTGTTTGGGGCACTAAATGGCACCAATTAGGCAGTAAACATTTATGAAAAGATTTTTTTTTTAATTCATATTTCCAATGCTAGCGTGAAATTGGCACCGAAACAAAAAAATAAAATTCTATATCTTTTTGCCTGTACACAATTTGAAATAATTTTTTTGGGCACTAATAGGCACCAATCAGGCACTAAACATCTATGTAAAAAAGATGAAGAAAAATGAAAAATTTCACCCTCTTGTTGTTAACTTCACGTTTCGTAAAAAATATTCATTAATAAATCACTATCCTTAAACATTTCAAAAAAAAATTAAGGGCACTAAAGGGCACCAATTAGACACTAAAAAAATATATGATTTTTTTTTTGAAAATACAAAATTTTGGTGCTGGCGTGAAGTTAGCACGAACAACAAATAAATAAAAATAACTCGGCAACTATTAATAACTAATTTTCCATTTTATAGGCATTAATGGGCACCAATTAGGCGGTAAAGAAATATAAAAAAATATTTTAAGAAATATGTACTTTTGGTGCTAGGTGAAGTTAGCACCAAACAAAACTAAACGTTAATAACGCGATAACTAAATAATTCCAAAGTAATTTTTAGGGCACTAAACGGCACTAATTGGGCACTAACCAGCAGTACTTGTTTCATAATTCGTGCCTTACCCTTTGGTGCCAACTTCACGGACCCATATACCAGATCTTTATCTTGCACGATGTAAACATCAAGCGTAACAAAGAGATTTTTGTGCCATATGACTATGTTTAATTCAATTAAAATTGTATACCTCGTAACATTTTGAGAAATTGTGTAAGTGTAATTTTAGTGATATTTATAATTTGATAGCGTGGCGATATAAATTACATGTATTCACAACCAGTGGCGGCTCGTGATAATATTTGTGGGTGTGTTGCATTGCATCAATGAAAAAAACTAACGAACTTACCTTTATATTTTCAATTAAATTAAATCAAATGTTTTGTTCTTTACCAGTAATCAACTCTAACTAATACCTAGTAAGCGTATAGTATATTAGTAAAATTCAAGAGTTGCGCCAAATACCTGCTTCTTAGCTACGGTTATGTGAGCTCATTTTGAGCATAACGTTGCTAACTCCGAACTTATCCGGTAACAGATGACGTCTATCAAATCGCGCGAAATATTGTAGGGGAACGTCGTAGTTAGACAACGATATTGTGGATTTTGCTCAGATGGCAAAATCATGACGGGTTGTGACAATGTTTAACAGTAAATGGAAATATTTTTTAAATATTTGTTATAATTATTTTTTATGTTCTTTGTTTGTTACCCGAAAATTAAATAAAATATGTATTTTTTGTGCTTTATTATGGTTGCTGTTTATTATACCATTGCACCACTAATTTGATTTATATTACCAGTTACATCTCTTCGATGTGTCTTGTATCGCGTGGCTAATAGATAATTATGAATTAGAATATCGTATGCAGCATTTTTTTCTCTACAAAAAACTGTTGTAGTGCTTTGCTTAAACATAAGTAGGGGACACAATATTTGAACGTTTCAAGATTAATAGTGAAATACTACAGTGTGTTTTCTAATGCACCATCCCGTATATCCATGGCGAACACAATAATCCGTGACGTAGGCGTTAACATGAGAAAACTTTCTTAACAATATTATTTGTCCTGTAAAACTTTGTGTTGCTTTATACATAGATATTTTGAGAATAAAATTCTGAATTTTTGGGAGCCAAAATTTTAAATTTACTCCTTTGGTGCCCGTGTAAACTTAATTTAAAGATTTGGTAAAATATATTTAATATTAAAAAAAATGAACGCCAAATAACTGTCAAAGTAAGTAATATGTCAAAAAACGCACCGGTTCGTATTCCGAAGTTTGCATCATTTATACTGTTCCTTTTCAACTTTATCCTTATCAAATGTTTACACGGTCATAAAATTTAAAAAATTAAATAAATAATATTCTATACACCCTGTATAGAATTGTAAACAAAGTTGCAGCCGTCGTCGAAGAGACTCACGCACTTGATCGTATACACCTAGAGTCCTTAGTTGTTAAATCTGATGTGGCCAGCACAATACCTTCCGTCAATCCTGTGTATTATGTACAAATTCCATACATAAATTTTCTAAAAACCAATGAGTATTGGACCTAAGTGTATTAGAATTTTTTTCTTGTTTTCATCTCTACTATCACCTGCTAAAGTGTGTAAAGTTTTTTTATTAACACCCTGTATATTTGAAATTTAAATTATATCACGTATTTTTGTATCATGCAGTCAATGAAATATATTTGCTAATATAAAAACAAAATTAAAATAACTTAGTAATAATAGTAATTTAATATAGTTTCACTTTTTTATTAATATTAATTGATAGGAATAGGATCATGTTAAAAATAATTAATTTTATTTTGTCCCTTGTAGAATATTTTAATTATTGTACATTGTGTTTCAAAATATTTTTATTTAGAAAAATCAGCCTAATTCTGAAAGAAGTAATAAAAAAATTGTGTATAAATAATATTATAGGAAATAATAACTCGCCCTGCATCCACAACAAAGCACCGCGTCCTCGTCATGTTAGTATAAGTAGTTTAAATAGACTAATATAACTGCATGATTCATTTTTTTTTTTACTTTCCAAATTATACTAATCACCTAATTACTAAGATTTAGCAAGCACGTTCGTTGGTATTGCTGGAATTATTTGTTGCTAAAATTTTAAATATTTTAGCTTTGTACAAAGTAAAAAATAAAAAAAAAATATTTCATCACTGCATATTACCCATCGCTGGGTGTGCTAATCTGCTTCGTACACAGATATCGGTAATGTCACATGGTTTGCTTATTCCTAGAATTCGCGTACAGAATTAGGCTGATTACCACTTAAATAAGAAAAAATTCCATTCTTCCTGTCAAATTTCATTATGTATAAGTCAAAGTACTAACATTATGTATAATGCTCTGAGTAGAAGTTTAATTATTTTTTTTTTGTTTAATATTTTGCATATTTTTTTTAAATATTAATATTAAACAATATAAATTTGTTTCTAGTTTGTTCTAGTGTGGATATCCGAAATAACCAAGAAACATTCGAAAAACTTCGTGGTTGTCGAGTGGTAGAGGGATTTGTACAAATACTGTTGTTCGATAAAACAGAAAATTTTCACTCTAATATATCTTTTCCTGAATTAACGGAGATAACAGATTACTTATTATTATTTAGAGTTAATGGACTTATTACGCTTGGTAATTTATTTCCCAATTTAACTGTAATCAGAGGACAAAAAACTTTCTTCAACTATGCCTTTGTTGTATTCGAAATGAGTCATTTGCAGGTGAGTGTATATATTTTAATTATTTTTTTACATATACTGGATGGTTGGAGAAAACCAACAAATAGTTTTTTTCTTTATTATTAATTTTAAACCCATAGTTTAAATTATAAAATTGGATGCTAATTTGAATACCACTCGCTGGTGTAAAAAGGTCCTGAATTAATATATTATTTGTTTCGAATTATCGACGATTCAATAAAATGTAGTATTGAATTAAATTTTAATACTATTAATGTTTCGTTAATTCTTTGCTAGTACAAAATAAACAAACAAATAATACATCAGGTAAACGTTAAAATATTTTCTCAAACAAAGAAGATACAAATCATTCCATTTAAAAAGTCAACGATGATATTGCTTCCGGCGAAGTAAAATCACTTCAAAAAGTGACATTTAAATTCACCCACAACTATAATTTAAACTAGAATTAATAATGAAGAAAATAGCCATTTGTGCCTATTTTTTCGACCACCTGGTATAAATATATTCATCAGATTCATCAACTTAGAAACTAGTATCAATCCGATTTTGTTTCGATTTTTCGAGATAAGATTATTGAACAAGTCTCGGCGAGACTCCCATGTCTCGCCTGTGACATTGTAAAATTTAATACAAGATGAATTTAAAATAAGCTTTAACTGTTACACCTTTTTGGGCCTATTCTGTAACTCAGCGATTATTTTTTAACGACTGGTTAAAAATTTTATCTAATAGATATTGATTTGACAAGTAAAAATCCAATTTTTTTTATATATCAACATACTTGATTGGTTAAATTTTTAACCAGTTGTTAAAAATTAACCACTGAGTTACAGAATAGGCTCCTTTATTATTTAGGTTGCTATTTTGTCCCGTTTAAATTAATTAAATGTAAAATAAAAATGTTGTGTTAGAAAAAATCATGTTCAATCCAAATTATTAATTTGGAATTTCTTAATATATCAATGCAGTTTATAAAACTTATTTAATAGTATGCGTGGCTATAATACGTTAAATGGTCATTTGTAGTATTAATGACTCGGATTCGAATCTCTCCGCGACAACTTTGAGCGATCGTGAAGTGACGTCTGGTATACTCGTATTGCATTTTACTTCGTTTTCCTGACTTTAGTTTGGGTACGAGTAAATAAACAAAACAGACTGGGCTTGCTTTAAATCGTACTACAATAACATTATACCAGAGTTAAATACTCAAGTATACGCTTCTACAAGTTTTATCAAATGAGCAATATTTCGCTGCGTTATTGGTGAATATCTTTATACCCGCTTACTATTTTCTTACTTTATATTTATTTTATATAATTTATATTATAGAATTTACTTTGTTTAACTTGATGAAATTAATTCGTAAACATTTAAGGTATGCTTGGTAAACTTTGCCACTAAAATTGGTAATAAAGGGAAAATTATATCGAGGGGTATGCCACGAGATCATGACGAAATATATTCAAAATTAAAAATAGGCTGGTCAACAGATGATGGAACAACTGATCTTAATAATGTAAGAATCAGTCAATAGATAGAATTAATTAGACAGTAAAACAGAAAAAAAAACTTGGCTAAATAAAGACTTCAAAAGTAGGGAATAACAAAAGGAAGTACGAAGAAGGATATAAAGAGAAATTAAACAAAATAAAAGAAAGTATAGAGAATTAAGAAAAACAAAAGTTAAAAAGCAGAATGATAAATAGCAAGTTGAAATAAATTTAAAAACGGAAATAAGTAAACAACATAGAATATTCTGAAACAAAAAATAGTAATAGTCAGACTAAAGTAACAAAAATAAATGGGGACCATGAAGTAGAAATGAAACATGGATCTACGATTTTATACAATAGTAAAGCAAATAATGAGAATAAAATACAATGAACGGAAAGGTACAAAATTCCCAGAGCTGGAAAATTGAAATCAAAGCAATTACTGAAGGAATAAATAGATGAAAAAAGTTTCCTTACTATCGAAATGGAATCAAATTACAGATAATGTTTCGGTACATATTAAATAATAAAATAGAAAAATGTTTCCAAAAAGAATTTTGTATTATTCGCGACTTTTGATAAAGTAAATAGAAAGGAATTAATTACAATTATAAAAAATCAGAATAATAATTGGTAACAAAGTGAAGAAAATTTACGTCTACGAGAGCTGTTGGATAAGCATGTACAAAATGAAAGATGTGGACCACCACAATAAAATTTTCGTTCATTTTAGAATCTAGCAACTTTTAAATGGTCGCATAGCAAATTTGTATAGCTATATCAATTAAAAACTAATTTACAGTCATTCAAAGTGTTGGACATTTATGATTGAGAAAAAAATTGATAAAATCCTATTCCTATTGCTGATAAAATATTACTATTTGAAGGAAAAACAGCGACAGAAACCGAAGCTAAGGTTGATACACAATTAATCGAGTCCGCCTCCAATGGAGTATGTGATCGTAATGGAATTTCAATATATGGCTCATACAATATAAAAATTAACCACTATAGCTTCTCATTATAAATATAAAAATTAAACATTTCATAATAATAAACTCGTAGTTATTTGATCGATTTAAAAAAAAACGCTGGTATATTTTGCATAGTATCAATGAGTATAAAGTATAATACTAGTGGCGCCTCGTGGAACATTATCATGGTAGAGCTACTCAGCATAAATAGTGCACGGCGCACTAGATGAGCTAGCAATCGTTTGGCTCCACATGCACATTCGAACGCGACCTTCCCACTACTCCCCAATCCCCCATTACCCGCACACCACCGCGCGGCAGGCGACATTTAAGGAAATGTTGAACAGCTGAACCAGAAGTAAAGCCCGTATGTCAGGATCTATAATTCTGCACAGAATTATGGACATAATTATAGACAGAATTTTATATATGGTCACATACAGAAATTTGTATCTTGGATTTTTTCTGTCCACAAAATTTTGTTTTTATGGACAGAAAGTGTACACGTAGTATGCGTAATGTATTGACATCTGGCAATTAGCAGTGGAATTTTTGATAATTATTGTGGTTGTTGATTATTTTTTAAAGTTATAAATTTAATAAAATATTATTAAATTGTTTTGAACTCGAAAGCAAGTATCAATGCTCATAGAATGTTATGAAGAACTTCCATGTTTATAGCCAGAATTATATATCAAATTACGTGCAGAGTAGCATACAGAGTATACATGAGATTCTGTCCACAAATTTGTTCAGAACAAATTTTGTTCAGAATTCTGCTTAAGTTGGCACTGTTAACGGCGTTGCGTTGAGGAACAAATGCATTGAAATTTATATCTACTACCTAATTAAACTTACGAATGCATTCTTTAACATGTAAATTGATGAAAATGTGTATTTAGAAGAGATTGAAACTACAGCTAGTGCCACGGCTTCTTGGCTCTATATAACGGGCCTCCCATGCTCACTGCTAGTATTCATATACATATGTAAATATAAAAATTTAGCACATACCCCATTATGGACGTTTGTAAGTGGATTGGTAATTTTCGACGTGGACAAATTAATATAAGTTATGCTGAATGTTATGGGTAGTCTGTTGTAGTTACTGTCGAAGAAAATATTGGTAAAATTCATGATATGGAGATGAATGATAAAATATTGATGGTGCGTGAAATTGCTAAGACTATGGGTATCGCAAGTGACCGCGTACATAATATTTAGCATTAACATTCGTAAATAAAAAAAAAATCTGCCCGCAAGATGGTGCTGCGTTTGCTTATATTTATCAAAATCTTAAATAACTCAACATTTCTAAGCACGATCTAGAACTGTTTCTACAGAATCTTTGAGAATTTTTGTATCGTTTCATAACAATTGATGAAACCTGGATTCATTACTACCAACATCAATGAACAAACAACCAAAACGCTGTTTTAAAGTTTGTGAACATGCATTATAAAAGAGTGAAACAATTCCATTTGCGGGAAAAGTTATGGCTACTACCGTATTGGATGCACGTGTGATAATCTTAAACTGTTTGGGGAAAAAATCAGTGACTGGAAATTATTATACATATTCGACTGTTTAAAAAATGAAATAAAGAAAAATGAACCAAATTTGGCAAACAAATAGTATATTAAAGAACAAGTTTTATAAGAAATTTTTTTTGGCACTCGTCCAAATTTAGAAAACGAGCCCTGGCAAGTTTCCTCATTGACAAGTGCGTAAAAAAGTCATAAAATGAGTTCTTTATACTATTTTTTATACTTTGCATTTTTTATATACTATTTTTTGAATTGCTATATTAAACCGAGTTGATTTAGGGAAATTTGTATGTGTTTTGTTTTGTTGTTTATTGGATTGACATTTATTCAATTATTTTAAAGTTCATGTCAATTCATTTATATACATAAATTTATGAGAATATAACAGTGCAACCATGAAAAATGAAATCAATTGCATTCCACCTGAGCTACGTAATATAGTTCAGACCACTTCCTAAAAAAAATCTCTAAATTATGGTCAGTATACTCAAGGTTAAGATCGTGCTTAAATGTTTACAAGAATTTGAACTATCACATGGCACTAAATTAAATCCTTTTTTAAAACGGTTAAGAGAGAGCTATGCGCCAAAGAAGTCCAAAATTCTCGAAACAGAATATATTAATCATTTGATAAAAGAAGCTGATGGTAACATATGTATACTTGGCAATAAAAGTAAGTTCAATTATTATTACAGAATTTTTGACAGCCCAATATTTGCCAGGTATAACAATTAAGGCGCAAACATGTTTACTATCACTGTGAAAATGTATAATAATATTGTACAATTCAAGGTGATTTATTAAGTAAAGTAAATTTACAGGTTATATTGAAATTTTTACATTCTTAGGTTTGACGTTTGAAAATTTAACCCTTTCAGACCCATTGTACATGAAAATTTTGTTTATTTTTATATTTGAAATGATAGTTGCTTTAAAGTTAATGAAAATAATTTGCTGTCATTCGAGCTACGAATTTCAGTACTACAAGTATAGACTAGTTCGAATATTATATTGGCGTTTACTAAATTTATGATTATATTTGTGGGAATGTCTTCGACGCCCGAATATTCAAAGCCAGAATATGCATGCACAGAATCATTCAAATCCCGAATATTCAAAACAAAAAGAATCGCGCATCGTCAGAAAGCGCTTCTCCCGAATCATTCAAAAACCGAATATGTGTGCGTGGCCAAGCGGAGGTCACATTAGGTTGGGTTATGTTTGGGTGAGTATGGTTTGATTAGATACGCTTTCGTGAAATGCGCGATTCTGTTTTTGAATATTCGGGAATTGAATGATTCTGTGCATGCATATTCTGGTTTTGAATATTCTAGTCTTCAGTATGCTGGTTTTGAATATTCGGGCGTTGAGTATGCACCCATATTTGTGACTATTTGTACATGGTCATGTAAATAATCATATCTCCAAATAAAAAATTAATAATTTTTGACATATTATGAAAATGAATAGTCAATAGTCAATTAACTAAATTAGGTAAAAAAAGGGTTAAGTAAATGTCAACTAGTACCAATCTTCTAAAACAAAAAATTGCGTATCGAAATGAATTGCATATCGAAATAAACGGATTATGATACACAATTGGGTTTCGCAATTTGGGTAATATATGATGATCACCAATATTAAAAATTTATTAAAATTATTAAGGTTGATCGGTAAACAAAAGGAGAAAAAACAAGAAAAAAACACAGTATATATTAATTGTTGCAAAAGTTATAAAGTATTTAAATTTTGCTGACGTACTAGTTGTACTACTAATGGGAGATCAGTTGAAATCTCTACTACATGTTCGAATGTGATAACAGGCCGCATCTTAAGTACACACATGCTCGGGTCCACTTCGGATCGTTCGTGTACAGCTATATTAGCATGTATTGCTAAGCGATATGCCATCTTATGACAAAATAATGAACTACATGTCAACGTATTAATGAGGGTAATATTAAAAATTTGTTAAATACTACGTACAAATACGTATTTGTGTATCTAAATCGACATACGGGTGGAATTCAAAATCCGTTACATAGGCGTTTAACATGATAAATTAATATATTTTAAATATTATTTGCTTCCCATTCAAACTGAAAAACTTTGTACACATGTTCGTAAATACCTATTGCTATTTTAATAAAACCATTTTATCTGATTATATTAAATAAATATGAAGAAAAAAAAAAGAAATTTGGTAGATTTGAACCTATCACCCGTAACATAAGAAGCAAAAGGTTTATCACCATGCTACGAAACTACCTTTGACATATTTTGGACAATTAATTATTATTATTGCTGCTTACTTGAGTGTATATTGTCATGTGAAAGAAGCAATAAAATTATTATGTTGTTAAGCGCCACCAATATAGTTTGCGAATGTCAAAATGTTATTGTATTACAAGAAAAATTATATAATCAATTACTTAGAAAGGTTTTCTTATAATTTTCTTTAGTTTTTTAGTAATAATATGTAAGTTTACAATAAAATATATTTTATTTCCAACCTTTTTCGATTCTTATTAAACACCTTCTCGAAAACCCAAGAACCACTGATTGCATACCGCTGGTACTGTACAACTAGTTCGTCACTTATGACGGGACACGATAAAATAAAATTTTAAAAATCAATATCTCGCTTATTAAAAGGATTTTTTTACACGGGTTTTCACAGGTACTCTGTTGCTTAAGAAAAAAAAATTTTAAAAATATGAGACAATACCCCATTGTCGGAATTACGAAGTCATTCCTTATTCTTCTAATTCACCATATTTGGCACCCTACGATTATTACTTGTTTTCAAACAAGAAAAATGGCTTGCGGGAAAGAGATTTATATTAATATATGAAGTAATATTTAGAAAAATTGTACTATATGAACGTAATAAAAAACTTGAAAATCGTTGATTAAAATATATCATCCTGAAAGCGGACTAGTTGAAAAATAAAAATTCTGTTTTTGCACGAACTTATTGAACAGCCTTCATTTTTACATAAATGCCGAAGAGAGCTAAAACAGTGACACACTAAAGGTGCATTCACATAAACAATAAGTTTTAAGGTTTACAATTATGTTTACGTTTAAGATTTTCTGTGTCCATGTAACTATATGCGAACACTCACACTTCCCAATCGCGGTGTACAGTTAAAACTAAAGTTTGCAAACTTCTAACTTTAGGTTTACGTTTGTATTTATGTTTAAGAATGAACCAATAGCAACACACATAGAATGAAATAGAGCTATATAGTTATCTCCCTTTACTGGCATATGTCAACAATATACATAACCACAAAGTTTTTACAATTTGTATTTAGTTCAATTTGATTAAATACGAATCGTCAGTATAAAATAAAATTGACAGTTACAACAGTAAATTGTTCCATGAACAAAGTGAATGTTTATGTTACTAATATATTTGAATATATACTAAACTTCACATAGATGGCAATAGTTACTAAAACTATTTAAAATCTTATTATGTGAACGCTAAGTTATGATAGTCTAAAACGTAAAACCAAAAATTAAAACTAATTGCTTATGGTGAATGCACTTTAAAAGCGACAAAAAATAAATAAGAAGCTAAAAGAAAGAAACTCGTTTATGATTGTAAACGAGGCGAAAGAAGTGTGCTTGGCCAAAAATGTGTGGAATGCATTCATTCTGGTTTGTGCTATCTCACTTTGTGAAAATCAGCGTGATTTTATGTATGTATGTTTGCATGTAAGCATTTAACTTCATGTACGGGATGTATAATTCGTTGTCTCTTTATTTAGTGTGAGTGCATTATTGTTACGTACTTTTTTAAAAATATCCCTTATACATCTATCTGTACAGTCGCTGTTTTTTAGTGTTGAACACATGTCTTCTAACTCTTGTTTGTATTTTTCCTTCGTTCTACAATAGCTCCTGGCTCTGTCCATACTCCTACTCCGATCTTTGTCATTTGTGGATAGTTGGACTGGAAATTGAGGTCTCCCATTGTGTATTGGTTTCTGATATACAGAATAGATAATTTTGTTTTCAGTTCTTTCAACCAACACATCCAGAAATGGCAGACGTTTTCCAGGTTGCAGCATGGCGACCTCCTTGGAGCTGATGATTGGTCTGAGTAGTTTGTCCTTATTTTCGACAGTTCATATAAGTGAGTTGGTTAATTGTTGTGCGGTGTACGACTTGATTTTATGTTGTCATTCAGGTATTCTGCATGTTTCTTGAGTGTTTGACCTTCTTTGTGTAGCTAAGGTTGTCTAGTAAGACTTTAGTATTCCCTCTGTCTTTTGGTAAGATTTTTATTCTTATACTGTCATTGCCTTCGCCTCTTCCTATAATATAGTGGGTACTTATTTTTTCATTTACTGGAAACTGGAACATGGAAATTAGCTGCGTTTAAACTGATGAACAAAGAAAATATCTTCAACCACTCCAGTGTTGAGATGAAACCTTTATAAAAAAAAGCTCATCTTGCAAGAATCAACA
The DNA here is from genome assembly GCA_951394225.1 of Harpalus rufipes. NCBI lineage: Eukaryota > Metazoa > Arthropoda > Insecta > Coleoptera > Carabidae > Harpalus > Harpalus rufipes. Next base: position 38,356,652 of record OX596278.1, on the reverse strand, counting down.
GTGAAGATCACATCGCGGGACCCAGCCAGAGGAGAACTGTCGTATCATTGAACATCGCACTTTATATAGTGTATATGATTAAAAAAAGGATAATACTATTAAAAAATCAGTTCCTTTTAATAAAGAAACGTTATCTCAGAAATTAAAACAGAAAACTAAACATTATTAAATGATATTAAAAAAAAGTTATTCTCTGCTGCAACATCAACAGGCTCTAGTTTGTAATAGAACATTATGCGTAAACTGTGTAGGTACCTAACTAGTGATGTGCAAATTTCAGAAACTTATTTCTTTGAAAGTCTCACAAAATGTCTCACTATAAATTCTAATGAAATGACAAAATGACACAAATACACTTAAATTGTACTGAATTTTATAATCAACAAAATATATATTCAACATGTAGATTACCGAACATAGCTTCCTGTTAAAACGTCAAACGTTATCACTTGTAGCTACCTGAAGTTATTCTCAATTGCAAAGTGATCTGATATAAATGAGTGAGAAATTATGACGTATCTATTTACAGTATGTTGATAATATATTGATTGCACATAACCAGAAAATATGAATTTGGTGCATGTGTCTGTTAACATCTGACAAATACTAATCATGACTGATATAATATAAATTTATCATTTCATATCACAATTGGGCCCTAGGAAAACTATTTTATTAACTAATTACACCACATTTTTCTGCGTAAAAACCGTATAAAAATTATCTTTTTTTTTCTTACAGCAAAATTTCTAAAGTAACTGTTAAATTTGCCTCAAAAAAATGTACCCTGGAACGTGCAAACTGTTTTACTCTATTACCTGAGGCTAGGGTTGCCAGAAACTCAAAATGTATAAAGTGAACAATTAAAATTTTAAAAAAGAACATTCTGAAAAACGATTCTGTGTTTTATGTTTACTGTTATAAAATAATACAAAAAACAAATCATCGAAAATTATAAAATTATTTATTTAGAGGAAATTTCTTTGGTAAAACTAATGATTTGTACTTACGTAGGTAATGTAAAAATTAAATAAATAAAAAAATTAATGATTCATTGCTTGAAATATTTTTTAGAGTTTGAAACGTTCGATATAAATCTTTGTTATTGTCAATTTCAATTTTTCAATAAAACATATTGCATGGGATACTTTTATAACTGTATGTTACAATTAATATAAATTTAACTATTGACACATTTCATCTATTTTTTTGTCCATTGTGCCCCAATCACTGAAAATAGCCTTTCTACGTTAGCATTATGGCCAGAAATCAAAAGAAGAATTGATATATTTTCAACATTGAATACAATTCACTATTACCACTATTGGACCTTTAAAATAAATATTTGAAATCATTGTTTTAAATTCGAAATTTTCAAAACTCTCAAATAAAGAAAACAATAGAGAATATTTCAGTATAAAGAGAGAAAAAGAAAGATTGGAGCAAAAAAAGAGAACATGTTCTCTTTAAAAGAGATATGATGGCAACCTTACTTGAGACCCAGATTCTCTTAAAAAACATCGAAAATGAGACACTTGTACATTAATTGTTGGTTTTCTAAATTATATACCTTAAAGGAGGTGTAAACCAAAAAAACAACGTTGCACTAAAAAATAGAGAAAAAAATATGTAAGAGCAAAAATGAAAAGCTCAGTGTGCTAGGGACAATATTCATCCGCGAATATGTGACAGAGTAGCGAGTGACGTCATACCGACACGAGTCGGTTGAGCCAGCCCGCTGTATATGAGTACGGTTACGTAGTTTGGGTTGTGTAGTTCTTACAGGGTTTACTAAAACATAATATATTTTTCAATTGTTGTGTAGTTGGTTGTAATAACAACTTAAAGAGTTCAACCATAACATTATATAGTTTTTCTCCGGAAAGAAAAGGATCCCCAACGATATAAAAATTTGAAAAATCTGTCAATCGGAAGCATTTTACTCCCAATCATAAACATATAGTATACAGTTTACATTTTAAAATCGATGGCTTTGAAAAAAAATATGTAAAGAACTTATTACCAAATTTTAATTGTCTCGAAAGATTTAAAGAGTAAATTTAAATCTTTATTTTCAAAACTTTCGTGTAATGTAATACATATATTCTCGCATCTAACATCTGTTATTATTTTGCTTTCCCAACAGTAAACACATTTTCAGGAAGTAGGCATTTGTACGCTGTACAATCGAACCAGTTGACATTGATTACCCGTTCAATATTTGTTTCATTTGGAATTCACAATTTATTCTTCGATTTTTCTCTCATTTCCTTCTCGGTACGACGTCACAAGCGGCGAACGCGTTTTTTTAAAACTCTTATAATTCTTCAATCTTTAACAATAGAAATATACAATTTAAAAGTTTGTTCTTATAATTTTTCATACTGCAATTTTGATTTTTGGTTTACACCCCTTTAAGGCGGTACAATCATGACAGTCTTATAGATACAAAAGTTTCGCTAATTAAAAGCATTCATAAAAATACATATTCTGAATTTTTAATAGGGCTATTAATAGCGTTTTCCATTTATATATTTAATTTTGCACTTAGTGCAGCTAATAACGTCATTCCCGGTACTAGTTGTTACAGCGCATGCGTATTGCGTAGTGCATTTTAATTGAAACATGTTACAAAAGTCCAGTTCAAGTTTGTTAGCTGTCACTGTTAAATAGAGAGGTTACGTAGCAAGGATATCACTAGGTGAAATCATACACTACAAACGTCGGCGGGTGCTATTGAAATATTTCTATTTTTGGCGGCGTTGACGGACCGTTACCACCGTAAATTTTTATTAAATATAGACAGGGGTATTTTACTACTTCGCCAATTAAGAGTTTTGGTAATATATCGATTTTCAAGTGGAACTATGCGCACCGATATTTATGACGGAGTATATGAATAGAGTCATAGAGTAGATGTTATGACAGTCGCTACGACCACAAAATTGACGGTTGTAACGGTCCATGTGAATCTAGCTTAAGGTTCAGTTCACTGGAAAAGTACAAATGAAACACGTTAAACTCAACTAGTGCGTACTGATTATATAAATGGAAAACGAGTTATGCACTCAGTGAAAAAAAAGTTCGCACTAAATAAATAAATGGAAATAGTACAGGCTGTAAATCGAAAAATGTACCATAGGTGTTTAAACCTGCGAAAACAGTTTTTCTTTGCGCCAACGTTACCTAATTATTTTATGTAAAAATACTTCAAATAAAAGTTATAGAGATATAAATTCTGCATCTAAATCATGTGGAACGATTATTTTAACGCTTCATATAAACGAAAAAAATAATTATAAAGTTGCAGTTTTTAGTCTAGACAGCCATGGATTTAAGACAAAAAATAAATTTTTAACGATCAATTGGAACTAAATTTAGATTACAATAAGTAAATTAACACAAAAATTTAAACTGTTTTAGATCTAATTGACAGCTAAAAACAAGGTTTTTTTTTCAAAAATCCAACACTGCCTACACTAAAAGCTCACAAAAACTGTAATTTTATAATTAATTTTTACGTTTATATGAAGAGCTAAAATAATAGTTTCACATGGTGTAGATGCAGGATGTAAATCTCGATAATTTTTATTTGAAGTATTTTTGCATGAAATATTTAGGTAACGTGTACTCAAAGAAAAAATGATTTCCCATGTTAAAAACGCCTATGGCCCACTTTTCGATTTACACCCTGTACATTAAAAAACAAATATCATAACATAAGTCAATCTGTTAACGTACCAGTCCAGCATTAACAGGCCTTATGAAACATGTTTTTTATACTATTTTTTCTATTGAGGTAATTTTACAATGTGATTTAAAAAAAAAAGTGATTTGTCAAAAATATATCTTGGTCTTTTTTGTCAGTTACTTTGGTAGCGCTACTCGCTAAACAAATGAAAGTTCACATTTTGACAATTTTTATATTGTGTGTTGTGAATTTTGTCATTATATTAAACAGTGCACTTATAGATTTAAACGACGTTTTTGCAGTACATTTATAGACCTATAAGAACACCGAAATAGAAAAACGCTGTTGGAGAATTAAATATTTTTTGTTAATATCATATAAAAATAATTATAACTGTTTTAATAAATGCGAAAATTCCTTCGAAAATCACAAATTTTCCAACTTTCAAAGAGTTTTACTACAAAAGTAGTTTGTGCCTGGTCATTTTTTTTTCTTTTTAGTTTTATTTATAAACCTGCTCGTGAACTGTTATTAGGTAGTTTTTTAATGATATCTGTCGTTTAATGTATGAATTATGCAGAAAAAAACTCTCCGGGGGATACCATTTCTATAAATGCCAATGTAGTTTTGCCCTATTTTAGCATTAAATATCTGAGCTCACATTTGGTAAACCTTTTTAGAATTTTGCATACTTGTGTAAAAATTCATGAGAAATAACATACGTATTAAAATTTCATTTCCATGGTAGTACCACATTAATAATGAAAATTCCTCATGCGTTTATTATTTTTTGTTATATTATCTATTATTTTGAATTTGTGTAATATTACAAGTATATTGCATCATTGTATTGAATTGTTATAGGTACATTTTTATTAGTGGTCATTATTCGTCCTCTGGAATCGATAGCCGTGTAACTGTCGTAAGGGTACGAATATATCGTGTTATCAAGTTTCACTTTGACAGTTGTTATTTTTCACTGTCAATTACATTACATTTAACTGCATTATAGCTACCCTTGTTTATTATTTTATTTTATACAGGATTATTCATCTGTTTTTTTTTTCAACTCTTATTTTAACTCAAGAGTAAAAAGAATTTTTTAAGTAAAATTTATTTGATATAGTATTATCTATCTACAGCAGTGATCTAATACAATCACGGTAGGTAAAATTTTGTTCAATATATTTCGTAATTTCCGTCCAAAAAATAAGAGCGCCCGGTATTCCCTGACTTCTCCCGTCCAAAACTGGAACCCACATACCAGAAACTAGAGTGCGTTAATAACAATCGCGTTCGCACTTTTACGTTACAAAATTTTCGTTGCAAAATTGGTGTCCAATATGCCATACATTTAACGCTAGATGCTGAAATTCGTTCGTTACAAAGATTAGATAATAAAAAAGTTGTAGCAAACATATTATTTAAAAAAAAAGTAAATCCGTGAAAATTGTATTCCAAAATTCTGTAATGACAATAAATGCTGCAATTATCGTTAGTTAGTGACTCTTTGTATGTTGTTTAATGCACTATCATTACTAAGATTAGTAAATATAAATTCGTTTGTTAGAATGCGACCAAAAAATATAATCCGTAGACAGACGAAGATGGTCGCTATTACAAACTGGAAAAATGCATTATAAATCCTTTTGAGCATTGGATTATAACAATATTTGTAGTACTCCACAAACATGCCATCAGCTATTATCTGTTAACAAATGTATACACGGTGTTTCCTTCAAAACAACCAGTGCTTTTTTTGAGCGAATGACTTTAGAGAAATTGTTATACACAAAAATGAAGAATAAGGGGCTAATTTATTATTAGTTGTTCTCTAACGATAGAATAAAATTATAGGTTTTTAAATGGTACCGTGTATAATTTTGTAGTCCATTAGATAGAGAATTTTTATTATTATTTCAACTATATAAAAATTATATAAAACTTCGAGATATTGTAATAAAAAAAAGGCATTACTTGTTATGTGTATTCATTGTAAATGTTATTTATATTATTGGCAATAATGATTATTTGTTATTTCTTATTAATATTTATTTGTATTCAACTACTGGCAACATTGACTATTATAAAATAATATGTATTAATCGTACTGGTTCCTGTCCTTCCGTGACGTCATAATCAACAGTTGGTGAATAAACACAAATAAGTTTACTACGCGTGTGTTGTTCTTTCATTTACCTCTCCTAAAATATATTTAAAAAGTAATAAAATAAAATGAAACTTTACTAATAGTGTAATCTCTAGGCAACAGTCTTATCAATAGTTGTGTATTATTGAATAGCATATTTCAATATTGTGACATTATTTCTAATTTTTAATACTATTTCTCTCGATATAATTGTTACACAACCCTATGTAATATTTATACCGCTGAAATCAGAAAATAATTCTCTATCTAATGGACTCAAAAATTATATAGGGTACCATTTAAAAAAATATAATTTTGTTCTACCGTTCGTCAAAGACTGGTTGGTTTTCGGTTTGTTATTACTGATAAATTAGCCCCTTATTCCTGATCATTTATTGTACATAACATTTTCATCTAAAGTTCCTAGTTCGCTAAAAAAATGACTGGTTGTACTCCTTTCGAATTACGGCTGACTATGGCACGTACACTACTATTTATTTTTCGTTTGTCACGAGGTTTACGTTACTATCACATGTGTTGCCAACAACCCCGCGCAAGCACTTGTTACAACCCCTAGCCAATGCCCGAGAACTAGGGGTTGCCAAGTTAATTACATTCTAACTTGGAAAAGTAACGGGAGTGAATACTGATCAAGACCAGTGAAGGAAAATCTCCGACCTGCCCCGGATTCGAACCCATATGACATCTGTGCACAGAGGCTAACATTCTACCACTGTGCTATCGCGCAAATGACAGATATTTGGATATTGTAATTTATCCATGAACTATTTGCAAAAAAATGCATTAATATCTCAGAGGCCTAATTCTTGTCCAGCTTTACTCCTAACCTGGTGTATTGAATAACTATATTTTACTCCGAAATACTGATACTGGCCAATATAACCATGGAGCTCTAATACAGGTCAATACCATTTCTGTTTGGCTTTCACTAGATGGATTATAGCGCGTGTGGAGAATGCCAGGAGAATGGTTTTCAGAATACTGCATAGTCTCAAAAACACACTATTTGATAGTAAAATAAAATGGCATAGACTGTTAATTGATTGTATGGACATTTGAGTTTGTTCTCAATGAAAATGATGCTTCGACGGCAATTCAATACATCAGCGAATACTTAACATATCTTGTGTTCCTTGCCCTATTTGTTCCTGAAATTTTCATATTAATGACTATACACGATAACACGTTGTAGCGCAGTATTTAGAATAAGTCAGTCAATATTCGAGCCTATAATGCGTACCAGAGATACTAACTATTTTGAAAGTTTACCAAACCATGTGATAGAATTCATAAGATATCGAGGAGATAATACACACTATCAAGTATCTAAAGTGAATCATAATCATAGATGTAAAACCTAATCTAATTAATAAAAAAAAAGTTACCTAATCCACTCAGTTTTTAATTTCAGGAATATTTATTAGTAAATAATCACTGTACGACGTACATAAATCAAGATTTATTTAATTATTACCGAATATGCTCGTGATAAATGTTTGAATGAACCAAATAGTTGTGTTATACTCTTCGGCAAGTATAGCCGTGTACCTTCGGGCTGTGATGGTGGTTCTGTGAATCCTAATTAGTTTAATCGTAATCATTTTGAATCACGATTTAAAAATTATATTAAAAAAACAACTTGAATAATATAAACACCATCTAGCGTCAAATGTCATATGCAGACCAATTCAAACTAATTTATTTTATTTTATAAATAATCTACTGTCAAGTACATAAAAAATGATTATATAGAAATAAAAAAAATGTTCTTGGTAACATATGAAGTATGTTTACTTAAAACAAATCTTTTATGTAACATATTTTCTTTTTTTTCGAAAGTGTGGTGGGTCATTACATGCTTTTGTAGGAAAATAATATTTTTTTTGATGCAACAAACTCCACATTGATAAATTTCTACGCTCGAAAACCTATTATCGTCAGTTATTTTTAAATTTTCTCTGAAATGAATCCGTGTAATCATTCAAAGAGGACGATTCAGAAGGGAAAGGGGAAGATTGTCCATTGATCACAAAATGAGAAAGTGGGGATAACGAATAGGAAACAAAAAAAAACATACTTCTTCTTAATTATGATCACTTTGATGATTTAGATTGCGAATCACAGCCAGAAGGAATACGGCTCATATCTCTTTCTAAATAATATAATTATAATGAAAGCAAGCAATGTTGAACTGATAAACATTCTTGTAAAAAATTAGAATTAGTCAAATAAAAAACTGGATTAAATAAATACGTTACGTAATAAAAACGTTATGTAACATAAAATACCTTTTTATGATTTTCTTTGTTCTATCCAAGAAATATCAAATATGTTAAGTTAATAATTTTTTTAATTCAGTATTTAATAATTAATTTATGGAGCGTGTCTTGGGCTCTCGGATATTAGGCAGAATACAGAAAGAACACAACTATTGCACGCATTCTATTTTTGGATTGAGCTGGCGTGAGGCGTGACAATGTATTAACATCACCACATCTCAGGAATATGGGTTTGTTGCATTGTGTGATATACATAAAGGGTTTTTCAATAAGGGCGGGTCGATGTTGAAATGGAATAAAACTAGCTGTGTGTGAGGTATTAACGAAATTCTTTTTTTTATTTGAAAGGGCCATGTATGCCATTATGCATGGAATATAACCTTTCAAATGTCCGCCGCGGCTTCTCACGGTGGCATGGATCCGAGTGGTCCAATTTTCAATGACTCTGCGGCATAGATCCGGCTGAATTTGAGCGATGACATTGGTTATGTTCACTTTAAGGGCATCGGTCGAATGAGGATTATTGGCATAGACCTGCGACTTCAGGAAACCCCACAAGAAAAAAGTCTAGCGGGGTCAAATCGCACGATCTTGGTGGCCAATTAACGTCACCTCTGCGAGAGATAACCATACCCTCAAATCGTTCATGCAGAATGTCCATCGTGGCGTCCGATATGTGGCACGTAGCGCCGTCCTGCTGGAACCACATGTCGTCTACCTCCATATCGTTCATTTTGGGCCAAAAGAAATCGGTTATCATCGTTCCGTAGCGCTCGCCGTTAACGGTGATGGCCTCACCAACGTCGTTTTCAAAAAAGTACGGACCAATGACGCCGCCGACTCAAAATCCGCACCAAACAGTAATGGTAGCCTCGTCCCTAAAGATGACTTTTCGGCGAAAATTGGGGTCCTCTTCCAAACGCTCCGAAGCCCAGTCAGCGAACAAACGGCGTTGTCTATGGTCATTAACTTTGGGCTCCTGGGTCAGTTGGATCTTGTACGGGTGTAGGCCCAAGTCCCGACGCAAAATTCGCCAAGTTGAAGTCTGGGAAAGGCCGAGTTCTTGTACACGGCGAGGAATTGACTGCCTCGGGTTCTCCTGCACACTTTCACGGACCGCGGCAATGTTCTCGACTGATCTGGCGTTCCTATGACGTACGGGTGTTGGCTGATTGTTTACCGAACCGGTCGTCTCGAATTTGGCCACCAAACGTTGGAGACGATTTTGAAGGGCCACCGCGTCTGCCGTAAAATGGGCGCAACGCGCGCAACTTTTGCACTAACGAACACTCATTTTGATAATAAAGTTTTATCATTTGGACGTGCTACCAACCGTCTAACTTGCCATGGTGATTTGGCATCTGTGACAGAATAATAAACAACAGATTAGACAGAGGCCACCAAAACAACATAGCCGCCACAGGCTGCCAACATCGACCCGCCCCAATTGAAAACCCTTTATATTGATACAGCGATATATAGGTTGATGCTGATCTTAGCCATTTGCAAGTACTCTCAAAAATGCTTAACTAAAATGTACATTTTAATACGAACATATTTTACCGTGTTACTTCTATCCGTACAGATTTTCTACAATTGTACCTCATTGAACATCAATACATCAATAAATATTTATAGTGGAAGTATCCATATTTTATTCATATCGTAAATGTATGTATATTCAAAGCTACATGTCTAATACATAAAATCATAATTTCAAATACTATCATCCAAAATTTATTTATAAAGGGTTCTTGCATTACCGTACTCCGAAAACCAAATTTATATTGCATTTTACTTGAGAATACACACAAGTCTTCATTATTTAATTTTTTAAACGACCGTTATGTTGTGGTGTTGTGCAGGATCATATAATTATATTGAATTACCAGATAATTTAAAAACAGTATTTTTCCTCATCACATTTTTTTAGTTTTTTCTTTAATGTTAATAGTATTTGTAATACATATTCCTGTAATAAGTCTGTTTTTGTAGTACACATGATCACTATTATTTCTTTTATTTTTAATTATATTGTATTATTCATTTTATTTCATTATTAATTAATGCTATTTTTGTTAATTTTGTGTTGTATTTCATAAGATTTAATATTTCTGTATATAAAGGATGTGTTAGGGCTAGGTTCATATAAAAAGCAAGCAGGTTTCTTACTTATACTTTATCAATTTAGATTACACCTGTATTCTAAACCCGAATAACAATGGTCATTTAACATAATAACAACAAATAAATCTATTCACAATATTTCATTTGTCACAAAACTATATACATACATATGTAAACTGCAAAGTGTCTTCTGTTTGCAATGAATTTTTATTAGCACATAATATCCATTTGCTTAATAAGAAAATAATTTAATATTCATACAATAAACACAAAAAGAAATAAATACAGGAATCTCATCAATTTTTTTTAATATTTTACAATAAGTAATAACACTTTGTATTATATGAATATTTTTTTATTATTATTTGAAAAATAATTATTAATTGGCTTAAACATTATCTTTGAATGACTTACAGGTTTTGTCCCATATATGTGAACTGTGGACTTTAAAATTTAAAATATCCCCGGGTCAGTTTCAACCTGCTTCATAATAATGTCTGAAACATTCTGGCAAATCAGAACCCTTTGTCAATCATGTATGTTATATTTTTCTATAAACATGTGTACTTGGTAATAATATATCTATATTTTGACGTTTATGCATGTTAAAGCTAAAATCGATACAGCAGATTCTATGTATGGTACCTTCTTACCTACATACCGAATTTCGTAAAATAAAATAATCTTTAATTCATTAATTATCTCTAGATCATAACGTAAAAAAAAAATAACAAAAAATTTCCTATCTACATGTGAATAATTACGAATTAATTTATTTCTATTCACTAAATAAAAATAAATAATAAATAATTTCCCAAATTTTGGAAAAATTGTTTTTGATTGAGAATCAGCACATCAAAATGTATATACCCCCAAAAAATTACCATTTTTTTCAACATCCTGTATAAATAAATGTTAAGTATCGCGTTGCTTGGAAGGTCCTTGCAGTGACACGAAAACTTATTCGAACGCTGATTTAATAAACAACAATTGGATCAGATATACCACTTTAATTATAACATACATATGTACAATATTTACATCAAACAACGAATGTTTGTATGTTCAACGATATGAACTGTTATTACGAATTATCTTTAACTATCAACTATTGTCAACTATTTTCAACTATTGTCTATCAACTGTCTTCTAGCTGTCGCAAACACAGAATTTAAGAGAAATTATTCCAATTGTTACCGCCCTCTATAAGAGGAAGGCACCAATCGCAGAAAAACTCCAAAAACATGGGAGGTACTAAACAAAATTTTCTGGACATGCATTCCAGTACCTGGCGAAGGATAAATACTCAACAAATGCAAATTTCCCCGACTTAATCCTAAGTCCAATACAATGGGGTGCAGATGGTCAACAGGCGACAGATTACATTTAATTGTATATAATAAAAATATAAACTAGCATACTAAACCTATAAACTAATAAACTTAGATAGACATTGAGATCAAACGAAATATAATACAAAGAAATGTATTGTTACTTGCAATATGCTTTTGCGAAGCGAACAATAAATATACCCTGAGCAGAGGATCCTTCCTCCAGAGTTTGCTTCCCTGCAAGTTTGTTTTAAATATTTGTTCTGTGATTTCGCTGGTCTCCCCCTTTTTTCTGTTTCTATGATTCATGCTTCGTAAATAATTTTTGTGGTTCTATCCTCTTCCATCCTATGCACGTGACCGAACCATCTAAGTTGTCCAAATTTCAATTTTTCTACAATATATATCCTTTTGAGTTTACTCTATTATTTGTTTCGTATACTATACGAGTCCCTCGTCATAAGAGTTTGCACTAAATGCGTTTTTATATCGAAGTTTGATAGTAAAATTCGTTTCATTAACGTTTAATGATCTACAAAATCTATTTTGAATGTAGTACGGAAAGTTATTATTTCTTATTACATTTGTCAACTTTGAAACAATATTTAATTTTTAACTTTGTATAAATTAACTTTAAAATGAAAATAGATTTTTGCTCTTAGGACAAACTATTATGACGTGGAGCTCGTATTTCTTTTCTCATTTATAACGACTTCCAGATACTTGTGTGTCTGTACTTGTTCTAATTTATTTATTAATTCATTATTATTTAAATTGTGTTATAGGAGGTCTTCTGCGTTTTTTCGGAAAATTGCCATATCGTCTGCGTAGCATAATTGTTACTTATACTTTTTTTCATTTTTCTGAATCCTACAGTATACGGCTTAAATTTATTTATTGTATTTCTTTATGATGTTCTGTATATCATTGTTTTAGTCCAATTTCCGTTTTGAATGTTACTGATATTTCCTTCCTTACTCTTCCGTAATTTTGATTGAGCTCGTACAAATATCGTTGATGCGTCTATTCTCTTTTTCACTCTATCTAAGTCTATGAAGCATATTAATATTTACTTCCCTGTTAAATTCACTTTTTCGTATAGCTATCTACTGGCAAATATGTGATCTTCCTCGTCACGGCCACATTGTGTGTACTCTAGACTTTGTTTTATGTGTTCTCTGAATCTGTTTTCCATCATTTGTCTGTATATTTTCCCCACTACATACAGAAGTTTAATCCCTCTGTAATTCTTGTATTCTTTTTAGTTTCCATTTTTGAATAATAGGTGGTTATATTATTCCAGTCTGTCAATCTAATTGTCGTTTCTCATCATGTATTGCTATGTTTAATACTTCTGGTAGATATTCTGTAAAAAAAATTCCTGCGTATTTTTGCTGCAATAGGTTATGTCCGGGGGATTTTTCATTCTTCAGATTTTTTATGACTATTTAGCTTTTTTATAGTATGTATGTATGTTTGTATATGATTTCGGGATTTGAACTCCTTGTGAGTTAAGTCAACACGGTGAGTTTATAGCGCACACACACTACTATTAATTTTAATTTGGCACGGGGTTTACTTACTACTAGATGTGTCGCCAACCAACCTGGTTGAAGCCTGTTTTACAGTCCCTAGCCTGTGTCCGATAGCTAGGGGTTACCGAATTAATTCTATCCCAACTTAGAAAAGTAACAGGAGTACGAACCGATCGATTGAAAGGCTAGCATAGCGCTATCCCGCCGTCTAGCTTTTCTGTAGTGATTAATTCTGTCGATCTTTATTTGATGGACAAAGTCTACTTTCTGTGCGAAGACCATAAGCAGAATATGAACTGATTCTATGTGCGGTACTTAGTATCAAATCTCATAAAATAAATAATTTTTATCCATATATAAATTATATGATCGTGACCGATATATAATAAAAAAAACTAATTTTTGATTTTAAGACAGACTTTATTTAGCAGTTATTACTTTGAAGTTACACAGCAAAAAAGAATAATATTTCATTGTTTTACACGTATTTATAGTGTTTTCTTATCATGAAGATTCTTGTTACAGCGTGAGAGATTCCGTTAGGGATTCATCACATATTTATTATGTCGTCATCTAATAGGGTTACATAATACCTCCCCTTCTAGATGATGGCTAAGAAATAGTGGATGGAAAAGAAATCTGATGTTCTACTTTATTAGTTGAAAGTGGTATTTGAATAGTTTTTGTTTCCTCAGATGTCTTTCCTTTACATATTTTATTCTTATATTTATTTACTAATTTATAACATACTAAAGTTAAAACAATAATAATTAGTAGTACATACAATATAGTGAAATGTGTTTCATGTTTAGTATCTAATTCTTTCAGTGGTCTTATAGTAGGAATAGCTTTTGTAAATTCTTCTATATTCTGTATTTTTATTTGGTTTTATTTCTAACATCATTGGTTGTGAAAACTGAAGTTTTATTTCTTTGTATTCGTTTACAAAAGGTTTAAAAACATAGTCATTAATTTTACATTGACTTGTACTAGAAATCTGAAATATTCCTTGTATGCTTTTTATTTCTTTAATATTTTTGCAATCAATTTCGGCATTCTGTTTATCAGGGCTAAATATAATTAATTCATTAGAATTTGGTTTACGAATTATATTATTATGGGATGTTATTTGTTTAGTTTCACATTTACTATTATTGTTGTACAACAATTGGTTAGTACATTTACTTATTTCTATATTATTAGTCCTACAATAATATTGTTTATTATTAATTAAACAATCATCAACCTTAATATTATTGTCAATATACATTGTTGTCTCTTGGTCATATAAATAGTACATGTCGTTTTGTTTAAAGGGGATCATTGTCATTTGATACAAATCATAAGTCTTCTCTGACATAATAGGAATAGTTATTATGAAATATATTTTATTTTTATCATGGTTACAATTGACGGTTAATAATTTTGAAATTTCAACTATATCATACATAGGTAACATTTGTTTTAAATTTTCGAAAGATATTAGACTTACATCGAAAGTGTGCAGAGAACAGAAATTTATACTTTCGTTTATTTGGGAAATGATCATTTGAATATGATTTAGCAAAAAGATTATTAGCTGTAATTTTGAATTGAGTAAAAATAGTGCATCTTTATATTCCCGTTTATTAATTTGTTCTTTTAATAGTTGAATTTGGTCAAGAAGCTCTTTTTCCTTAATATTTACTTTGTTAATTTGTTCATTAAAATGTTTAGTAAAATCTTCCAAATAATGTAAATTATTTTTTATTTCTTTTTCTAAATTTTGTTCATTTCCTTTAATATGTTCAAATAATTGTTCATAATGTTCTGCGTCATTTTGATCTAGATTTCCGGAAATAGATTTTATAACTGTACCTAATCCATTTATTAGTCCTCGTTTATTTCTTTTATGAATCTTTAATTTGTTGATTTGATTTTTTGTATTTTCATAAATCATATTCAATACATTGAATGCGTCAAGGTGTAAGTATTGCAATGGTTTAGAATTATTGTTAAAAGTGTTAATTACGTCGGTAATAGTTTGAAAATTTGAAAATAAGGGTTGTAAGTCATAATTAAAATAGGCGTAGATATCATATTCGTTAATGTGGGTTTTACCTAATTCTAGTAGTTTGTATCCATTGTTATCAGAAATATCTTGAAGGAATTGACCGTGAGATAAGGATATTAATCTGTAACAAATTATAATTTTAATTTGTCAATTTTTACTTTTCTTTTATGAACTTTCCCTTTTACTTCAATGGTGTGGTTCTTGTCATTAAAATTATCAATTTTTACCTTTTCGAACAATGGTTTTTTAAATTTTGTTATCAGTCTAGGATTCTGTTTAAGGAAGGCTTGAGAGGCGTTTTGGAATTTTGTATGGGTTTTATTTGGTTTATAACGTTTTAATTTTTCGTTCACAATTTTATTTCGTAGTTTATCGTGTTCGTTTTGTTTATTATTTTGAAATGTTTCTATTTGTTGTTCGTCTGTTAAGGTCATTCTCGGTCGGATGTGTGAGTAATCTCTACCGTATAGTATTTCATTCGGTGATAATTTCGTAATAGAATGTATGGTGTCGTTGTATGCTAGTATAGTTATGTCAATATTTCATCTAAGTTTTTATTTGGATATTTTTGGAATAAAATTCGCAAATGTTCTATTAGGGTGGAGTGTAGTCTTTCTATTGCATTTGATTATGGATTACCAACAGATGTGATATGTAAATTTATTTGATTATTATGACAGAAAGTTTTAAACGCTAAGTTATCGAATTCTTTACCTGAGTCGCAAATGATTGTTTGTGGTTGTAGTCTTTCTCTAATGAAATTTGAAACTGTATTTATGATATTATTACAGGTTTTATTTTTTACAAAATATATTTGAGCATATTTTGAGAATTGGTCAAATATTGTTAAATAGTATTTTGAATCGAGAGTTAATATATCTAAATTTATAATTTCAAAAGGTCGTTGGGGGGTTGGTGTAAGGTGATCTTCTAATTTTGGGGGTTGCCTGTCATATTTACATTTCTTACAAGTTTCGCATTTATTTATGAATGTTGTTATAGTTTCTAACATTTTTGGCCAATAATACTTTGTTTTTAATTTATTATAAGTTTCTAATATACCACGGTGGTTTGTCTTTCCGTGATGGTAATTAAATATTGTTTCATCCTGTTCATCCTCGTTTTCTACGTCTTCAACTTGTTGATTAACTCTTATTAAATTTACTGTCCCGAATTCAAACTTAATCTGTATTATTTTGTTTAAAGTATTAGCAATTTCATCTGTGCAAATACAATAGTATCGTATTTTAGGTACTATATAATTTTGAATAAATTCAAACAGTTGTGTTTCCTTATTTTCTGGTTTTAATGAAAGTATAATTCTTTTTTATGATTAAATAATCTTTTTATTTCGACATTGTTCTCTTTATCTTCCTGTATCATTATTTGATTGTCAGCTACATTAATTCGATTTTCTAAAAATTTTAAACCGTTTATAGGTTCTTCTGGTGAGGAATGGACAGTGTCGGTTGTTGAACTTTCTAATTCTCTCTCTATATCTTCGACATTATTTAATAAACTATCTACCGATTCGCTAGAATGATTTTTTAGAAAATTATCGATTTCTTGTGAGTTTGCGAAATTATGGGGTAATTCGTAGATATTAATTTGGATATTAGTGCCTTTGAAAATATTATTTAATAATTGAATTAATTTAGATTTTTCTAATTTGTCTAATCCACATGATAAGTATGGCATGTTGATTTCAAATAAATCGTTTTTGATTAAATAATCCCTCAAGGTAATAAGACAAGATTTTAATTGTTTCAAGTTAGCGTTTTCTTTATAGGTGTCTTTTGTATACAAATGTAAAATTGTTTTATTTTCAAAATTTTGAATAATCATATTTTGGTTTTTGTAGTACACAGTACTTTTTACTATCAAATTGTTTGTCTATTTGTAAGGCTAATCCTTTACCGAAACGATTATCGTTAGAAACGCAATGACAAAATATATTTGTTTCAGTTACATCTCCGGTTACATATTTAATTTTGAAAGGTTCTCTTATTCGTGATAGATAATCAGCAATTTTGTTTGTTTTACCTGGTAAATATTCGATTTCGAAATTATATTCACTTAATTCAATTTTCCATCGCATTAGTTTTTGATTTCCATTTCTCATATTAAATAGCCACGGTCTATGGTCTGTTCGAATGATAAATTTTCTACCGTATAAGTAGGATCTAAAGTTTTGCACTGACCAAACGATAGATTTTAACTCTTTTTCTACTGTAGAATAATTTTGTTCGTGGTTATTAAAAGTTTTTGAAGCGTATGCTAAAGGTTTTTCTACGTTATCTTGAACTTGTTAGAGTACTGAACCCATGGCGTAATTTGATGCGTCAGTTGTTAAGATAAATGGTTTAGAAAAGTCGGGGAAACTTAGTATAGGGGGGTTACTAATTAATTCTTTGGAATTTTGAAATGCTTCTTGATAGTCTTTATTAGTTATATCAATTATTTTATTTTTCTTTAGGCATTCGGAAAAGGGTTTCGTTAATTTTGAAAAGTTAGGTATAAAACGTCGGTACCATGATAACTTTCCCAAGAATGATCTGATATCTTTTTGTGTTTTCGGAATTGTAATTTTATCAATTGCTTCTATTTTTTTGAGATTAGGTTTAAGACCTTGTTCTGATATGACAAATCCTAAATATTCTATTTCTGTTTTCATAAATTCACTCTTGTCAATTTGTATTTGTAAATTTGCGTTTTTTAGTTTTTCGAGAACAAGTTTTAAGTTTTATAAATGTTCTTCTTCTGTATTGCTAAGAATTATGATGTCGTCCATATAAACACAAATTTTGTTAATTAGATCTCCTAAAATTTCATTCATCATTCTTTGGAATGTCGCTGGTGCATTAATAAGCCCGAACGGCATTCTGATAAATTCGTAGTGACCTGATGGGGTGCTAAAGGCAGTTTTTTCTATATCGTCTTTTTCTACCGGAATTTGATGGAATCCCGAATGTAAATCAAGGGCAGTAAAAAATTTTGGTTTGCCAATTTTGTCTAACAGTGTATCGATATTTGGAAGGGGGTATTTATCTTCTCTAGTATTTGCGTTTAATTTTCTATAGTCTATTACAAGGCGTGTTTTTCGCTTTCCTGATGCGTCTGGCTTTTTGGGGAAAATCCAAATAGGAGAATTATAAGGGCTGTTTGATTTTCTAATTACACCGGTTTTTAATAAATTTTGTACGTGGTCTTCGATGTCATTCTGAAATATCTGTGGAAGTCTATAGTTTTTCGTATATATAGGAGTATTGTCTTTAATCAAAATTTTGTGTTTAGTGTGGGTAGTAAATACATGATAATTTTTTTCCATCTTTTGGGAAGAGTTTAGGATATTGTTCTAATAATTTGTTAATCTTTTGTTTTTGATTGTTGTTTAAATGTTCTGATCGAAAATTTAATTTGCAAAAATTTGATTCTGATATTGGAATAAATGGAAATTCTATATTTTTTATTTTAATTTTTTCATTAGCAAAATTTATTTCACATTTCAAGTCTTTTAATATATTTATACCAAATAATAAGTCACAATCTTTGTTAAAAGTATGAATGAAAAATTTATGAGGTTGATTAACATTTTTTAAAGTTATAGAATTTTTGCAATGTACTTTTGAATTGGCTGTTTTAAAGGTTAAATTCTCACTTACAATTTTTGGTTTATACAATTTTGACATATTTTCGCTAATAAGATTTACATCTGATCCTGAATCTATTAGTACTTTATAATTTGATAATTTAATAATAGGAATTTTGTTTGTGACTGAAGTCATAACTATGTTTCTTGGCTTGGGGGTTCTATGGACTCTAAAAAATTATTATCGTCTGAGTGATTTTCAGAGTCTGGATTTTCGTCAAGATTTTGATGTTCTTGAAAATGTGTTTCAAAATTTTCGGGTTCATATTCGATATTTTCTTGTAGATAGTTTTGCTTTATTGTTTGTGTACTCATAGGAATTGTACTTTTTGTTATTCCAGACATAGGTTGAGGTTTATGTTGTTGTCTGGTTCTAACGGCATTATAAGCATTTTGTCTAGGGGCAAAAGGCGTATTTGGTTTATTATAATTTTGTTGAACATTTACTGGTTTTGAAGGGAATTGTTGCCCTGGGAATTTTTGTGGAGGAATATTATTGTGGAATGTTTTTTGCGGTTGTTGAGGATTATCTGATTTTAACAATGGACTTTTAAAAGTTTGAAGTGCATAATTACAATCGTTTGTTAATAAATTTTCACACATTTCTAATGTAGTGGGGTTATTAGTAATAAAAGATCCTCGAACGTGGATTGGTAATAGCGTAATGAAATGTCTTACGACTAGTTCCTGTATTTCATTTATTAATATAGTTTTCTGGGCTGTATTATAATTTAATAAGTGGACTTTTGATTTATATTTTGAAAAATCATTTTTAAATTGTATTAGAGTGTCATATATTTTATTCGTACTTTTGGTACTTAAAATTTTTAATAAAATAGTTTCTTTAGTGAGTTTATCTTCGAAATTTTCAGATAAATGTTTTTTCAAATCTGTCCAGCCTTTGAAAGTGTTTTCATTAATCAGACTTACAGCTTTATCTGTTAATTTACTTAAAACTAGTGAAAAAGCGTACTTTGTTTGCAATGCATCGATAGTTGTTGATTGCAAAATTTCGTAGAACAAATCTACTTGAATTATAAAATTTGGTAATCTATTTACATCACCGTTGTATTCAGGAATGACACTGGCAAGATTTTTAATCTCTGCGTAAGTAGTCATTTTGTTTTCTGAATTGTTTGTATTATTTATATTATGGATTTCAGAATTATTCAACCTGTTTGGTTGCAAAGTAATATTGTTTAATAAGGTGCTTAGTAATTCAAGTTCTCGATTTATATCAGATGACAGTGATTCGTTTTCTGACATGTGTTTGATAAATTAAAGAGAAACAATGAGACTTACAGACTTATTATGAATGCCTGTATTGTTGACATCTCCTTTGTTGCGAGGGGCTGATGACGTTCAGTTGACGGATATCTCTTTCTGCGAACTGCTTGGCCTGGTGAACTCGATGGGTCGTATGAATAGACCTCTGATGCAACCACTGTTTAGGTTGATTGCTGATCTCGATGGGTCGTATGAATAGACCTCTGATGCAACCACTGTTTAGGTTGATTGTCGATTAAAGCGAAGGCTTATTGGTATAGCTTTGCTTTTACGAAGCCTTCTTGCTTGTTAGGTTTCGAGTTTCTTCGCGGTATTAGTTATTTGGTTCGATCACACTAAGCAACAATTAAAATTGTTGAATAAAGCGTTGTACAGATTTACGGCGAATTTTCAAGCACACTGACTTCTTTATTTGTGATCCTACCGTGACTGCGCCAATTATATGATCGTGACCGATATATAATAAAAAAAACTAATTTTTGATTTTAAGACACAGACTTTATTTAGCAGTTATTACTTTGAAGTTACACAGCAAAAAAGAATAATATTTCATTGTTTTACACGTATTTATAGTGTTTTCTTATCATGAAGATTCTTGTTACAGCGTGAGAGATTCCGTTAGGGATTCATCACATATTTATTATGTCGTCATCTAATAGGGTTACATAATATATATGTATATACACGATGTAACACCAAAACCGACCACCGCCATTATTTTCTTTATTATTATAGTTACAAAAAAATATTATAGAACAAAGTTATAGGATACCAAGGAGGACATCCCATTAAAGAAGAAAATATTTTTTTAAACCCGTGGTTCTCAATTTGCAACATAAAGTTATATTTTTTCAAATGGGATTATACATATTTTTATGCCTATTCGGTAGCGTATTTTATTCTGAATTCAACCATGTATTAGTTTTATATCCTTACATAATAAAAATATTGAAGAAAATGCGATTGAAATTTAAGGAAATTTGATTTTTCTGGTCATTTTTCAGTAGGCTATGTATGAAAAACAAAAACTACTATTTGTCAATTTAAATGATTTAGGATAGAAATCAAATAGAACACTGTTTGTAACGTTTTTAACAAATATTTGTTTCATTTTAATTTAAGCTCAATTGTTTTCCATTCGTAGCCTGCCGAAAAATAATTATAAAAATAAAAATTATTGAAATTTCAATTGAATTTTTCTCAATATTTTTGTTATGTAAGAATATAAAATAACCTCATGGTTGAATTCAGAAAAAAATACTCTATAGAATAGGCATAAAAATATGTATAATTCCATTTGAAAAAATATAACTTTATGTTGTAATTTGAGAACCACTGGTTTAAAAAAAAATCTCTTCTTTAATGGGATGTCCCCCTTGGTCTCCTACAACTTTGTTCTATAGAATTTTTTTGTAACTATAATAATAAAGAAAATAATAGCGCTGGTCGGTTTTGGTGTTACACCCTGTACAGGCTGTAACATTCTATAATTTATGATATATAGTTGTCGCTAAAAGTAATTAAGCCACAAATATTTGTTGGTTTATCATAGACGAATATCTGCATACCGGGTGGTGGCGGTTAAGGAGTAAACGATTTATCATAGATTTTAGTTTTCTACAGAGTACAAATTTGTTCGAAATTACAAGTTTCATGCAAAACTGTTTTTGTATTTTTTACTGTTTCTAGTTTCTTCACAATTTTAAAAATAAAATTCAAAATTCTCTTAATTCGTAGCAATGTCCATGACACTTATTTTTTTCCTGGTTTCATAAATTGTTCATAAACGTCAAGCTAACTTATAGAAAATAAATCATATAAACAAATAAACTATTTCCACCATAATAATTCTTTATAATAAAGACACATTCCTCATTCGAATAAATATTCATTATTTAATTTACTTTTTACAAAACAAAAAATTGACAGAATGTGAATAAAATAATATTGTTTTCTATAATGTCATTTCATGAATGCTATTGTTACGAATTAAGAGAAATTTTGAAATTTCTTTTTAAAATTGTGAAGAAACTAGAAATATGGAGTTCGATTGGTGACAAGTTAGAGAAGTGTCATGTAGAATATTCGTGGTGAACAATAATAGTTCTTACAAGGTATTTCGACATTACTATTTTTCTAATTTCCAAAATCACTAATAGATCATTTATAAATCCTATATTCCTTACTCCCACTGTTAAAGTGAGGAATAATTATTTCCCCAACCTTACTTAAAAACACGCTTAAATTATCAAGGTTATTAAAAAACAACCATCCATTTGTTTATAAACTGTCATAGTAGAGACATCTATTGCGCGAAAGCGCAATCAAGAACAACTTGTTTATAAATTGTTGAAATATACATATCTATTGCGCGACATCGCAAGCCACAACATAAAATTGCAGGTAACTGCAATGTTATCCACTTGCTCAACAGTACAATTCTGTATTGCTGGTCAACGTTTTCTAGGCAATCTTTATTAGAAAATAAAAAATAAATATAAACCATCACCAGACACAACACTCCAAATCCGACAAAATGACTTCAAACCAGGAATCTTATGCACAGAAAATAAATAATAAAAAACAGAATGTACAACCCATATTTCCCTCCAAAGAGCAGGTAATAATCCTTAATGCAATAGAAGAAATCCCTATCAAAGACTATGCTATAGCAATCGGAAATATTGTGGGAGCAAATAATATACAATTCATATCTAAAATCTAAAATAATCGAATTTGTATTTACCTGCAAGCAAAGAAATTGTCAAAATCCTAATAGATAATTACAAATCAATCGACATAAACTCGCATAAAATAGAAATACGAAAACTGATAACACCGTCAATTAAACTGATTCTTTCTAATGTCTGCCCCTCAATCTCACACGGAGATGTAGAAAAACTACTCATTCAATATGGTATAAAACCAGTCTCACCCATTTATTGTCAAAAAGCCGGCCTACAAGAAGACATCTATTCTCATATATGTAGTTTTAGAAGACTACTGTACATATCTCAAGAAAGTAAAACAATACCTGATAGTATATTATTCCAACACGAAGAAACAGACTATAGAAAATTCCTAAATGGAGACAATGTCATATGTCACAAATGCAAAACAACAGGACACCCC
Source organism: Harpalus rufipes (assembly GCA_951394225.1). Classification (NCBI taxonomy): domain Eukaryota; kingdom Metazoa; phylum Arthropoda; class Insecta; order Coleoptera; family Carabidae; genus Harpalus; species Harpalus rufipes. The sequence continues at coordinate 38,333,398 of OX596278.1, read as the reverse complement.
TACAACAAATGCGAAACACAATCTCAGCTACAAAATAATGAACAATTTCCAAAAATTAATGAAAAAGAGACCAACAACAAACCAAAGTTGAATAATTCGAATCCTAAACTAACACAAAACAACCTACAAAATCAAACCATTGAAGTTGATCTAACTCAAAAGGATAATTTATTGCCAGACCAAGAGAAGAAAAAAGGGCCAATAAAAGACCAGCTCCAAAAACCTGAAACAATACAAAGTAATCCACAAAACCAAACCATGGATATCGATATTTTAACCCAAAATGATAACTCATTACCAAACCTAGTAGAGGAAAAAAACACGACAAAAATGATCTTATTAATCCATCACCATTCAAACGACCTGAAAAAAACAAAAGAAAACTTCCGAACCACCCCGGGCAAGATCACAAAGCCAGGCTAGCCAGCAATCAATAGAAGAACAACTACTACCAATGGAAGAAGAAATTAAAAATAATCCAGAAGAATATATTCTAACATTCGATGAATTAAAAGACTTCCTCCACAATATTCAAGGATCAAATGAGCAAATTAGTGTTGCTAGACAATACACAACTGACATAAACAAATTATTGAAAATGCTTGAAACCACCAGAGCACTTACTAACAGTAGAAGTTTAAAAAATAGAATAACACGCATATCAACAAGAATACAAATACAACTACATGAAGAAAATAAGAAAAAACCAAATAACAACACTAAAGAACAATGATTATACTCCAGTGTAACAACAATGACATCCAAGCCCATCTAGCACAACTACAAATCTTAATACAAGAACATGAACCCAAATTCATATGCATTCAAGAAACTAGACTTGCAGAAGGATTTTTTTTTTAAATAAAACAATACCAGATATTTAGAAAAGACAGAGAGATCGACACAATAGCTAGCGGAGGCGTAGCAATACAGTCATTTCCTGTAACGTAACTGGTATAGTGGGGTCTTCAGTGACCCCAGTGCAAAACATAGGTAAAAAGGGCATCTTCTTAAAAAAAGTTGATATATTATTTTTATTTACTTATATTTCAACACAATAAACACAAAAATAAAGGAAACGAAATTACTACTAAAACAATATGGGTTGAAGAAAAATAAATGTTCATTTGTTGCAGTCTCTTGGTTATTGGGGCACAAAATCGCCAAAAATATTTTTTAGATGCCGGTCGGGAAAAAATACTTCAAAGTAGACCTAAAAGCATCACCTAGAACACAAAATTTATATTTTAGAGTTACTAAAAAAAAATAACAAGTATGTTTTTTGACTTACATTTACACCTTTTCTACAGATCAATGGCTGCCGTGAATGAGCTTTACATATAATTTATTTTTTATTTTTTGGTGATTGGGTTGCCCATTTGAATCTATTTTTGCCATATAGGTATCTTTGAGATAAACCCTGATTTGAAGTATCCGTGTCTTCCTCTTCCTCACTACTGTCACTAACTTCAATGTCTGATTCCGTGTCATGTAAACTATGTTCGCTCACTCTCATTTATTCCCTCAATAGATTGTGGTTTGTCGTTAACATTACTTTCATTCATTAAAATATCGCACAGCTCACTATCATTTAAATAACGCCGATACATTTTATATATATACAGGGTGTCCCTTAACTTGGTGCACAAACTTTAAGGGCATATAATACTGATCAAAATGAGTAAAAAAAGCTCAGTCAAAATGTGTCCGATCTTTAATAGTTTCCCAGATATAACGCAGTGAAAAATGAGTTTTTACGAGATTTACCTTTGCTATCTCGAAAACTATAAGAATTACGACTTTGATTAATTGAGACTTTTTGTTTACCTTTGAGAGGTAATCTTAGATGGCCTTTTGTTATTTTATAAAAATCAAAAGTGAAATGTTGTGGCGACCTTGGTCAATATTTAATTTTCATATAACTACGTAACTATAAGAAATTGAGAAAAATGTTTCATATAAAATTTTATTGTTTTTTATAGTCTTTTTACTGACATAGACAAAATTTTATTCGATCGCTATCTTTGTCAGTTTTTCTTAGATTTTTCGCTTTTCTCGGAAACAGTTGAAGATCATTCCTATGTTGATGAAGCTTTTTTATTCATTTTGGTCAGTACTATATGCCCTTAAAGTTTTTGCTCGAAGTTAAGGGACACCCTGTATATATATATATATATATATATATATATATATATATATATATATATATATATATATAAAACGTAACTGGTACAGTGGGGTCAACGAAGACCCCAATTGTTATTATTTCGCAAACTAATTCGTGCACAGATTCGTGCGACCGTCACCACGTCGACTAGGACGGTTACTGAAGCTACTGAACAGATCAAGCCTTTAGTTCCGAATTTCGAACAACGAAACAACAAGATTCAAAACTATTGGGTTCTTCGGTGACCCCACTGTACCAGTTAAGGGTTAACACTGAAATAGAAGCAATTGCTATTAGAACTGAATACCCAAGCCCAATCACTATTTGTAACATATATATATATATATATATATATATATATATATATATATATATATATATATATATATATATATATATATATGTTACAGTTAAAGTAGCAACTTAGTCAGTGCATACACTGTCTAGTTGATGTATGCTTCCACTAGCTGTTTTAGTGAAAGTATACATTATTTTATATAGTGCATACTTTATCTAGTTAATGTATTCATTGACTAGTTAGTGTATACACCTTCTTTTATCACTGTCTACCTAAATCCGAGTTCTGTGCGTTAGGTATTGTTTCTGTTTGTTTTTTTTATAAAATTTATACGCCTAGATTGTTGGGTGGGCATGTTGCGTGGACAACGCAATAATTTATACTTTCACTAAAACAGCTAGTGGAAGCATACAACAACTAGACAGTGTATGCACTGACTGAAATGTATACTTTAACTGTAACAATATATACCACCAAACAAAACACGGAAAATGTTACTTGGTGGAATACAGAATATGCTGATGCGATAATAAAACAGAAAAAAGCTTTATATAATTTCAGAAAATATAAAACCAACGAAAATCTATTAGAATTACAAAGGGCCAAAGCCTATAGTAAAAAAATAATTTAAAAAAGCTTTCTGGCAACAATTTGTCTCCACTATCAACAAAGACACTCCCATGAAAACAGTATGAAACAATATTAAAACAAATTAAAGGAAATGAAACACCCAGAGAAATCTTCTTCTTCTTCTTCACAGATCCTTAATACCCTTTCATTGGGTGTCGGATATAGTTTGCTACTTCTCGTTCTTGTCCCAATGTTTCCATGCTGTCCGGTCCTTTGCTAGTTTTTCCATTTCCACCATGTTTTTCCCTCTCCTTTTGCCTATCTCTTCTATTCGTCCCTCCCATGTTTTCTTGGTCTTCCCCGTGTCCTTTTTCCTATCTTTTTTGATTCTATTACTTTTTTAACTAGATTATCTTTCTTCATTCTTCTAATATGCCCAAACCAGTTCAGTTGTTTATTTTCTATTTTTAACAGTATTTGATCTTGATCTGCTTGTTGCCTGATGCTTTCATTGGTTTCTCTGTCCCATTTTGTTTTCCCCATTATTTTCCTCAAGTACTTCATTTCTATTGCTGTTAGTTTTGATTCATGTTTTTTTCTGAATTGTCCAGGACTCACTTCCGTAAGTAATTATTGGGATTCCTACAGCGTTATATATCTTTAGTTTTATATCTGTTCCGATTTTTCTTTCCAAGTACTGTTTTATTAATTGCGTAGTACACATTATTTGCCTTCTTTATTCTGCTTGCTATATCTGTATCTATATTTCCATCCTGTGTTATACATCCTAGATATTCATAAGTTGATACTCTTTCCATTGTTTGTCCACTTATTTCAACAATTCTTGTATTATCGTTCTGGGATTTGTCATTTATTATCATAGTTTTACTTTTTCCTATGTTGATTTCCATTCCCATCTTCTTCATTTCTTCTGTCCATACTTGTACTAGTGCTCTCATTTTTGTGTGTGTATCTGTAATTAATATTATGTCATCTGCGTGCAATAAGTTATCTATCTTCACGGGCATCATTTTATTATAACCTACTATTGTCTGTATTTTTACTTGTCTTTTCTCTGGTGTTTTTCATTATTCTGTCCATTAGGATTATAAAAAGTAGAGGGCTTAAACTATCTCCTTGTTTGATTCCTTTTTCCATTTCGAAGCTCCTTGATATTTTGCCGTTCAGTTGTACTATGCCTCTTACATTTTCATAAATGCTTCTTATTACTCTCTGTATTTTACCAGGTTTTTATATTTGCGTTAAGCATTTCCAGATATAGTTTCTGTTTACTGAGTCGAAAGCGGCCCTTAAGTCAATAAATGTTAGGTATAATTCTTGTCCATTCTCTATTTTTCTTTCAATTATGTTTCTTAGTATGTGTAAGTTATCATTCGTTTGTTTGCCTATTCTATATGCCGCCTGTTCTTCTGCTAGCTTGTTATCGATTAGTTGTCTTAGTCTATTTTCTACTATTGCTGTGTATATTTTAAAGCATGTGGATGAGAGGCATATTGCTCGATAGTTATCGCAATTAGTATAGTCTCCTTTTTTGTGTATTGGTAAGATTATGTTTCTTTCCCATTGTTTAGGTATTTTTTCTGTCATCCACGCTTTTTTACATATATCCATTAGCCATTCCTTGCCTATGTCCCCTAAGAACTTAATCATTTCAGGCTCTATTTTATCTTCTCCACTTGCTTTTCCAGTTTTTATTTTCCTAAGTGCCTCTTCTAGTTCATCCTCACTAATATCCTCTTTCACTGCCTCGTTATTTTCCTGGTTCATATAATCATTGTCTATATCATTTCGTATTGTGTCTTCCTTGAATTTGTTTGAGTAATAATTTGACCACTCTTTTATTATTTCCTCCGTTGTCGTTTTAAGTTTACCTTCTTTGTATATTAGCCCATTCATCTGTTTAATTTTTTTGTTTTTCAGCGATCTGATCGTGTTCCAAAAATGTCTGTTGTTCGCTCCGTATCTTTCATTTATTTCGCTTCCAAAATCTTCCCAGCTTTTCCTTTTTGCTTGTTTTACTGTTTGTTTAGCTTTATTTCTTCTTCTTATATATTCATCTTTATTTCGTTCATTTTTGGTCTCCTGATACCGTTTCCAGGCTATTTTCTTTTTCTTGATTTCGTTTTTGACGTCGTTGTTCCACCATCTTGTTCTTTTCAGGTTGGGATTGTATTTTCTTTTCCCACATATCTTCTCTGCTTCCTTGTATATTGAATCTCTGAATGTTTCCCACATTTGATCCAGATTATATTGTTGTTTTCTCAACTCGTGTCTTTGGAGCGCCTTATCCGTTTCTTCCTTATATATTGTTTTTGTTTCTTCATTTTTCAGTTTATGTATCTGTATCTTCTCGTAGCTTATTTTCTTCTGTGGAGTAAGTTCTGCGTTTTTAATTTTTGCCGTTAGTAGTCTATGTTGCGTTGACAGTTCTGCTTCTATTTCCGTGTTAATCTGTCCTATTCTACTGTGTGTTTCTTTTGTATATACTATGTAGTCGATTATACTTTTTGCATTCCTCTCTTCCGCTACAAATGTATATCTGTCTTCCAGTGGTTGGTCCCAGAAGGTGTTTCCTATTAAGAGGTCATTTGTTTGGCAAAATTCCAGCATTTTCTTTCCATTCCTATTGAATGTCGGTTCTCCATAGTTTCCTGTACATCCTAGCCCTCTTGTTTTATCATTTCCAACTCTTGAGTTCGAAACCCCCATTATAATTATACATTCATTATTTTCTTTTAGTTTATCCAGAGTACCTTGTAGTTCTTCATAGAATTTATTAATATTTTCTTCGTTCGTTCCTTCTATCGGAGCATAGATTTGGATTAGTTGCAATATTCCATTCCATTCTAGTTCCATAGTCATGATTCTAGAGCTTATTGGTTCATATTTTCTTATTCTTCTACTCATTTCCTCTCTCAGAATTATTCCTACTCCCTCTTTAGCTCTTTCTCCTGGTTTTACTCCTGAATAGTATAGGCTGTAGTCATCTGTTATTTGTCTTTTGCCTTCTCCTACCTTTTTTGTTTCTGAAATTTCTAGTATGGTTGCTCCAAATTTCGCCATTTCCTCAGTTGTTTCAATTTCTTTTCCCGTTAGTGAGGTTACATTCCAAATTCCAATCTTAATTTCTTGTTTTATAATATTAGTATTCTTTTCCTGTATTGTATGTCTTTTTACGCTCTCATTATTGTCTTTATTAGTGTTAATATTCGAATTCCTAAAGTCTTGCCTTGTTGTTTTATTCCTATTCCGTTTTTGTTTAATCTGTTTTAGTTTTTTGGAGTGTGTTTTCTCCTCATCTTCTAAGGGCACCAGTTTGTTTTCTTTCGTGTTCCATTTCCATATCTTGTTGTTCACTACCAATTTATGATATCTTACCTTTACTGTTATGTTCGCCCCTTTTTTTCGTTCTGTTCTAGCTATGTCCCTTATATTTTTCTGGATTGCTCTGTCTCTGTTTATAAGTTCTGACTCTATGAACACAATCTTACCTTCTCTATTTTTTAATTTCCCTTTCGCTTTAAACACCTCTATTTTATCTTCCCAGTTGTTCATTTCCATTATATATCTAGATTCACCTATTTGGTTTATCCACTTTGGTTTTACTTTAATTTTTAATTCCTTTTCCAAAAATTCCTCTACTTCATTACTTCTTGCCTCTTTTGTTTTACTTAACTCCATTCCCGTAATAACCAAATTGTTCTTTATTTTATCTTTTTCTAGTTTTTCGATCCTCTCCTTGGCTTCTTGTATCTCATCGATCATTTCTGTTTTCTCTATTTCCCAGTTTTGTTGCATTTCCTTCATTTCCTTTCTCACTTTTTTCGTTTCTTCATTATTTTCCTTTACCTCTTTTTTTAATTCTTTGATGTCTTGTATTTGCGTTAGGAGTTTCTTAATTTCTTTCATATTTTTTGCTTCCTGGTCTTCGTTTACCATCTTCTTGGTTGGAGATCTAGTTATTAATTTACTTCTTTGAAACACTCTTTCCTCTTCTATCGATGAATCGTGTATGGGTTTATCTCTTTTACTCATCTATTCTTATTAAAAAAAAAATTGACTTACCAAAAAATTTCCTACTTTGCCTGAATACGGACCTGTTCAGTGACTGCGTTTCGGCAAAAACTTCGCTCGGGTCGACCCCTCGGAAACTTAATTCTTCTCAACTTGGTTTTTATCAGTCAATGATTTAATTTACTTTATATTATTATTTTATATGCACTGCACTCACTTATAATTAATTTTTGAGTGAGAGTTATAATTAATTTCCGATTTAAAGCTCAGTAATTTGACAATTATGTAGGAACGATCTGTCACACTACTAAAATGTTCTTTACCAGGACCGGACCCCCCAGAGAAATCAGTAATCTAAAAATAAACAACATCTCCATCACAGATTCCAAAGAGATTGCTAATGAAATAGGAAAACACTACGAAAGAACATCAAGCGATTTGTTTTACGATCAAAACTTTCTACAAGAAAAATATGAAAATGAAAGCAAAGGTATAGAAATTCAACCAGACATATTAAACCCGCTTAACAAAGAATTTACTCTCTGGGAAATGAGCACAGCAATAAATGAAATGAAACAAAACTCAAGTCCTGGTCTTTAATATAATAATAGAAAAATGATAACTAGAAGATTAAACTGGCATTTAGAGAGTAATAAACTAATAACACGAACACAGAATGGTTTCAGAAATGGCCGGTCAACAGACAATCTCGCAATAATAACTTCGGAAATCCAACGAGCATTCAAAAACAAACAACATCTAGTATCAATATTTTTCGACTTGGAGAAAGCCTACGATACTACATGGAAATTTAACATCTTAAAGACAATAAAAAGCTACAAAATCGAAGGAAATATACTACACCTCATCAAGAACTTCCTAGAAGAGAGATTATTTAAAGTACGAATAAATAACACCTACTCACACAAAATGAAACAAATTAATGGAATACCGCAAGGATCAACACTAAGTGTAATATTATTTTTAATAGCGATCAACAACATCGCAGAAAACATAAATAGTCCAGTTAAGTTTCTTTTATTTGCGGATGATATTATTTATCATAATAATAAAAACATTCAGGCCATACAAGAACAGCTTCAAAAAACAATAAATAAAATCAAAAACTGGTCACACAAAGTAGGATTTCGATTTTCCTAATTAAAAACTAAAGCCGTTCACTTTAGTAAACATAGAAAGAACCAAATAGCCCCTTCATTATCATTAAAAGGGAGCATACTCCAGTTTGTTAAAGAAATTAAAACCCTAGGAATAACTATCGACAAAAATTAACATGGAGGAAACACATAGTAGAAGTGAGCAGTGAATGTTTTAGAAAGCTGAATATACTAAAAATTCTATCACACCATGATTGGGGAGCAGACAGAGCAAATCTACATATGATATACAAAGCGCTAATAAGAAGTAAACTTGATTATGGTGCAATAGTATACGCCACAGCAAATAAATCAAACCTTCGTATATTAGACTCAGTACACCACACCGCACTAAGAATAATAACTGGAGCCTATAGAACTAGCCTGATACAAATATCTACTGCGAAGCATATGAACAGTCTCTATACGATAGAAGGAAATATTTAACTTTATTCTACGTAACTAAAATATCAAGTGAGCCAGACCACCCTACATACAATCACGTCAAATTCCATAAATACTAGTTCTTACTCTCCTTTCCAAACCCACATAAACGAAATGCTGAAATCAATAAATCTTAATCTACCACAAATACGACACAATACAACATCCCAAATCCCTCCATGGTATGTCGAAAAACCTATCATAAATTTTGACCTTCATCAATACGACAACCAAGACACCAGTCCAAAAATCATCATAAACCATTTCAACGATCTTAAAGAAAACAACAATGCCAATAAATTCATCTAAACTGACGCATCTAAAACAAATAATAAAATAGGAGCAGCCTTCACAACGGAAAACGAAACAATCCAATTTCACCTACCAGAAGATGTCAGTATATATACGGCAGAAATGCTTGGTATCTTCTACAGTCTACAATATATACTAAACAAAAACAACCTTTCCTATACTGAGACAAAAAGCTTTTTACGAGTTTAATCGTAATTGAATAAATCGGCAACCGACTGCTACCGGGTAGAGGGGGTATGCAAATCAAATACCTTTTGTGGGTTCGTAAGGGTAGTCCAAAAATTATACTTACTCTATATTGGGCACAATTCAAAATACCTGAAATATAAATGTGATAGGAGGGGTGCCACTCAGTTTTGGTGAGGTTAGGTTAGGTTAGGTTAGGTAAAACTGAGAAAATAAGGGTGAGTATTTGGGGAAACGTTGTAGGATGTTTCAATAGGAGGAAAACTCACATATGTAGTACAACATACCTAATAAATATAATTATTAACTCCGATCACATCGTACAGATGACAAACAGGCATCGAGCTTATATTACAGAAGGTACAGGACATAAATAAAAATAACTTTTAATATTTGGGAGATCTCCGCTCATAAAAGATTTAAAATAAATATTCAAATATAGAATGATTGTGTATAAACTTATACAAGATTCTAATGGCGTGATTAACTCCAGCCAAAAACATAGGCGGCGATACAAAATTTCTCGGCAGTTGTGAACACTCATATACTATCCAGAATTTCTCAAAATGATACTACTATTATACAGACTAATTACATAAGATATGATAGTATTCAGAAAATATCGTGGCATAGATATGCGCACAGAAAAATAGTCTTTTCCAGACAACACGTGGTATGAAAATGGGACAAAAATGTCTTTGCGGGGTACTTAGCTGGTTACGCCGGGATGTGCAGTAGTCGACGTCGTCAGGGGCGTCGGGTCGGTGTGGTAGTGGTCTCCAGCAGCTACTTGAAGGGCCCCCACATGGGTATAGGGGCGATGACTCGGTGCAGGCGACGGCAACAGCAACCAAGTTCAGGAAAAAATCGGACAATGAACGTAACAATAATATCCACCCAAATGGTGATATGACGGGATCAAAGACACTCCAAAAATCACTTAAACGATACAAAAATTGACCCACAATCATAAAGTAATAATTCTCAGCCCGACACTGGAGACATTTCGACACGCACAGTACGAGCGTTAAATTCTCACCATCCCCGCGCACAACATTATTCCTAAATAGGTAATAATTAACAAAAAAATAAATTTTTACAAGTTCGACACCTGCTGCCATCTTTTCTACTTTACCTACTTACAACTCCAAAAAAAAAACAATAATGTGAGTTAGAGCGGGAAAAAGAAAGGAGAGGAAGAAGACAAATATTTTGAATTGTGACAATACAATATGCTCCGATTCTCTAAGCAGTCTTCAGTCCATTTTAACAATATATTCCAAACATCCCCTAATCAAAAGTATCCATGATCTCCTATACCGACTCTCTTCAGACAACACCAAAGTCAATTTCATATGGATTCCCTCCCATGTTGGAATACCTGGGAATGAAAAAGCAGACGCAGCTGCCAAAGAAGCCACCACGCAGCCACTCACAGACATTCCCATCGAGGCGAGGGATGTGAGCAACAATCCAAAATAAAATCAAGGAGAAATGGAACGGCCTCAACACCAATAAACTTCAAATTATTCAAGAAAATATTCAACCCTGGACCCAAACCAAGAACTCCACAAGAAAAGAACAAATAGTATTCACCAGAATGAGAATTAGTCATACAAAATTAACACACAGATATATCTTCGATAAAACCAATCCCGAAAACTGCACGGAATGCAACACACAGGAGTCGATAGAACATATATTAATTCACTACCCAAAATACGACGAAAGTAGAAGAAAACACCAAATACCACCAACACTTAAGGAAGCCCTTAACATAAAGAACTTTAGACCCACCATACAATACATTAAAGACATCAATATATTCAATGAACTGTAAATTAAATTTTAAACCATGAATGTATAATGCTAATACCCAATGGGTGAAGCAAATTTGTAATAATAAAAAAAACTAGAAATATAATTTTAAAAAAATGCAAAAACAGTTATGTGTGCAACTTTTAACTCTGAACAACTTTACATTCTACAGTTTTTGCCATAAAATAAACAGGAGAGCAGGAAATTGCATGAAACTAAAATCCCATGTTAAATACCTATGTTCACCGCTAACCGCCACCATCCGGTATAGGTAGCCATATGTTCGCTCATAGCCCAAATTCTGTGAACTTCGTTAAAATTCGTGGAGTTTGTCGTCTTATGGCAAAGTGTACCTACTTGCGTTCACAACATTAGGCGATTTTTCGCGACGGACCAAACAAGAACCACGGTTATACGTTTGGTTCATGAAAACGTCACTGTTATGACGTAAGATAGGATATCGCGAGAAATCAGTTTGGTTAAACCTGTTGCATCATTCGGCGGTTAATTTCAAACGATGGAGAAATATATGATTTATATTATAGATGAATTTATGGAGATGGACATGAGTTATTTATTATGCGATCTTTACATATTTCGAAATATTTTGTAACTACAGGATCTGCAAATAATTGATTGTATTTGTAAACAAAACTTTAACCTAACTTTTACCTTTATTTAACATATCACCAGTTCCCCTGTCAACTTCCACTTCAAGCATTTCTAATCCATTGGAAATTGTGACTTTTTCCATGTTTGTAATTTATTCTAGTTTAAATCAAAATCTCAAACGCTCAAGTGTTTAAACAAAACAAAGGTAGACTGAGATGGATTGAGATTAGAAAGAGAAAACCGATTAACCAGATTCATGAACCTGCTCGTTAGCTCGGTTCGTGATTCGACGAACCTGGTCCATGATTGACGTCATTAGTTCGTCGCGAGAACGTACTGGTTCATAAAATTCATTAACCAGACCGCTTTGGTTCGTCGCGAAAATTCGCCTATTGTAATTTAGTGCACACGAATTTCAATGTGTAGTCCAAACTTTTTCGGCAAATTTAGATTGCGTTCTACTAGCTGTGTTAAATATATTTAGATGAATGAACTCATTTTGTTGACGTTTAGGTGATTTGAATAGTTTTCGTTATCCTACTTTTGATATACAGTAAAACCTGGTAAAGCCGGAATCTTTATAAGTCGGAAACCTGTTTATAACGAACAGTTTTTGTAGTCCCAAATATAATACTGGTGAAATGTCCCTATTCTTTTTGGAAACTGTCTAACACGGCAGCGGAAAGATATTTCGTCCGTCACCGCTTATTTAAGGGGGAGTTTCGAAAAAGCGACATGAAGTAATATCGGCCAGGCCATGAACTATTTTTTATTTTTTTATAAAATTAACGAACCAAGGGCAATTGGATGGTTCGGGTCTGTACTTAGGTTCGTTCCTGAGATGAATGTAAACAGAGAGATAGAGACTCTTCAGGTCAACTTGTACCCAAAGCCTGGGGTTTTATAACTGGTAAATAAAATCTTTTTTAACCAGAGATACAGCAACAGCAAACCATTCATTTCTCTTGCATTTTACTTTTAATGTATGATTCCATAATAGCGTATAAAACTTTTATACGTAATTTGATTTCATGCTTTTTATTCATATATAAATAAGTGTATTTTTTTACTAATAATTATATAGAAAATACATATCATTGTTATTATATTGGAATTTGAATTTATAACAGCTAGAAATTATTATTTATGCAAATTCAAATATAGACGTTATCTCTGAAGAAAGACTGACCAACTAAGATTCTAAAAAATATGTTAGTATTTTTTTTATAATCTAGTGGCATCATTTTATAATGTGGTATTTCTGTAGGCAATACATCTGTCATGTATTGTAATTGTAGTATTTCGGTAACACAAGAACATAAACCTAAAAATTAGCGGAAAATTTGATAATTACTGTATATATAATCCACAAGCATCGGTTTCTCCTGCACTATAGGTGGGTTATGATGGGATTAATTATAGTTACAATAATCCTATTAGGATTTTCGTACAATTCACCCTTTCATATTTCATAATTTTTCGATATTTTTGTATATTTGTTAAAAATTAAATGTTTTTGTATTGAAATTTATAATAATGATATATATTTTAACAGAAAATGTAAAATTTATCCTTTTACAATTCTGGGAATTTCATTTTAATTTTATTAGTTAGTTAACTAAGTATGTATATAGTGTTTCTACGATATCAAACGATATATGTCATAATTAGGAAGTTACTAAATTTTATAGCTAATTTATATGAGACCGAATCTTTTATGTTGTGATTGTTCGCCATAATGCGAACCAATGTAAAATAATATATGCATTAAAAAGTGTTTTATAGACAATTTAGTGTAGCCATTTATGAGTAAACATGAATTAGAGTTCCTTTCCTAGAATACGATTTTACTATTTTTACGATGATGTGTGTATGTGTGTTTAACACTTTTTTCGGCGATGATAACTCCAATACTATAAAATCGGTGATAAAGTACCTGTTTTTAAAAGAACTGCCTGCGAAATAAATTTACCGACAACACTGATGAACACAGTGCTAGAAGACCATTTTTTAGAACAAAGATGGCATATGTCTTATAAATTATTCGGAATAGGACAAAACAGTGACTGGAGAATATTATTATACATTATAAACTATGCTTCGCGAAAAAATTGTGATAAATACCGAGAAAAAGTATCCAAAGATTGTTTGGTGTGCTGTGTATAACCACCAGCATCATTATTATTATAGGTAAGTAATAATAGGATTAGAGGTATCGTGTACTGCTCTCGATGTAAGCACAACAATTAATTAGATTTATGCAACAGTGATTTGCAGACCGTATTGAGTTCGTTGTATTTACTAATGAATTCCGATTAAGTTAATCGACCTATTTTGTAATTCTAACTCACTAGTTAATTCTTTTAGCAACAAAGTGGTTAAAAACTTGAACCAATGAAGTATGTTGATATATATATATATATACAACAAAAACATGATATTTTAGATTTCATATCTAAATATATTGGATAAAATATTTAACCATTGGTTACAAAATATGCCCGATTGTCTAATTTAATTTAATATTATCAAACAGAAAAAATAATCTTATTTCCGCATATATGCATATAGAAATGAAAACTATATAACAGGGGTGTTCAGCCTTTTGTACTACGCGAGCTACTTTCGCATACTAAGTTATTTGGCGATCGACAGGTTATAATACAAATAAAATAAATAAATTGGAAGAAAATTATATATGTGTATAATGATCATTTCCGAAATACATAAATATTTAAGTATATAATAAAGGTAACTTAAACACTTTTATTTATTATTTCGGCAATGACACAAAAGGAGTTGAAAAATAAAATTTGCTTGGAAAATTTACCAGATGGAAGTATACGACTGAAGAGTACCTATAATTATTATTATCAGGTAACTTACAAATTTCTTAATGAAAATGTTCATATTTTATTAATTATAAAAAATTATTACAGATTCAGGGTCAGCTCAATATATGTCGTAAACAGAAATGTTATTTTATAATATTTACTTCTCCGGATAAACCAATTTTCACTAAGGAAATATATCGGGATACAGAATTATGGGAAAACTGTATGCTTCCGAAATTAAAATTATTTTATTTAAATGTGTTTTGCCGGAAATTGTAATGGGTAACAGATTTAAAAATCAAAAATGTAAAGATACCGATTACATTTCTGCAGCAAAACGATTAAGAGAGTGAAATAAAACATAAATTATTTTTTATTGCTCAATAAGTATAATTTCTTTTGGACAAATTATTTTCCTTTCACATATTCAAAATGATGTTGCCTATGAAAATTATGTTTCAAGTGCCAACTGAGTGAAAAATTTAATTCTTTTACATTAAGAAATAGATCAAAATTTTATTTGGGTTTATGAATTTACGTATATTGGAAATATAAATAGGGGAAGTTGGGTAGAAAGGCAAAACTTTGTAGGTCAGTTTACAAATATTTAAACTACTTTACCGACACTACTACTCTGTTGACATCTATGATACGAACGTAGAAGTATTCCTTAAGAATCTGCCATTAAAAACACCGTTTGGTGTTATTTTTTGTAAAGATTTTTAGCTAATATACAAAAACGCATATTACTCTATATTTTTGTGTTTGCTATTACATGAATGTGTTTCTGTTTCATAATATCAACTCTTAAGTCACATTTCAAATATTTTCTCCTATTTGCGTTGCATTTCTTCAACCAAAATCATTCACCAAGTAAAGACAACAATATAATTGAATAATTCTTATTTTTATTGCTTATTCTTCAAACAGAAAACTGAAAAATTGTTCCCAAAAAAATATTTTTTTTGCTTATGCAATTTGCACGACACAAATGCCCCCTTAAACCTGTACATGATGGAATGATGTTTGTAATTGATTTCATTTGTTTCTCAATTATTTTCAATTTTTTTTACCCCCAATAAGTCTTGTTTAATCGAGTTTAATGCAAAAGAATTTAGACGTTATATATCATTGAAGAGCTTAAAGAATAAGCTAAAAGTCGTAATTATTTTAACATAGGTTCCCCTTTAAAAAATCATAAGTTTGTAATATATCTCTAGAATTATCAAGTTTTGTAAAAATCTAATTACGGCATTTCATTCTACGTAAAAACACGGTACAAAATTTATCTAAACAATATTTCTTTGCCTATCATAATACATAAGATTTTCGAAATAAGCGAAAAACAAGTTTTTGCTCAAAAAAAAAAATGAAAATAGAAAATTCATGTGGTGACTATTAAACTTTCCTCGCACTGTTAACCCAGGAATGTGCAAACGGTTTTGATTTATCGTTAATATTACCCAAGGTATCTTAAAAATGTGTTCCCGTTAAAAAAATGAAACAAAAAAACAATTTTAATTTAATTAATTCGTACATATCCCGTACATACGAGTATTATTATATTTCTCAAAAATTTATAAATATACTAAACTAGCATTACATAACTTGCTTTCAGGCGGGTTAGCGCGAGCCAGCACTAGACTAGCAAAATAATTGACCGGTTTGATAGAATCTAGCGTTGATTCAGCCCTAGAAGAAATAGCTAGCGAGAAATATTTCGCTAAAACATGTAGCGAACTAGTGGGAAGTTGCATACGTCATATTTGGTTGCAACGAACGTCACTTTACTACCTGGTTAATAGTATTTACCTCTAGGGCATCTTCTAACAATTCAAGTAATAATTTTCATTTCAAAATGAAGTCTGTGAGCTTTCAATATTATACAGATAGAACTGTCAGTTATTTTCTTACTTTAAACAGCGCTTGGGCCCGAAGTTTACTAAATGAATACTGTTCCATACGCATCTAGCGCTAATTTTTGCTAGGTTAGTGCTATCCTGGCTGATCGCGAGCATAGTTTTATTTGTTTACAAGTTTTTTATGTTTTAAATTTCTTGTAATATCCATACCGTTACTATGATTTAATAGAACTAAAAACAAAAGTGAAAAGGTGTCCTTAACGGCCGTAAGATTTATAACGGACGCATCACAGCATCATGAGAGCTGTTGTCACAGAAAATTCATAAACAACAAAAAAAAAAATGTCAATATGACAGGAGAAAGAATCTGGTGATTATAAACCTCAACTATCGCCTCGGTTTACAAACTTCAACCCCGTCCGTTATTTGCTTTTCATCGACCTAATGGCGTTAATAACTATTTCGGCATAAGATTCCGGGATATTCAGGTGTTTGTTAAAGTCGAAATCCTGAATATAACGACTCTTTTCTCGGTCCCCAACGATGCCGGCTTGTACAGGTTTCGCTGTATTTTCTTTCTTATTTCTTCAAATCTGCCTTTTCCAAGGAAGTACAAAAGAAAATATTGAATTTGGTAATAAAATTAAAGTAATTTATTTTTTTATTATAATTTTCGTACCAACTTTTATAAAGACAACTTTTGTTACTCATTTGTTTTTCATTTGATGTTTGTTATATTTTTATCTCAAAGAAATAAGTGCAAAGGACTTGTATATATATATATATATATATATATATATATATATATATATATATATATATATATATATATATATATAATTTTAACTTTTGTTAAAAAATATAATAACATTTGCAATTTTAGGATATCTAATAATGGGTAGAAATCGCCGATGAAGGGTTGCTGTTTCATTGACGTGATTGCAATACTTTTTAACGAGATAATGAAAACACTGACAAAATTTTCAGAAGCGTTTAAATATTTTTTGGCTAGGTGCTAGATGACACTACGGCATAAATTTCGGGTTGTGGACGGTCAATTAATTTCATAAAATTTCAGTGCTACAAATTTCACCAAATTTCGGGCTGAAAATGTGGCTTTACCCGTAATTACCGGTCACACAGGACCACAAGTAATTTCCTTTCTTCCCGTCTAACACAGCATCTGTTGTAGTTCATTTTAATTTTTCTGCATTAATGTTCTTTTATACATTAATGAAGAATATACATAAATAAAAAATATATTTGTTTACAGGAAATTGGACTTTATTCACTTACTGATATAGTGCACGGACTAGTACGTATCGACAAAAACCCTTCTTTATGTTTTGTGAACACTATTGACTGGGATCTCATTGCTAAGGAGGGTAAAGGTGATGAACACTTTATAAAGGTGAGATTAGAATAACTTATGTTGTAATGTGTAATTAAACTATGCAGTGTTTGTCGTATATGTCAATACTACATTATTTCAAAATTCAAATAAATGTACCTACATTGAATTTTTATCGGTCGCCTCTGTATATTACAAAAACAGATTCACCCCTCAGAATTTTTCATTTATGCAACAATAACATCTCTATTGTAAAGCTTTGGAAACTACTTTCAAGGACGTTTTAAACTACATAAAAAATAAATTAATTATCTATACGTCCGGTTTGACCATAGGTGATATTAACTTTCGTATTTAAATATAACCATAACAGAAAAAGATAAAAAAAAATACAAGCAGAAAAGAAAATGTAAAGTTAAACTAAAACTAACAGTGATGGCGCAAGGAGGTAGGGCAGGGTGGTCACGTGCCCACTCTAAAAAATCTACTGTCCACCCACTACCCATACACAAATAATATATTGTGTAAAATTTGTGATTATTTTTCATTCTGAACATTTTTTGTATTTATATTTTTGTTCTAACATTAATATGATAGAAATTACAACATATGAAAATTTCACAATTGTATTTCCTATGGCTCATAAAAAATAGACACCCGGTATGTTTGTAATTAGTTGAATATATATGTATACCTGCATGTTGAAATTTTTGTTTCATTTTATGTGTGTATCAGAAATAATGCAGTACAAAATATCTTTATTATTTAAAATAAATGGTTGCCCACCCTTTCAAATCATTTTTTGATTGTGCCCACTCTGCATTTACATCTTGTCGCCGCCACTGATAAACTAACACTAACTTTCAATATAGGACATGCTACATACAAGTACAATGTCCTTATTTTAACATGGAATTAATTTTAACAATAAAAATGATGTGTTGAATTTAAAAATAAAACGTTTTTTCTGAGTTTTCTCATAATACAATTTTTATTATAAATTCAAACAATGTACATTTTTATCGACCGCCTCAGTATATTACAAAACAGATTCACCGCTCAGTAATTTATAGTATAGCTTTGGTAACTACTTTCAAGGAAGTTTTAAATTACTTAAGGTGGCTTTAGACGATCAAATAAATTGAACTTTTATTGGTCAAATGGTTACAACATCATTTTTGATACAATGGTTCCGTTTTACACGTTCAAATTAGTTGAACATTTATTGCTTATAAGTAGGCGTACTATAGTAAGAGAATGAAAATGTATATTGGTAGCACTGATATTTGTGAATACATATAATTTTATGTTTATTTTAGTTTGATTTTTGACATATTTGATTTATTCATTTGACGTTAGGTTTGTTTCCAGTAGGATTGCGTTTGTACATTTTTAACACTTTTAATTACAAATACACGTGTTATACGTAAGAAAATAGCGCTGGTTTATGTAGGGATATAAATTCTTCCCTTTGATTGGTCAAAATGCAAACCTAGTTCACAAAATCGAAAAAATACCACCTGACAGTTGTCAGTTATCAAATAAAATCTACAGAATTAAGTGATGTTTAACTATATTTTGTTATAATTTTTTATATTCAGGGCTTATACATTTTACAGATAAAAAATATTTATTATTGACAAAGTTTGATTTCACGAATTTAAATTAATTATTTAATGCATGTATAAACGGTCGGCTTTCATGCGCCATCTACTATTTTCTTATGTGAAATGTATAATCAAAACGGAAAAAAAAGATGAAATATGTCGAAAAGACTATGCCAACATTACAAAATACATGGCATACAATCTATGATAAAATAGTCCGTAGAAGTAACCAAAATTTGAAGTAAATAACCTTGATATTTAGAATATGCGCTAAATTTTTTTGATCAAATGATTTGAACATCGAAAGGTTAAATTACCTTGAACATGTAAAGTTCCGGAATCTTATTGTACAATATGAAGTTGAAAAATTGATGTAAATATTTGATCGTCTACAGTCACCTTTACATAAAAATAAATTAATTACACTTCCAATTTGACCACAGGTGATTTCATATTTAAATGTAACCATAACAGAAAAAGAAGAAATTCATATTTATTATTATTATTATTGATTATTTCCAATAATTTTTTTATAAAATACTGTTAAATAAATAAAATAATAAATATATCACGGCATATTACCCATTGCTGGGTATGCCAATCTATTTTGTACAAAGATTTCAGTAAAATACTGTTATGGATAAAAAATGAAATAGTAGCAAAAAAATGTAACGTTAAACCAAAACAAACTATATAAACTAACACAACATACAATTTACATATTTTCCATTTTTACTAAAACTCTTACCAGCTTTCAACAGAGGACATGCTACATACGAGTATGTACATTATCCTTATTTTAACATGGAATTCATTTTAATAATAAAAATGTGTCGCATTTAAAAGAAAATAGTTTTTCTAAATTTTGTGATTATATGCATTTTTTTATTATAAATTCATACATATATATTTTTCTACAGTCTACATAGAAACTAGCCATTTGCGCTCTCTTTTGTCAACGCAAAATGTCACTTTGTCGCTCGAGCGCGACAAAGTAGAAAAAGCGCTCGCTGTCCAAATTTCTAACTATACAATGGTGAGAAATGTCACTTGTCTACATTATTAATGGAAACGTTTAGTCACGGAACTAATAGCACTGTAGTGACACGTTACCACCTTTACAAATAAATCTGACATAACTGCTCTGTCAGTACATAAAAAAAAATATGTCGCACTATTGTAAAAATAAAATAGGGCGTTCATTTACAAAAACGAAAGTATAAAATGTTTAGATTAGATTGAAACAATAGGTCAAGAAGAATGAGAAATAACGATAAATTAAAATTAAATACAGGGTGTCCCTTAACTTCGAGCAAAAACTTTAAGGGCATATAGTACTGACCAAAATGAATAAAAAAGCTTCATCAACATAGGAATGATCTTCAACTGTTTCCGAGAAAAGCGAAAAATCTAAGAAAAACTGACAAAGATAACGATCGAATAAAATTTTGTCTATGTCAGTAAAAAGACTATAAAAAACAATAAAATTTTATATGAAACATTTTTCTCAATTTCTTATAGTTACGTAGTTATATGAAAATTAAATATTGACCAAGGTCGCCACAACATTTCACTTTTGATTTTTATAAAATAACAAAAGGCCATCTAAGATTACCTCTCAAAGGTAAACAAAAAGTCTCAATTAATCAAAATCGTAATTCTTATAGTTTTTGAGATAGCAAAGGTAAATATCGTAAAAACTCATTTTTCACTGCGTTATATCTGGGAAACTATTAAAGATCGGACACATTTTGACTGAGCTTTTTTTACTCATTTTGATCAGTATTATATGCCCTTAAAGTTTGTGCACCAAGTTAAGGGACACCCTGTATAAAAGACGTTTTTTCTTTATATTAATCCTTATTAATTGAGTAGTAGTATAAGTACAAAGTGTACATTTTATTATTTTTTGTTATGGTGGAGGACCACACTGTGGCGACTGTAGAAAAAATCTTATGTGTGTTTCGAGCACAAATGAACATTGTCGATTTCGAGAGAATGTCGCGCGACGCAGGAGCGCGGCAACAACCTCTCAATCGACAATGTCCTTTTTTGCGCTCTTAATACACAAATAGCTATTGTATAATAGTGTAAACAAAAATACTACAACTTTTACAAAAATACACACATGAGGTTACATTCTCGAAATAGATTGAAAAAGATGTATCCGTTTTCAGACAAAAAAGAATCTGATGTGGACACCACACGACTTCCTTGTACGATTATTAAACTATACATATTTTTTTAAATAAATAAATTACAAAATATTAATTTTAACTTCAAAACAGTAAGATATATAGCGACCATAATCTAACCCGGTTCTTTTTAAAGAGAGTTTTGATTACAACAAAGAAATATTTGATTACAACAATGAATATGACTAATTTCACAATAAAAATATAATATTTGTTTTTGTACAAATCATAAAATTACACGTATTTAACGTAATTTGACATGAACATTTTTTTATGTTACTCCATAGCAAGCTTTATTACAAAAACAAAAAAATATATAATTTTTAAATTTACATATCTCGCTTATACAAAGGGCTAATTTAATAATACTTGATGTGCTAGACGCAGAAATTAATTCTCTAAAACTTTTATTTGAAGCATTTATTTCTAAAATCAAAATAAAATCATTTTATTCAAGAAAAACTGTTAACAACTTCAAGTAATGTACCACTTCCGGTTAGCCTATTTTAACCAAAATCTATTATGTTTCGATTGACATAGAAGTCTTGTATACTAAATTTGAAAAGTTTTGGATTATATTTTAAAACAGTTTTTCATTAAAATCTATTATAGGCTTCATGTAAAGTGCCACTTCCGGAAATTGTGTAATAACCAGAAAGGGAGGTGCACAACTAGATGTTATAGGAGTCCTAAATACAAAATTTCAACTTTCTACGGCTTTTGAGTTATGCGAGATACGTACGTACGTACAGACGTCACGACGAAATTAGTCAAAATGGATTCAGGGATGACCAAAATGGATATTTCCGCTGAAATCTGAATACCGAAATTTTTCGCGATTACAATACTTCCTTTACTTACGTACAAGGAAGTAAAAATATGACGGATATGATCAAAATGTTTTTGTTGTTTTATATTTGTATGTGAAATTTTCTGCTGAATTCAATATTGAAATAAATCAGTCAAATGAAACTCTTAAAAATGTTGTGAAACCAAATATATTGAAGTATGTTATTTTTCGACGTAGTTCTCATTATGTTCTATGTACGTTCTCCACTGTTTTGCAAGCGCTTGAACATTCGAAGAAAAAAATCTTTTGGTGACGTGCACAACCTCTCATGCACCGCTTCAATCACTTCATCATTCCTCTGAAATATCTTGCCACTGCATGCCTCTTTAAGTGGACCAAAGACATGATAATAGCTTGGAGCGAGGTCAGGGAAATAAAGAGGATGTGGTTGACACTCAAACTTCAAATGTTAAATAGTTGTCACCGTTGAACGTGTGCCTTTTGGTTCTAATGGCAGGTTTGAAACTGTTTTATAGGAATTCTGAGTATGTGCCACTAGTAACAGTAAGGCATGTATAATATACTCCAAAATTACCCTTGCATCGGGGAGAATTAATTACGGAAATCATCCCATTTTTGAACTTGCCCCATTCATACACTTGCTGGAGTGACATACATGCATTTCCATATTGTACTTTCATTCTACGATACATATCAATGTGTTTCACCCCTTCACTGTTCAAGAAACAAATAACAGAATATTACGCCGCTCTGAAGCAGCGTTCCAGTGGAGTTGCCATTTTGAAACTGTCGTTATTTAATATTTTCAATTATTGCTTTGATAAGTCTAGCAAAGCATTCCACTTCTCAAAATGAATATACTGCCAACTTGCAAGGCAAAATTCCTTTCAGTATATTTTTAACACATTTTTAAAGTTTTCATTTGACTGCCTCGTATTTAAAAATTAGAAATTTTAAAAATACTAAAGAAAAAGGAATAAAAGAGAAACTTAAAAGTACTACAGAGGAAATAAAATGAAAGGAAGGCAACTGGGAAAGAGAAAAGACACACTTCCTGGGAGAATTAAACACCCTAAAAAAGTAGAAATGCTGAGAAAAATGTGGAAATAATTTAATTATAAGTAGATTTATACCAAAACGTGACAACGACGAGAAAGAGCTTCAAGAATTATTTGAAACAAAACTAGAGATAATAAATATTATAAATTACAAATCACATATCACTAAACCAAAATTTTAGGACTATATAAGTAGACAACCTTAAATAATACAGCTACAAAATACAGAGAGAACTGGTGGCTGAATTGTATGTGCGCAAAGACACAAAATTATTGTGCAAGGAGTTTTTGATGTACTCTCCACCGCTCTTCATTTACTGCAACCGTAGTATGATTTATCCTTTCCCCTCTAAGCGTTTAGAGTACAGCCTGCAAAGAAAGTTTTGCTAAAAAATACGTTGATTTTACATTGTGATTCCTGAGATTCTTATTTGTAATATTGTGATGTGTACGACTTATACCTACCTAAACGAATAACATAGCAAACAATAAACAACAACAAAAAAATACATATTGCAGTAAAACTTAAGAAATAATTTTGGAAAGAATACTTGAACATAACATGTAATATTATAAAAATACGAAAGATACAAAGAACAAAAGTAAAAAGAATCATAACTGAAAATAAGAAACAAACATGGACGGACTTTGGGCAAATGGTACAAATTATAAAGAAAATCACAAGCTGTTTTATAGAAAAACCAAAGCTGTTAAACAAGAATTCACTACTAAAACCTGAAACATATAAAGGACAATAATGAACAGATATTAATGGATGACAAAATAATGGATAGATGAAAATATTTCGAAGAATACTTAGAAATCAACGCAAGAAAGAATACTCGACGAAAAAAATATAACAATACATAAAGGAGAAAAAACACAAGAAATAAAGTAAAATAAATCATGCAGCAAGAAAAATTGAAATAAATAAAGGACGAGAACACGACAACATCAAACCAGATCAAATAAAATACATGGTGAGGCGAAACAGCTAAATTGCTAAATCAGAGTTGAAACAACAAAAAATATCTAGTGATTAGGAAACAACAGTTACATTACCTATATTTAAAAAAGGAGATAACAGAGTATGTTCCAACTATAGAGGAATGTTATTATTATTATTATGTATAGTTTCTAAAATATACGAACCATCCTAGAAGAAAATTAACAACTATAAATACTAAAAAGCAAAATGGAACCATCTTAAAATGGATTTCAAAAAGTATATTACATGCAAGGTCATATTTTCACCATAAAATAAACAGAATGAACATTAAAAATTAAAACATAGTAACATCGTAAATGTATGCTTTATATAGCGTTACTCAACCTATTGATCATCACGACCCTATAAAACTTTTCACAACATTATCGCGTCCCTGCGCCGAAAACGAAAGATTCCAAGACAGCACCATTTTAAAAAACAATGTATTGCATATTAATTTTAACTTTAACTATGTATGTTGTAATTAAACTAATATAATGTTTAATTAGAAAATATTTGTTTAAAAGTGAAATTAAAAATTATTTAATAATGTAGTGACGTCATGTTCCCAATTCCGCTAACATCATATTCTTGGGGGCTGTAGCGTGGTCTGTCATTTAATAGGCACTATGTTTTTTCGTTCTTTCGTCTTAAAAAAAATTAAAACTTATATGGCTACCTTCTCTCCTGGACCCGTGTTCACTGCATCTCCGATTGCTGCTATGCCACCGTGTACGTGCATATAGTTGACGCTGTATTCGCTCTACTCTCTGTCTTCTACTTCAATCTCACAGCGGTCAAATAGTATCTCACTCTATTGGGGACGTGATGTCTCAAGCAATTTTCAACAACTTTATTACTTTTTACTCGGGTATTATTAATTTAATGGGAAAATAAAATAATCGGGAAAAAAATATTTTATGAAGATGAACATACAAAAAATATTGAAAACCCCTTTTCATATAGATGAACTCTTTTATTAACGTGAAGAAGAATTCATTTGTTTTCTACAATACACTAAAACTGAAAATATTAAAAATTAGAAGAAGACAATATGAGCAACAATTTTCTATAAATTACATATATTTCGGAATTGTTTTAATTTAAGAATAAAGGGCGACCCAAAAAAAATCTTTCACGACCCTAAGGTTGAGAATCGCTGCTTTATAAATCTTCAGAAATTATTTGCTATGTTCCCCAGGGATTATTTTATTTATTTATTTATTTTAGCCATTAAATAATACACTCCAAATAACTCAATGATATTTACATACAAACAATAATTAATATTAAGTTGATTTAATTTTCTTATACATTTTATTAAAAGATGAAATTTTTCAAAACAGTATTATAATTGAATGGGTGTATCGGTTCATTCATGAGCATAGGCCTCCCCTAGTTTCTTCCACTCGGTTCTATCTTGTGCTGTTCTCGTTTCTGGATCATTCGCCTGCTTCAATTTCGTTCTCATCTAGTGGGGTCCACACTGTTGATCGGTTCGACCATCTCTCGTTGCTTTGTTTTACCATAAGGCCAGCGCTGTTCCACTTTAATTTGCTTCACCTAGTTTGCGAATTCTGCTAAGCCTAAAATATCACATTTTTCTTAGGAATATTTTGTGGCATGGCAAGTACTAGAAAAAAGAGGAATCAATACTTATATTGTACTAATAACAGCAATAAAAAGCACATATACAATAACACGGACTTACATCTGAACAACCAACCATGCTTCCGAAGAATTTGAGACCTGCTCCTGCATCGTTTCCCATCTAGTAGAGTCCACACTGTTGAACCAATAAGAGCAACATAAAGTATATAAAAAACGGAATTACATCAATTTGTGACTAAAAATGAGATTCACTAAGTCCGTTGTTATTTACCACTTTAATGGACAAAATAATAAACATAGTTATTTATGCTTTGTAAATAAAGAAAGCAGAAATAGATCACTACAACCTGGAAGAGTAATAGATGATTCAAATTAACTTCTCCCGCCATTTTTAGCACGAAACCGTGACATTACAAGGGATATGTTTACAAAAAACTGTACGAAGTTTTGTGTAGGTACTGCTACAATAATACGAATAAATGATGTGTCATAATTCCGGGTACAACCTTTAAAGGCATATAGTACTGACTAAAATGAGTAAAAACAAGCTTAATCAACATATATCTGATCTTTAACTGTTTCCAGAAAAGAGGCATTTTTGTATTAGACTCGAAGAAAAACCGACAAAGATAGTGATCGAACAAAATTATGTCTATGCTAGTTAATAGACTATATAAATACAATAAAATTTTATGTGAAACATTTTTAGCAATTTCTAATGGTTAAGAAGTTATTTGAAAATTAAATATTGGTCAATGTCGCCATAGCATTTTACTTGATTTTTTTTAAAAACAAAAGCATATCTAAGATGACCTCTCAAAGGTAAACAAAAAGTTTCATTTAATCGAAGTCATAACTTTTATAGATTTCGAGATAGCAAAAATAAATATCCCGTAAAAAACTCATCTTTCACTGCCTTATATCTTGGGAACTAATATAGATCGGACCTATGTTGATTAAGCCTTTTTTACTCATTTTGATCAATACTACCTATATGCCCTTAAAGTTTGTACCCGAAGTCGTGAAACATCTGTATACCGAGTTTTTTTTTTCAGTGAACATGGGCGTATATCATTACATCATTTATATTTAAAATGATTGCTAGCAATGTATTATCGCATTATTTTTTTTAAATGAGCAGGGAAAGGAGTTGTTTAAGTCATCAAACTGTCTTCTTTCAAAATAATGTATAAAACTAAAGAAAACATACAAATTATAACAAGTCCAATATGAGTCTAAGGGAAGTTTTCGACTTATTTGCTTTTATTTTTAATAAGTGACCTAATCTAGCAACTATTAGAAAAAATTGTAATAATTATAGAATTACAGGTGTCAATGGACAGCATTAAAAGAAAATAAGAACAAGTAAGGTAAGTAATAATAAGAAAGATACCCTTTCGATAAAAATAATTTCTGAAATTCACAGATGATAGTGTAAAAAAACGCTTTAATACATTGCTTTCAATCAAATATAACTATGGTAATGATATATATACATCCATGTTCACTGATAAAAAACTCGCTATAATAAGGTGTTACTTTGTTAAGAATGAGATTGTTCAGTGGAAGCGTAGATTGGAATTTTTCGATTTTAACGAATGTCATTTGGGAACATAATTTCCCTGATTTTTGAGAAAGTTCCATATTTCTACAACATTTAAAAATATAAAATTAATCCTTAAATGACCTGATATTACATTCAAGTTGTTTTTAGTTTATTTATATTAAATATATGGCATAAAGTTAAGAAACAGCCACAAACATTCTTCTTAACCTTATTACTAATGACCGGTTACACCAGTAACACTTAAAAATTTAAACTTGGTTTTATTCAATTTTACACAGCAATTTAAAAAATATTCAATATGAATCAACATGAATTTATTTGACGGTTGTGTAACTGGGCATAAAACTATAAAAAGTATGTAAATTTTACAAACTCTCGACAATTTAACTGCATAATCAAACAAACGAAGAGTTTATATTGATCATCACTAATTAATAAAAATATAAATACTTAATTTTTCAAAATATCGACTACAACTGTAACATTGATTCTTATGGCGTTACAAAATTAGTGCTTATAACCATTTTAGAATGCGCATACGTTGACGATTATCGATATTTGGAAACAGAAAAAAATCCAATTAAATCTAAATATGTGGAAGGCAGTACTAGAAAAGGTCAATATATCAATAAACAAAAGTCTTGAGAATTTCAAACGACACAAAATATATCAGCATAGAATTAAATGGAATCAAAATTGAACAGGTGAACAGATACAAATATCTAGGATAGGTACAATCGAAAGTAAAGAACACTATGCAGACATCATATCAGTTCTAAAGTAGTAAACAAGTCGAGAAAAACACCAAATTATCGTATATAAAACAATATTCCAACTCGTCTTACTGTTTGGAAGTGAACATGCGTAAGTAACAAATAAAATACAAGAAAGCTAAATACAAGCAGCAGAAATGAAATTTCTCAAAGAATTCAGTGTGTAACAAAAATAAATACAATAAAGAATGATATCATACGAGCAAACCTAGACAAGAAAAAAAAATATAGTAATACGGACATCTAATAAGTATAACCGGCGACAAACCAGTGAAAATAATCTGGGAGAGTTAGCCACAATAAAAGAAGAGGAGAGGAAGAACACAGAAGACAAAGAAGGAAATAATAAACATAAGTCTGGGGCAGAGAAACACGAACAAGCAAGAAGCACTAAACAGAAAAGAATTGCCCAATTTCTTCAGAAACAATTTTAACATTGTCGATACCGTTGAAGGTTATAAGGAAATTAGAAGCTACTTCCGACTAAACCGGAAATGCTACTACTTTGAAAATATTGTACTTGAAATGTCAGTCCATGATACCAACTTTCGTAAGCTTGTCATGGGCATGACGGAAAGATTTTTTTTTTTAAATGACAATCTATACATTTTAATCCTTTAATAATTTTATAATCAAACAAATAGAGATTTTTTTCTAATTTGTTGTTGTTTTAACTTTGTATGCTGTATACTAATATGTATCTAAAACTAAAAGTCTTTAGTGCAATTTCATTATAAAATTTTATATTTTAAGACAATATAATACTGCCTCCTCTGCGGCCAGTAGTTAAGTAAGGATTTGATACACATTTTTTTAAATAAATTCTAGTATACCGAAGACGCTCCTGCACACCTGCACTAATTTCATTTTTTCTAAAAGTGTGACTTTCACCCTGCATTTTTTATAATTCTTTCTGCTTGTTAATTCATGACAGCTTACTGATATACATAATAGCACAGCATAGAGAAGTACACAGTAGTGACACTTCGTTCAATTTTGTTCCAAGCTGCTTAAATTGAAGGGAGAAATAATGAGGAGCGAGATTTTGAACCACATTAAATAATATATTACGTGCAGATTTATAGTTTTTATATTAATAATCATATATTTGTTAGAATTTTATAAATATATATTTTAATATTATGTACAGGTCTCAGAAATAAAAGTAAGATCATTCTATTACAAATTTAATACAGTGCCCGGTAAAATATGTTAAAAAAGATGTATTTATTGTAAATTTGAGTAACATTTTTATATCACATATATTCATTTTGGTACTAAATATATATATATATATATATATATATATATATATATATATATATATATATATATATATATATTTAAATAAAAGTGTGTACTTGTTACATGCACATAAAGAGAGAAATTGAATGAAACACAAACATAGAACTCGTAGACGTGTTCAGTTGTCATTTATTTTTCAAAAGAGACAGGTAATAATTCATTAATGAGTTCCAAAAAGTATGTAAATAAATGTGCGATACAAACGTGTAAAAATATGAAGAAATATATCAAAAGTGTCGTTTTTTGCGGTCCCTAGAAACTTGAAAAGTATGTAATATAATTTATATTTATAATTATAATAGAAAAATATATTTATAATTATTCTGAAATTATATTTGTTACCATTCATGAGCAAATATTTAATTATTATTATTATTATAATTATCTTTTATTTAGTACACTGGATTTGATGTATAACCGTTATATAACTTTTTGTTACTTTGTTATTAATTCGCTCGATAAGTGTTTCAATATTTGTTCTACCTACATTTTTTATACATATTTAAAATTAAGCAAAATTATGAAAACGGTCCCGGTAACAATGAAAATTTAATAAAATAAATAAAATTAAACGAATATTATTATTATTTTCTTTAAATATATTTTTTTACATATTATACTTTTCTTTTGTTCATTTTTGCCATACCACAATTTATAATTTGATATTAAATAACAAATATTATATATATCTTTTTATGTTTTCTTTTAATTTCGCGCTCGTCATTATAATCCCCTGCACACCGAGCACCTTGGAAGAAAAGATCAAAGGTTGCGTCAAGAGTATCGCTACTGGATTTATTCTCTATACTATGATAATAGTATTAAAATAAATTAAAAAAAAAACGGTTTTTTCGAAAACATTGTTTTATATGCAGGGGATGTTAAGAAGATTAAAGGATTTTGAGGCTTGGTGTATAAATTTCCATGTCCTGATTTTAAATCAAAAACTTTTTTTTGTTACTAACTTAATTTTTTGCTATTTAACAACAGTTACGTGATTATTTCATTTTTGTTTTTAAAATTGTTGTGTCTGCCAGTACATTGAAATGTATATACCCTGAAAAAAAATATTCTATTTTTAACACCTTGTATATACAGACCGACATAATAAGACTATCATTATTTTGATACTGCTTTTAATTCTAATTCACTTACATTAATTAAATTAATATTTCGTTGTTTATTTTAAATTATTGAAATTGTTAAAAGTCACCTGAACTTTTTATGTGGTACCTAGATCTTTCAAAGTGTATATCTGTAATATAAATATTATTGTTTTATAAATGAATGTGTTTTTATTGTATTTGGGACACCTATACAAGGGGAAGTATTGTGGTCGCATCAAATATTTTAAAAATAATATTATGTAAACAGCGACTTGAAATTTCATATTCAATTTTAATTTAGTAATTTATCAACTTTACTAAAAATTTGTAAATATTGCCAAAGTAATACTGATGCTTTATTAGGTATCGTTTTTATATTTTTTTAAGTAATTTTATTTATCAAATCAACCTTTAATTTAAAAATTCATATTTAAAGAGTTACATCTATTTTTGAATTATCTTCTGCAAGATTATAGATTTTTTTTTGTAGAACAATAGATTGAGAAATTTTAAAAATTAAAGTATTTAATTAATGGCAATCCGTTACTCTTGTTAGGCAGGTTTGAATAACCTGAAAAAATACAGTTATTTGCCTTAATTTAATATTGACATTTTCAGCTTCATTTTGTTTTGCATAGCACATTAGTTCCTAATAGCCTGATTGATTTTATACCGGATGGTGACGGTTAGGGGGTGAATACAGAGATTTAACATTATGACATTAGTATTATATAATATTTTGCTCTCTTCATTTTATGGCAAAAACTAAATTTAGGTATATTATTGTATTAACCGTGAAATTTAAATAAACTTGAAAACATTCATATTTTTTATACTTACACTGATAATGTATGTACAACTTTGTTCGTAATATTTTCTTAATTTATAAATACAAAAATGAGAATTTATATAATTGCAGAGTAACAAAAATAACAATGAATGCCCAAGTTGTCCTGGAGATGACGAAGCCAATGAAATTAAATGTCCACTTGTTAAAGATTCAAACACGGGGTCAACAACTGGAAGGCAACTCTGTTGGAATCAACATAAATGTCAAAAAGGTAGGTAATAGAAACAAGCATTAATTTTAAATATAAGTTTTTTTTTTTCATACTCTCAAGGGTTTCTTTTTATTTAGTTGTGTCATAAACATTCTAATTTTTGTGTGTTGTTTCTCGGTTTGACTTATTTGTTCTTAAATTATTTGTAATTACTAATTATATCTCATGGCATCTATTATTATTTATTTAATTTTAACCTCCGTGGTTGTGTGTGTTCGTGTATGGATTTATGCTTTATGTATACGTGTATTTCCTTTTTCTGTAATTGGGGTTAAAAATCGTATTGAATGGTTGTTATAATAATAATAATAATAATAATAATAATAATAATAATAATAATAATAATAATAATAATAATAATAATAATAATAATAATAATAATAATAATAATAATAATAATAATAATAATAATAATAATAATAATAATAATAATAATAATAATAATAATAATAATAATAATAATAATAATAATAATAATAATAATAATAATAATAATAATAATAATAATAATAATAATAATAATAATAATAATAATAATAATAATAATAATAATAATAATAATAATAATAATAATAATAATAATAATAATAATAATAATAATAATAATAATAATAATAATAATAATAATAATAATAATAATAATAATAATAATAATAATAATAATAATAATAATAATAATAATTGTTATTATTATTATAATAAGGGTTTCCAAGGCACCATATTGTATTACATATCAATATTAGCCTTTAAACTAAGATAGTATTTAATTATAAAGTATTTTATTAAAAATATGAAATTAAAAATTATTTAATATTGTCGTGACGTCACGGCCCTAATTCTGCTAACTTTATATTCTTGGGGCATGTGCGCATGCTCTGTTGTTATGTTTGATTGTTTGACTTTTGTACAGTGGCGTTACAAGAACCAAATGGTTTTGTGTGCAAACCAAAAAAAAATTCGCTGAGTCTACATTCAATGGATCCTAAATATTTTCGTTTCATCGTCTTAAGAAAAAATAAATGTGGGTCTTTTTGACTCATGGACCTGTGTCCAGGTGTCAACCTCACGATTGTTACGTCACTGTTGACACTATATTCACTCTAGTTTCTTTGTTATTCTACTTCTGTCGCACAGCGAACAATTAGTATCTCTCCCTGTTGGGGCCGTGACGTCACATTCAATATTAAACAACTTTATCATTTTTTTTTCTCGGGTATTATTAATTTGATGGAAAAATAAATAGAGAATATTTTTTATGGAGATTAACTTACAGGATGTAACAGAAATAAGTGCATAGGTATATTAAATTTAACCAGTGACAGAACTTACCGAGAGCAACAATTATTTCTTAGTAACTCTGTTTTGTAGACGTTTTAGATATTGTGTTAAGATTCTTCAAAGTTTTGTAACAAATTTCATTACCTGTCTATAGAATCCATAGCCGACTAATAAACGGCTAAACCGCTAAACTCTATTTTGTTAATTTTATTTTATTGATTAAAGTTGCTAACGCAAAGTTGACAGTATCAGTCAAGGAACATTGATATCAGCTTTCAATTCATTTCGGTAGCAGTTCGTTGCGACGCCCTTTAGACCAAAAGAGTTTCAATCGAAAACAGGTTGGATAATTCAAAAATGATAGTGGGATTTTTAGGGCATTGTTGACAACTGACATTTATCAAGCGATCAAATTATTACGAAAATACCTAAACGACTCGTTAATTTATGGAGGAGTAAAAATGCTTTAAAAAAATTGACATTTCGAAAAAAAGTTACTAAGAAATATTGTTGCTCTCGCCAAGTTCTGTCACTGGTTAAATTTAATGTACCTATTTATTTCTGACACACTGTAAACACAAAATTAGAAATTCGTGTAAACCCGTATTACTGACCGACATAGCTTAAACAATTTCATGTTTAGTTTATAGTTAAACTCTTAACAAACTCTATAACAAAAATAAAAGTACAAAAATATATCAACATTATTCTCTGTAAAAGTTAGTCTTGATAAATTGATTTATTTCAGTGTGTCCAGAACGCTGTACAGAACAACAAAAAACTTGCAATGAGAAAAAGCAATGCTGTGACGAAAGTTGTCTGGGTGGGTGCTCGGGTCCACGACTTAATGTATGTACAGTCTGTAAACATTTGACCATCGATGAAGGAGATCAACGTCAGTGTACCACAACTTGTCCTCCTGACTTTTATAAGGTAAGCATTGTTACATATGTCTAAAAATTAAAGAAAAATCATGTAACAATTTCATGATGAGATTGCAATAGACAATGTATATTTTTTTTAAATTAAGTGTAAAAAGGTTTCTAATATACAGATACAGGTTGTTCATTCTAAATCAGCCACAATTGATATAGTAAAAACCAACCCATATAGGAGTGACGTCATACCAGCGTCATCAAATAATCGGAGGGAATGTCTTCAACGCTCGAATATTCAAAACCAAAATATGCATAATCATTCATATCCCGAATATTCAAAAACAGAATCGCACATCGTCAGAAAGCCCTTCGCCCGAATCATTCAAAAACCGAATAAATTGGTCTGGCCAAGCGGAGGTCACTTTAGTTTAGTTTTGTTTAGATGACTCTGTCGATTGTTGGTACGCTTTCGTGCAATGCGCGATTCTGTGTTTGAATATTCGGGATTTGAATGATTCTGTGCATGCATATTCTGGTTTTGAATATTCTGGCGTTGAGAATGCACCCATCGGGAACGGGAACACATGCAGCGTCATAATGTGCATAGATCGCCCTATAAATACTTGTGTGTGTGTACTACGTCATAACTAGGGCTAGGACTTAGAACTGGGTATTTACTTAGAAGAGGAAAACCCATCCACCCGGACCAAATAGAATACGGGTCGGAGTCGATTATTCACCCGTAAGAACGGTTCTTACGGGTCGTAAGACTTGACATTATGTGTGACGTAACTTTTATTTTAATAGAACATTCCATTATAGTTGATGTATGTTGCTATTTCATAAACTGTCTGAACTGGATAACTTTTACGCAGGGTAAAGTTGGACGCGGTCAAATAAGTCTTACGGTTCTTATGGGTTTAACGGATGGTTTCTTGGATCCACCGATATTCCGAGCACTAGTCATAACATACACATATTGCCCATGAAATTGGCGCAGGTGAACTTCACGCGCTTACAATTTTACTTTTTTATATAGTTTCCATGAAAAATACTGAAAATTTTGTGCACTAATTGATCATATACTGCTCAAAACCGTACAGGGGTATTTTACAAAATTAATTTTCAAATGTTTTTATTAGCTATATTTACAATATGATTTAACTAAAATGGTACAAATATCAGATATTGAACCTTAAAAACTCAGTGCATCAAAACAAAATTTTCGTCCACCGCACCTGCATATGGTACTACGACAGGCAAAATGACCTGTTCAATGTAAATTTGACTTGTCATATTATATTGGATCAATACAAGATCAGTTTTTTCTCCAATGCTTATACCAGCCCACACCATGTTTGTACCACTTTTAAAAACATGGACTTTTTAGAATGTATTCTACCAATTTAAGCGATCTGGTTGCCTCCATCCTCGGATTCTTCTTGAATCGCTGTAAATACCATATCTGGGTTCATCAGAGAACTACACAGATAACCACTGTTCATTTGTAAAATTTTGGTGTTCATATGCCCATAAAACACGCTCTCTGCTATTCCCTACCGTTAGGGGTGGAACTTTGATGGGTCGCTTAAATCTTAAGTGTACCTCAGTACCTCGTGTAACCTATTACGTACAGGTTGGTTGTTAAACAGTACGCCATATGTCCTATTTAACCAATTTTGAAGTTGGCGAGCAGTACAGGTTAGATTTCGTCGAACACTAAGTTTGATATAACGGTCTTGTATTGCAGTAGTAATCCGTGCGTTGCCATAATGTTGGTTACATACACTTCCAGTATCCCTATAACGACGCCATAACCGCCTTACGACACTTTGCCCATCTTCAATTCGGCTACAAATTTAATTTGCCGTCGCTCAACTTGAAACATACCAACGTCGTAACATTTGTTCTCGTGATAAATGTCACATTTTTATTAATAAAAGAAAATAAATTTGTTAAACACTTCAGTAAAAACTGACGTATTTTGTTATTCTAGAGTTAGATGAAAAATATGACTCGTTGTTGTAAGAAATATTAAACAGATGATGAAAATAAAAAGAAAATCGTGTCATAGTGACAATATTATATGAAATATAACTTATACGCATTATTTTTCTTAAAAATACATGAATATAATTTAAAGTTTTCATTTTACGTCTAATTAATAAAATATCCCTGTACGATTTTGAGCAGTGTATTTTTTATTATTATTAAATGTCATTTTCTTTCATGGCAATCTAATTCTACGTTCAAAAATTGATAGGTATTCATTTATTCCATTCTTAGCCCTCTCGTAATAGTTTTATTTAAATAAAATTAATATAAAACTTTATACAAATAAAAATTATATCATTTAAAATAAAGAAGTTTGGGCCCGTATTATGAGAACAATTGGTGCTCATTACGTTAATAATCAATAATTGTCGGAGTCTAAGGTTAATTTATAACTAAAATTAATAAAA
Source organism: Harpalus rufipes (assembly GCA_951394225.1). Classification (NCBI taxonomy): domain Eukaryota; kingdom Metazoa; phylum Arthropoda; class Insecta; order Coleoptera; family Carabidae; genus Harpalus; species Harpalus rufipes. The sequence goes on along the minus strand of OX596278.1, from coordinate 38,297,052 downwards.
TACCCCTTAAGGTTAAAATGAATTTAATAAAATTAAATACGTGTTCTCATCATCAGTAGTACAAAATTAGGAAAAGTTAAACAAAGTAGGGAGTCATAGTTGAATGATTACCTAATTATAAAGTTTCGTCCAATAATTTTAGTCATTAAAATTTAAATCGTCCTGTAACAAGAATTTTAAGTTTATATTAAATCGAATAGTTTGGAGTTTGGTATGGGACCGAGATCTGCGTTCATCAAATTCTTTTTAAATTTATTTATTATTAAACTCTCGTATGCATCTAAATATCTATCATTATTAATGTTTTAAAATTTTAATATTAGAATTATTAACTTTGTGATTATTAATGAACATATGTTGAGCTTGTCAACTGTCCCGGATTTTCCAGAACGTCCCACTTCTTCAACTTTTTTGATTCATCCGGTCCAAAGTATTTGCGGGACACTATCTGTCCCGGAAATCAGATCAAACGAATATTTATGGTATAATTCAAATATTAAGTGTTGTGTGTTTTATTTTTCATAGTTTGTAATATACAATGTCAGATACTGAGTATGAAGAGATTAAAGAAAAGGCCCAAAAGACTATGTACCTACCGCGATGATTGGGAGACAACATACAAGTTTTTGACAAATAGTCTGATAATTCTTCTAAAGCCTTTTGTAAAATATCTAATAAATTGTATTACTTATGACTTACGACAGCTAATTATATTTAAGTTTGAAATGGGAACACTCTTTTCTTTTAATGATTTTTGTTTTTCAAATACTGAAGATTTTTATAATTTGAATAAATATGTTTTTCGAATGTATAAATATTTGCTTATATTATTACTTTTGTTACTAGTTAAGTATGTAATATTTTAAAGATTACCATTATATAAAATATGTACCAATACGTATTAAAAAGTGTTTTACTTTACAATTAACTTGAAATTCATACAAATTCCCTAAGGACCCAAACTATATAATTATAAATACTCTACTAAATACGCGATTTATATCCATGAATTTTCATTTCAAAATCCCGGAAGAGATTTTTTCTGGCAACCCTACCTATGAATCGCTTCCCTATATAATGCCAGTTCTTTTCCTTTTTTTCTCAAAGTTGTTAGGACCTCTGTTGTTGAGTAATCTTGACTACTCTGTTTAACTTTTCCTAATTTTGTACTACTGATGACAACTTAGTTCTAAACACGTATTTCGTTTTTATTAAATTAATATTTAGGTTAAGGGGTAATTTTATTAATTTTACTCATTACGTTGGTCTTATAAAATACAATTTGTTTTCATATTTAATCTTTTTTGTAGCTAATTCTCGAGATAGCAATGGTGGCCCAGTCAAATTAAAAACCTGTATTTTACATTATACATTATTTACGTAGTCACAAATTTAATCTTTGTAGAAAAAAATTACACGTAAAAAAATGGCAGTTTTAGTCATAGATAATGCAATAATTTGGATAAAATATTTTTTTAACATTTTTCTGATAAAAAACAACTTAGCTTTTCATCAAATATTGCAAGATATTTTAGTATTACAGTTTTTTTTTTTCATAGAATACGCAAATTAGAAATGAATAAATTTTTATAAACGTCAGGAACCCGGACGCTGCGGGTCCGTTTATCGAATACGAGGCGTACCGCAGTATAGCTGTGTTACGGCCATGAGTGCGCATTTTTTATTTCTAATTATTGTATTGTGCACGTAACAAGGCGTGCGGCCGTACTTGTTCGTTTGACGGACCCGGTATGGCCGTGCTGCGGGCGTATTTGTGCACATAACAATGCGTACAGCCATGTTGCGGATGCAGTTCAGCCAAATAACATTTTTACTCGGATATTTGATCTATTTTATTTCATCATTAATTTTTTTAAGTATCTTATGTGGTATTCTAATGTAGCCAAATTTAAGGTAAATGTTATAACATTGTGGATTATTCTAAAAAATAACCGTATAATATAAAAAAAAAATCAAAAATTAAATTTTTCTAACATGAGTTTTCTTGTAATTTATTTTGGCGCTAATAAGATATCACGTGGTGTATGACGTAAAAGTGACTGATGGCATTTCTAACAAATTTTATGCATAAAACTACATCCTTCACAAGAAATACCTTTCTGTCATTAACGCGTTGTTATCTGATTTGTTTGTGACAGTTTTATTACGTTTTATGTGGTTACAAGTTTTCTATTTTCCAAATATCATCCTACGTCACATCCGGTAAAATTAAATTTTCAAGTAATATTTCAAAATTCTCACTCAAATTAAATAAAAAAGAATTCAAAATTTAAATTTGTAATACAAATATGTGAGAGAAAAAATATCAGAATATCTGATTGTTTACTTGTAAAAAATAATTCATAAGCATAAGTGGCGTTTGCAATTGCTATTATTAATTTCACATTTTTTATTCTTCATACTTATATTAAATATGATATTTCTATTACAGTTTTTGAACCGTCGATGTGTAACACTGAAAGAATGTATGAGTATGCTTCGACCATTAGAAGAAATGGAGCATGAATATAAAAATAAACCTTATAAAATTTATAATGATTCTTGTCTTCTGAACTGTCCACCTAATTTCGTGGAAGGTGTAGCAAAAGATAAACATGGAAATACCTATGCCATATGTGAACCTTGCCAAGGTAATAAAAATTAAATAGTCAGTAATATAAAAACGTTATATGAAAAAAAAACACATATTTTCAAAACTTGCCAATCTTATTTGAACTAATAACTAAACTATATTTTTTAGTGTTGATTAACATATACATAATAGTTAGCTGTAATAAAATTGGTTGAGAGACTTTTTAGTCGTATTTTCTAACTTTATTTATTTTTCACTCATAGTTTCCAAGACGTTTAATAAACTTAAAATATTTTGTTGTGTTTTTCTTACCCAGTAAATTATTTTGCTAAAAATTATTTTTGTAATTTGACATTTTTCATTTATTGAGAGTGTAAGAGTTATTACAAAATGTAAAAATCGATCTAAATCAGTTTTTTTCTAATGATCTTCTAACCGGTGCACATAAGGTGTTTGTTATACAGTGTGTTTAAAAAAAACTAACTCGGAGTAGAATGTGAACAGAGATAGTTATATCTTAATTTAAAAGTATCCTGTCAATTTGACAGGAGTTATTTTCAAAAATGTTATCAAGATATTTAATCTTTTTTTCGTGTGCCTGAGTGTTTGGTCGCGAATCTGGGGACCTGGGTTCGATCCCGACCGACGCCAAAAATTACTTCGAATTTTAATGGCACAAAATTGACCCTTACACGGTTCAAATATTTCATCATTACTGATATCTGTGTACAAAGCAGATTGGCACACCCGGCAATGGGTAATATGCCGTGATGATATATTTATTTATTTATTTATTTTAGAAATGGAAATAAATTAGAAAACGGCGAATGATAATATTGTTTTCCTGCCTAATGAATTCCATGATCAATTTTGATAACAGACATATGTTTCTCTGTTCATAGCCAACTCCGAGTTAAGTTTTATTTTAATATTGTATATGTTTTAAAATAATTTTTTCTAATAGGTTCTTGCACAAAAGAATGCCCTGGAACAAACGTAGACAGTGTTAGTAGTGCACAAAGTTTAAGAGGATGCACACATATCAAAGGGCCTCTAGAAATTCAGATACGTGGAGGCAGTAAGTAATTACAATGTCTGTTTCATAATAAATATATAAAAATAAACGTATTATATTCGTAAATAACATTCAACAATAGCTGTTATTGACGAGAATATTGTGATTATACGAGGCATAATAGAAAAAGATCTTTCTGTTATTTGTCTAAATCGAAAGCACTTTGTGTTTTCGTCATATTTTGTTCGAGCACTATATTTGTCAGTTTTTCTTCGCTTTTAATAGAAAATGACCTTTTTTCCGAAACGGTTGATTTTTGGACACATATTGTATAAAACTTTTCGACTTCCGCTCTATGTCTTTATAATGTGTTACACTTGTTTTTTTAACATCTGTATATACATATACAAGTGTTTCTCGCATACGGGATACTCCAATTATTTTCTTTATTATTGGGAATAGAAGAAAATCATTCAAATAAAAGTTGAAGAAACTAGAAGGGGACATTCACTTATTCAATAAAAACAAAAAAATTAAGCCAGTAGTTCTCATAGTATAACATAAAGTAATATTTTTTTAAATGGGATGGTATATACAGGGTGTTAATAAAAAAACTTTACACACTTTAGCAGGTGATAGTAGAGATGAAAACAAGAAAAAAATTCTAATACACTTAGGGCCAATACTCATTGGTTTTTAGAAAATTTATATATGGAATGTGTACATAATACACAGGATTGACGGAAGGTATTGTGCTGGCCACATCAGATTTAACAACTAAGGACTCTAGGTGTTTACGATCAATTGTAAACAAAGTTGCAGCCGTCGTCGAAGAGACTCACGCACTTGATCGTAAACACCTAGAGTCCTTAGTTGTTAAATCTGATGTGGCCAGCACAATACCTTCCGTCAATCCTGTGTATTATGTACAAATTCCATACATAAAATTTCTAAAAACCAATGAGTATTGGACCTAAGTGTATTAGAATTTTTTTCTTGTTTTCATCTCTACTATCACCTGCTAAAGTGTGTAAAGTTTTTTTATTAACACCCTGTATATATATATATATATATATATATATTAGGCCCATTCGATGGGGTATTTTCTTCTGAATTCAACCTTGTAATAATTTTATATCCTCACATAACAAAAGTATTGAGAAAAATGCAATTGAAATTTAAATAAATTTAATTGTTAGTTATTTTTCAGTAGGCTATGTCTGAAAAACAATAGAGCTTAAATAGTGAAACGAAACATAAATATTTGTTAATAACTTTACAAATAGTTCTATTATTATTATTAGGAATTATGCAGTAAATATAACAAATAGCGTAGTCTACTAAAAAAGTCTAAAAGATATATACCATCCTATTTAAAAAAAATATAATTTTACCTTATAATTTGAGAACCACTGATTTAATTTTTTTTTTTTTCAGTAAGTAAATGACCCCGTTGATTTACTATAACTTTTTTTTCTACTTCCAATAATAAAGAAAATAATCGCGGTGTCCCGTATCCGAGAAACACCTGTATACAAGGTGTAAATTTTAAAACGGGTTATAGGGCTATAACAGAAAAAACAGTTTCTTAGCTGCCAAAAGTTTCTATAATAATTTATAGAAAAAAAATCGAATTTTTTGATACCAAACATGTTACATTTCTCTTTCATATGGTCACAAAATAAATTTAAAAAATTGCGAAATTAAGAAAAATATCTCATTATTCATGAAACTGACTAACAAAACATTGTAATTTTTTACTAACATGAAGAAAAACCAAAATAATAATTATAACAAATAGTATGCAAATAAACGTTTATTCATGAGCTAGCTTAAGTCAATAACTGCTTTGTTACTGTCAGATTCATTGTTAATGAGATTTTTTTTCTTAATTTCACAAATTTTTAAATTTATTTTGTGACTATATGAAACAGAAATGTAACGTGTTTGATATTAAAAAAATCGTCGTAATTTTTCTCTCTATAATATGTACCAATTCTTTTTTCTATAAATTAATATGAAAATTTTTGACAGCTAAAAAAACTGTTTTTCTATGTTATAGCCCTATGACGTTTTAAAATTAGCAACCTGTAGAACAAATTACATATAATTCTTCTAATTGTCATCGTGTAACGCGTACTTTAAGCAAGACGCCCGATTCTGCCATATGCGTTTAACCCTGCGCTAAGGGTCTCTTTGTTAATAGTAAAAAGCGATTTATCTAATTCTGATAAATAATAGAAATTTACTAATAAATTTGTGTTATTCGCACTATTATAACGTGGAAATATTTCCATTTTAAATAAAATAAGGACTTCTTCAAATTATTATTAGGAATAAAATTTAAATCACAATATATGAATTTAAGAATGGGCGAACTAATTTGAAAAATTCTTGGAACACATGATATATTTTGTAAAAACTCATAATACTCGTCTTAACAAATTCGATTAAAAAAATTGTTACATAAATTCTGGATACTCTCAAACTCTAAAGAAGATATTATGATCATCAATTTTTTATTTATACTTATACAATAGTAAAGCACATTTAATTTTAAGAATAGAAATGAATTATATTTAAAAAAAAAATGTTTAGAACAACATCCTTCCTTGATACGAATACGAAAGATTAAGATGACCGGTTTTTTTAATTATAAAATTTTAAATTCGATTTACTCGTTACAAAATGTGTAAAATAAAATGTTACAATATTGAAGTAGGCGCAACTAATATCACTGTTGCATAGATTAATCTAGTATATTGTAAAATTATACCTAATTTTTAATACCATTTTTCTCGAAATAATTGTTATACAATCCTGTACAATATTTATATTGCTGAAATCAGAAAAAAAGGCTATCTAATGAACTAAACAATTATATAGGTTACCATTTAAAGAAATATATAATTTTGTTTTATTGTTTGAGAACCGTTGATTGAATTTTCTGTTTCTTATTTACTGATAAATTAGCTCCTTATTCCTGATCATTTTTTATATATAACAATTTTCTCTAAATTCATTAGTTCGCCCAAAAATTCACTGGTTGTTTTGAAGAAAACATTTTGTATAGCATAAAATATTTTTTGTTTATGATTTTACTTTCTAGGATTTACTGTAAAAGAATTAGAGGAAAATTTAAATATGATAGAAGTTATAGATGGATATTTAAAAATTGCTCGTTCGTTCCCATTAGTTTCACTAAATTTTCTAAAAAAATTAAGGGAAATACGTGGATTACAAATGGAAAGTGGAAAGTAAGTTATTATTTGTTATTTCAAATGAAAATGGAACTCATAATTTATTGATGTTTAGGTTTGTACTTATAGTCTTAGACAATCAAAATTTACAAGAATTGTGGGATTTTGATACAAATCGTACAATAAAAATAAATCCTGAAGGTCGCTTATTCTTCCATTTTAATCCTAAACTTTGTTTAAATAAAATAGAAAAACTCAGACAAATAGCAAACTTGCCAGAATTTTCTGATGTTGATGTAGCATCTAGTTCCAACGGAGACAAAGTTGCTTGTAAGTGAAAAAAAATACAAATAATCTTTTTTTTTATATATATATAATATACCAATATGTGCAGGCAATGTAACAGAATTACAAGTAAATGTAACAGGAATTTATTCAGGAGGAGTTATAGTAAGTTGGAAAAAATTTAAAATGGATGATCAAAGATCTTTGTTGGGATATGTTGTATATAGTATAGAGGCACCATTCAGAAATATAACTTTATATGATGGTCGTGACGGTTGTGGTGGTGATGGGTAAGAGTAATATTAAATATGCATTTCTTTTAAAGTTATTTATAAAATATACATATTAGATGGCGAGTAGACGATGTTAATCCAGAAGAAGATGATAAAGAAGGAAAGAATCTCTTTCATATACTCACTCAATTAAAACCGTACACACAGTATGCCGTCTATGTTCGTACGTATACAATTGCATCAGAAGTATCTGGAGCACAAAGTCGAATCATTTACTTCAAAACGAAACCTGACAGTATGGTTTACCAATCTCAAATTTAATTTTATAATAATTATTTGTCGTTTGTAGTTCCTAGCACACCAATGAAATTGATTGTTATCTCACCTGAAAGTAACAAATTTGAGATAAAATGGGAACCACCAATCGAACCACGAGGAAATGTAACTCATTATATTGTAAATATAACTTGCACACCTAAAACTGCAAATGACCGAGATTATTGTAAAGAACCACCTACAAAAATAACGGAAGAAAAGCCACAAGTTAAACCTGAATCTAAACCGGATACAAAAAATGAAAATTGTAGTTGTGACGTCAATGAAGTTAAGAAAAGTAATAAAGCAATAGAGGTCGAAAGGCTGTCGCAGATTAATTTTGAGGATGAATTACATAACCGAGTGTATGTTAAAAGAACAGAAACTGCAAGTAGGAAAAAAAGGGAAATTGATCACCCAAAAAAAATGTATGCTCCACAGAAAACTATTGGATCAGTATCAGGTAAGTTAATTTATTAGTAATTTAATTTGTCATTTGCCTCAGTACGTAATTGACTATGGTATAAATCAATAGTACCTATAATACTAATTAGTATTATTATAGTAATACTTACCACTGTACATTGAAAACCAAATGTGGTTGTTTCATGGGATTTTAAATATGTGATATTGTGTTTTATTTTATTTCTGAAATATCTCGTGCTGCAGATGAGCTGTTACATCGAATTTAAATTCTTTTATGGCCGGTTGCACTAAAAATTAAATATTAACCTTGGCTTGAACATACAGATATAAATTTCAAATGAAATATAATTGTTATTAAAATTTTAATTTACATTTTTTTATTTAAGCCTAACTTAAAATTTAAGCCTTGTTGGTGCAACTGGGCATCAATGTTATATTCAGGGTTTGTATACAGCTGTCGCCGTTTACCCTCCAACCGGATTCGCCGAGCCACAGTGCTTTACCCATGCCGTACTGCCGTTTGGGTTTCAGCCATTGCTACATTTATTTAAGATGTACGAGTATAAGTGGCCAGCATCCGAGTATGATAACTACAATTAGCTATATTTATTTTTTTACGACTAATCACATATTGTCGGTAGACAGGATTCGAACACACGGAACATGATTCGGGTGACATAACTGCGATCTACGAGATATGCGCTAACCCTCTCGGCCACCAAGCCGACAAAACTTTTTATTCTTGTAGTTTTGCTCAAAAAGTGAACGGGGAACCAATTTCCGCACTTTAAAATCCCATGTTAAACTTTTATGTTCTGGTTTTCGGTGCACACCTGTATTTTAAAAAGAAAAATAATGTTTTTTTTATATTTATAGTTTCATCCTTCGAACCTACACCAGTTTCAAATTCACACACAGCAGAAATTGAAAATTTTGGTAATTGTACATCATACAGCCACAGAGTCAATGAAACAAAGTATATTTTAAATAATTTACCACATTTTACAACATACACTGTCTATGTCCAAGCTTGCCGAGAACTTGAAGTTGGTGAGAAAGATAAAGTTTGCAGTCCAGCTAGTATTTTCACTGCAAGGACACTGAAAGCAGGTAAATAAAGCCGGATTAACATATCACGGGACTTGGCAAAACCAACAAGGGGAACTAGGAGGCTCAAATCGAACCGAGCCCTGACAATGCAGCAATGTCCGCGGTACATGTCTTAAGCTCGCCAAGTCTCGTGCGGTGAGAATCCGGTTTAATAAATATTAGTTAAATGAAGTCAAAACGAAATTATTGGAGTTACGACAAATATTGATAATTATAGTCTAATTTATAATTAATGGATCTAAAAAAACTAATGACATTATATGCCATAAAAGATTATTTTTATTTCTTTCAAAAAATACTCAGTGAACTAAACTTTATTCCAGTTAAGAAGACAGTGTGCGCTAGCATAGGGCTTCTAAAACTTAGGCTCTCATTGGTTGAAATCGCGGGAAAGTTTACATCAGAGATGTTTATGTATAACCTAGATACCTAACTTCGTCTCAATGTCTCAAACCACGTAAAAGTGAAGCCTCAAGGTCAAGAGGCGGCCATTTGTTAAAAAGGCAAAATATTAATGTACTATACAGTAAATATGAAATAAAACTCAGAATATGATTGATATATGAAGGTTATCACAAATAAATTGTAATTAAATTGGTGAAATATTAAATAAAACACAATACTTGTTCTTAAACATTATTTATTGATTAGAAAACAATATTAGTTTATTTAATTTATGTCTTTTGCTGACAATTTGATTCTGATTGGACCACTTTGCAATACTGTGCAATCTAATTTTTATATATTGCTTGCAAATATATAAAATTAGATCAATTTTATGATTATTATCCAAAGAAATTTCACATTGTAATTGAGAAAAAATATTTTTTTCACTGGCAAAAAGATTAATTATAAAATTTATTATTTTTCTTTCAATATTATTTGTATTTGAAAGTGTTTTTAAATTATTAGTGAAAATATTATTTTCTGTTTCAGTAGCTTTAATTATTTTAAAAACTTTGCTTGCTTTAGTTGGGGTAAAATCTTTTCTCCTTATATTTATAACCCAAGATTTTAATATGTCTTTATTTTTCAAAGGAAATCTAAAAGATATAAAATAATGTATTTACATAAATTATATTACTCTCATTCCACATACAAATATTTTAACTTTATTTTCCATTTAATTGTTATATAGTTAGATTGAAAAAGTACATAACCTTACCCAAAAAACTGGACCTTTCCCCCAGTCTGAAATGTATTCTTGCAACCAAATTCTGAACAAGAAGCTGGCATTTCACAATAACTAAAAAACACTACAATACAAAGGCGGCTGCATAGCCCGGGAACGATAGGTAACGAGAAAACTTCAAACCTTGCTTTTAGCTGTTAAACAAATATTTTCGTATAAAAATTAATGCTGTAGATAAATTTATGAGTATAAATAAATGATGTTCAGTTAATTTTATACGTTTCTTGTAAATTTTAGCCAGTTTCATCAACAAATAAATGTTTTAATGTGTTGACAAAATTTTCGTTACTGTTCTCTATCTCGTTCCCGGGCTATTAGTTGATGCCGTAAGTAGATCACTTTATAATCGTAAATTGTACTTTCAAAACATTAGTTATATATTACAATACATACTTTTAAATTGCCAGAAATCCATAAAGTTGAATAGACGTAAAATACTTACATGACTTTTTAACAAATGGCCGCACACGAAATTGCTGGCTTCACTTCTGCGCACGGAGTTAGGCATCTAGCTTATACAATACGTGAACATCTCTGGTTTACATAGAACTATTTTTGCTTGTCTATCTTTCTATCTCTTTCTTTGGAATTGCATAGGCGTACAAATTCACAGTATACGGTAATGTAATTTTACAATGTTTAATAATAATACGACATAATAATATATGTATATATTGATTTGTAATTAAGCAAAAATTCAAAGTGAAGTTAAAAGTATTGCATCACCTTAATGTAATTTTTTTTTTGTTCGTACGCCGTATTTACATGTCATATACATCTGTCAGTTTCGTGATAACCTTCAAATTTTGTGTTAATTATATTTGTCATTTGGAGGTAAATTCTTACTTTGTGTTGGCCTCCATAAATGAACATTACTGTAACAATGTAGTCTTATTTAAATTAAAATGTAGATTTTGAAAATAATTTGATTAATAAAACTGCTATTTTCAGATTTCTATTTTCTTTATTAATAACTATTTTTCTACATTTTTTCAATGAAATAGCATGTAATATTTATATTTATTAAGTAATAATAAAACTAATTAATTAAAAAAACCTTTCTATATATCTCCATTCGTAATTAAATATTAATATGTTCAAATTTAGCGTTTAATTTTAAAACTAAAATTTACGTTTTGTACGGGGTAAATCAGTCTACTGGTTACTGTCTTCATTACTGGAATAAGGTTTAATTGAAAATATACCCCCATTCGGAATGGGGGTGAACAGTAGCGACGTGTCTCGATCCTGGTGGCTGGTTAGGTTTGATGGAGCCTCGCTCCCTCCCTTTCACCCACCCAGATCGAGACACGCCACTACTATTCATCCCCATGACACCAGATATAAAACTCGTAGTTAGGAATTAGTCAGTAGTATCAGATCACTTGATGACTACAGCAGATTTTTTCGCTTTCGACCCGTGAATAATTTTATATGCTTTTTACAAATAAAGATAATGAAAGTTCAAGATAAATTCGTTTCAATTCACAGGAAAATCTACTATAAATGAAAAATAATAATTAAGGTGGTATTATCGTGACAATTTCATAAATATTTAATAGTTTTAGTTGGGAAAAATATCGATATCACTCTCCATCAATATCATTTTTTTGTGATATCTATATTTATCGAATCGATTTTTTATCGATACTAATATGATATTGAATATTGATATCAAATATTTTATTTTCCCAGCCCTAGTTTAGGGTTATTAAGAGAATTAAATTATTGTTATAAATATTATATAAAAAGAAAAATAAATATATTCACGAAAAATATAAATAACTTGTAATATATTTGAAAATTCCGTCGGAAATCACAAATTTTTGAACAAGTCATTCTATTGGTGGAAAGAGGATAATTATGGAGCCGTATCAATAGAATGGCTTGTTTCTGTTCAAAAATTAGTTCCACAATCTCTCGCTATCGTGTATGGAGTATAGGTATTTTTTTAAACATATATGTAGTATATTGAATGAAATATAAAGAAAAAAACTTCCTCGTGGGGTACTATTTGTATAATGCAATGTAGTGTTGCTCCATTTTAGCATTACGTATGTAAGCTCATCAGCTCACAGGCTATAAATATTTTTAGAATTTTGCATAGGTACTTGTGTAAAAACATATGAAAAATAACATATTTAAATTTTATTTCAATTTGTCGTAAATGCTTCTATGATAGTACCACCTTAAATAACTACAGTGAATGATCTCTTGCGTGGACTCTGATGGTCGTCAATATTGTCTGTCTAAGGAAGGAATGTCCACTTAAAAGAAAATTGTCTATTTAATGCGTTTTTTCGGTTTTAAAATGATTAATTTATGTCTGCATGCTTTTTATCGTTGTAATAATTAAAAATGTAGAACAGTAACTATTATTGTTACCTATAAATATAAAATTGTAAATATTTTATTATTGTTTACTTTAGGTGCAGATACAATATTTATGTGTTTGTATTTATTTTTAACAGAGAAAGTTGATAATGTGAAACATGTTCGGGTATCAATACCTATTAATCAAACATCTGGTATGGTTCGTTTAATGTGGGATGAACCAGAAAATCCAAATGGTATAATTCTGACGTATCAGATTCAGTATCGTCGAGTTGATAATGTGAATGTAAGTACAAAAAATATTATTACAAATAGGTAACTGTTGTAAAATATTGAAAACCACCCAGAAAGATGCACACAAGAACAAGATACACAGGAAACACAACACAGAATTAAGAACAAGAACGTACAAAATTATTTATTTAAACTGAACACAGAACGAAAGCTACAACGAAAAACTGAACTGACAAGATGTACACAATCAAAACAATTTATTTATATTTTATGACATGTTTTTATATTTACTGTTTTAAAGCAAACTGAGATTTTAATTACTTTAAACAAACTTGATCCAATTACATATTTTACAACAGTAACAAATGTACGCCATGAACATTTTGTCTCAATCTGGTGTTACATTTTCTTTTACTGTTTTTTTTTTTCAAATAATAAATAGCACCTAAATACATTTTTTTTATATCGTGCCTCAATAAAAGTAGGTTTATATAGAAATACTAACGTATGCAAATCACGTATTTGCCATTTTAACTGAAAATATATATATATCAACATATGAACTATTTGACGTATAATTCTTAACCCGCGATCACCTGACTGTACAAATGTTACGCGATCATCGGACTGTTAGATTTTTTCAATTAAAAACTCAAATTAATAAAACTACTAGTTTTTTGCTGTACACTCCGTTCAAAAAAATAGTCACTTTTTTGGTATATTCTTGACATATTAGGTTTAAACGGTGTATGCAATTATGTTGTTTGTATCTATTTTTCCTTATGTGATAGTATGCATACCTTGGCTTTAATATTTTACAATATTCATATTCAAAAAAATCCATATTTTTAAAAAATGTAATAATTCTATTTGATATGCCTACAAAAGTACACTAATATTTAAAAAAAATATTTGTAAATTCAGCTATACTTATATATTAACAAACAGCAAAAAGTACTATCTTGGTTACCCGACTGCTAGATTTCATCTAACATAGCGAACATACCGAGTTATAAAAATCCTCTCTTTTAATGTGGATACACCTCCCCCCAACACAAGGTCATTACTACGTTGCGAATATGTTTAATTTCAAAACTCAAGAAATAAAAAAGTTATAAGAAAAAATATTAAAATGTTAGATTTTATTTAACATGTTCGGTGATCGCGGGTTGAATAATATACATGGAGTGTTGAATTTTAAAATAAAAATTTAATTTTTTGAATTTTCTCAATTCTAACTGCGCCGATTTTTAAATTACATTTTTCAAAAATTTCAAATTATTAATTTACCATATTATAAGCAACAATTTTCTTTACAAAAATGTTTTAACAGATTGTAGAAATTCGGTTTCATTCATATAATACAGAGTGATATAGATGTGGCCGTTATTCTGTAACACTTATGGTTCTTTCAGATTAAGCCAATGGTAGAATGTATTACACGTCGCGAATATTTGGAAAAGAAACAATACATACTGAGAGATCTTCCACCTGGCAATTACAGCGTAAGTGTAATGGCCACATCATTGGCAGGGGATGGTGATTTTTCACCAGAAAATTATTTTCTAATAGAGGATGTTAGATCTGGTCACACTGTAGAAATTGTAATTGGAATTATTTCCACTCTTTTGGTAAGCTCACTTGTCTATACATATATGTTTTTTAATAATACTATAATTAATATGTAATTTAGATCACGTGTTTTGGAGTATGTGGCTATATATTTATAAAGAGAAGATATGCACCTAATGTCCCAAATATAAAATTAATAGCTTCAGTCAATCCTGAATACGATAGTACAGTATACGTACCAGATGACTGGGAAATTCCTCGTAAAAAAATTGAATTACTTAGAGAATTAGGGCAGGGCAGCTTTGGTATGGTATATGAAGGAATTGCAAGAGATGTAGTCAAAGGAAAAGCAGAAATTCGATGTGCAATAAAAACTGTCAATGAACATGCTACTGACAGGTAGATTATTATATAATTTTATTTTTTTAAGGGTTAATTTTAATTTTTAATTTCAGAGAACGTATAGAATTTTTAAATGAAGCTTCTGTAATGAAAGCATTCGATACTACTCATGTTGTACGACTTCTGGGTGTTGTATCTCAGGGTCAACCTACTCTAGTAGTTATGGAGCTCATGGCAAATGGTGATTTAAAGTCTTATTTGCGATCGCATCGTCCGGATGCAGAAACATACAATCCTTCACTAAGTAGACAGCCACCAACTCTTAAAAGAATTTTGCAAATGGCAATTGAAATAGCCGATGGAATGGCGTATTTATCAGCTAAAAAATTTGTACATCGAGATTTAGCTGCGCGAAATTGTATGGTTGCTGAAGATCTTACTGTAAAAATAGGAGACTTCGGTATGACAAGAGACATTTACGAAACAGATTATTATAGAAAAGGCACAAAAGGCCTATTACCTGTTAGATGGATGGCACCAGAAAGTCTTAAGGACGGTGTATTCACTAGTAATAGTGATGTATGGAGTTACGGTGTAGTTTTATGGGAAATGGCGACACTGGCTTCACAGCCTTATCAAGGACTTTCCAATGACCAAGTCTTAAGATACGTCATTGATGGCGGAATAATGGAAAGACCAGAGAATTGCCCTGATAAATTATACAACCTAATGAGAGTTTGTTGGCAACATAAACCTTCATTAAGACCTTCTTTCCTCAAATTGGCTACCATGTTATTAGATGACGCTAGTCCTACCTTTAAGCAAGTTTCATTTTACTATAGTACTGCAGGAACAGAAGCTATTCACAACGCAGGTAGATTAATATGTGAATATTTATTTCATAATAGTTTAATAGTTTATTGCGTAGCACAAGATGATCCTTCCACTCCTTTACGACTTACCAAAGAGATAGAGGATTTTTCTGTTGGAAGTGGTTCAGAACCAGATTCTGAACCAGAAGATTTAGTCGACGATGGTGAAAACAGTGACTTTGATGATAAACATATAATAAACTTTCCTGGTTATCAAGTAGCGTCGTTCAAGGGCAATCAGAAAAGCGTAGACACATCAGGACCAAGCTTATATTCTTATAAAGATCATGATCGCAGTCAAGATACGTCTGGTCCCAGTTTTGGTTCATACAGTGAACAACCGCGTATGCAAGAGCATAGGTCACTGTTTCATGTTCCAGAACATAAGCAAAGTAAAGAATCTTTGAATTCAGGAGGAGGTAGAGATTCTTTGTTAAAAGAATCCGAAGATTCCGTTAGTGCTGAAGTTAATACAACTGCAAATGGTTACGTCGGTGGGAAACCAACAAGTAGTACTAGAAAGACGACGCGTTAACATACGTTACACAACAAATCGATCACCGTATAAATATATTGTGGTTGTTTGAATACTTAGAACGTTAAATGTGCTCGTGTATGCATATCATTTGGTGTGCCATTGAAAAAAATAACTGGCGTGAATGACACTGTCGACTTAATATAGTGCACGTCGTGTAAGCAAATGAAAAATAAAGTGGAGGTTATATACAGAAGTGTTTAATACACGTTGCTTTCAGTTTAGATTTTAATCTATTCATACGATTGCTGTATTCGTACGTGAATATAGAATTTATAGATTTATATTGGGTTTGACTTTTGAGTTCGAAATATTACTAAATATGGCAACTATTCATTGTATCCTCCCTGACAAATAAATTTTTATCATATTTTGGCAAAAGTAGCTATATGCCTTCAGGTAATTTGTTTATGAATCCTTAAAAAAAATGTTTAATTTGAGGTTCACATAATTATTTATATCATTAATATTATTCATTATTATTTTTTCCTAAATTACGAAAGAATGATTTGGCATTTAGAATGACTTTGTGTGTAGACTGTCTAAAATTGTTTACTTTTTTGTTTGAATATATAAAAAAAACGATTAAATGAACAAAAATTTGCAATTTTTTCCAATAAATTTATGTGTACGAAATTAAACAAACATATGACTGAGTAGTACCTAAAAATAACATTTTTTATGAAAAGCTAAATTTAAAAAAAAGCTTAATAAAAATGTTACTTTTGCAAAAATAAATGATACTAAACGAGATACCTATTTTACTTTACAAAACGAGAATATAAGTATAAAATTTGGGATGAAACATATTGGCAGATAAGTATCCTTAACTTATGAAAAAATGCTGTACAATGGGGTACTATTTCACAATCAAAATTTGACTATCATAGATACGAAATTTAAAATATACAAATATATATAATGAGAACAATTTATTTAAATAATAATTCGTTCGCAGACTACAAGCGATTGAAAGTTTGTGTGACTTTTCATGTCCCAAGCAACATGATTGGTTGCCCGACTTTAAATATGAGACGCATGCTCAATCACGTGTGAAGACATGGCACGTCACACCCGAATTCTGAACTTTAAAATTTATATTTGCACGAAAATTCTTAATTCATTTTCAGTTATACTGGGTTTTTGCAGCATGCAAATTAGGAAATTAAGAAACTAAATTAAAATAACGTCATTTATGCAGTAAATTAAAATTGAGAATTTTGTGTGACATTTCGCGTAACCTAACTTTTGTAGGTGAAATTGAAATATTTATATAAAAGAATGAATAAAAATATATAGATATAAAAATTAATGAATAAATCCATTTAGTATTTCGTCCTGCAGAACGTACATTTTTATAGGTTATGTTTTAACATTTGTCATAATTGCGCGGTTGTCGTTGGCACAAAACTAAAGAATTATGAAATTAAACTAGAAAGTTGAAAATAGCCAACTTCTTAATTTAGTTTAGTTGTATAACAAATGTTTATGCTTTTTTAGTTTAATTATACAATTTAATTTCTTGATTTAATTGTCTGCTTAAACCCAGCATTATTTTGTCATAGTGATTTGAAACTTTTATATTATGAACAAAACAAAAATATTTCTAATTTCTTTTCAAATTTGCATTACGTAATTTGTCGAAACAAATTTTTGCCTATTTAATCGTTTTTCAGTGTCTTCAATTAAAAAATTTAACAATAACCATGTTATTTTGAAAATATTAATGATTAAAAATCATTCTAACAATGGTAATAACTGCAAGAGTGAAACAAATATGTGATTAGGACGTAATCGGCCGCCTTGAAATTAATAAAATTATTGAACAAATAATAACAATAGTAAATAATTTTCAAATGCAAGATATTTAAGTATTATACTTCAATATAAATATTACATGGATTCAAGTACTGCTAATAGATAATACCTAGGTACCACTTCTGTTGTATTGTGGTATTTACATGTTAATAAAATCAAGATAGTAGAATGTTAAATTACTCAGAAATCAAAGTAAAATTTCGTTTAAAGTATTATTACAAAGACATTCTTATTCACATGTACGAGTACAATATCTGAAAATGAAAAAAAAAAATGTTGTCACACTACCTTTTCTCTTTATATTATGACTAACTAGAAAGGCTATTTTTGTAACTGTAAGGAAAATGAATATTACTTATATGTAAATGAGTGTAATATACACTATTGCCACGGTGCAGACGGGAGTGGGTTGATGTAAGGCACCAGCCGACTATGGCTACTCACAAGGTTGACCTACAAACCATGGAAGAGATGTAGACAAACCAAGGGGTCAAACGTATTTTTTGTAATACATTGTGTTAAAAAAAGTAACTTGGAGTAGGCTATGAACAAAGAAACGTATGACAATTTAAAAATATTTAATTAAATGTCAAGTTGACAAGAGATATTGTCAAAAATGTTATCTAAAGAAATCAAAGCTTTTCTTCTTTAATCTTATTTTAGAAATGGAAAGAAATTAGAAAACGGTGAATAGCAATATACTGTATCCTTCTTTATTATCTTTTCTCCTTACAATTACATTTTAAGATCAATTTTGATAACTTGACGTTTGAACTGAATAATTGTCAAACATACGTTTCTCCGTTCATAGCCTACTCCGAGTTAAGTTTTTTTAACACACTGTATAAAAATATGAAATGGACCTATTACATTAAAAGAAAAAGATATTAATAAAAGTGAGATGTACATAGTGCGCAATGGACCTTTTACATGAAAAGAGAGAGATAGAGAAAAAATGACATATATGTAGTGCGCAGTAGTTTGTTTGCGCATACAGGAGGCCAGATATATTTCAAACAAAATTTGAAATGACGGAAATAAGAATGTAACTATATTAAATAAATTCACACAAATCGTTTGTGATGATAAATATTTCAAGACGAGAGGACGGGTAAATGGGAATCAGAAACGTGGTTATATGTTGTAAAGACGCGAAATAAACACCACATAAAGTGACAGATAATTGCGTAGGCCAGTTTGTTATTAAGTAAGTTACAAACAAGAATAAAACTATTGTTATTATTTTTAAATAAATTGTTTTGTCTTTATTAATAATTTCTTTACAATCAAAGTCAAAATTATTTCAGTTTTTGTGTTGTTTAAATATTTTTTTATCAAAAATAAATGCTTGTCCTTTTAATCATTTTTACTTGACAACATGGTAGACTCATCTCTAGTTTCACTACGTGGTGTATTGAAAAATTACGTCACGGTGCAATAAAAATGTAAAAGGTCCATTGACTTTTGGCGCATATAGTGTAAAACATTTAAATTTCAAATATGGCAGCAAACATACACAGGGTGTAACTCAACCTGTGGACGCACTGATCATGAATCAAAAAGAATTTTGTCGAAATTCGTAAAATTAACAGTAGTTTGCAAAACAATATTTTGGGTACTACTGGTTGTCACATTTAAATACAAAAAAAGTTTAAAAAAATAGTTATGCAGTATTTATTAGCGTAATTAATCATAATTACATTAATGTAATAATAATTTTAGAAACAGAAAAAAAATAAATTTGTAGGTACTTACATAATGTCACATAATTTACAAAAAAAAGGAAAAAAACTGCGAAATTTTTAACTTAAAAATTGTTCGATGTTGTCACCATTCACAGCAATACACAATGCAGCACGTTGTGTTAGGGTCACCAAATACTTACTGATAGAAAAAAAAATGATTAATTTGTGTATTACACAATACCTATTCAATCTTCTATTAGGTACATATTAATTATCTAATGTTTTTATCAAATATTGTAATATTAAAAGTTGCTATCATCCCAGTGGCCCAAAACTGTTCATTTGCTTGGGCCCATTTTTTTATTTGCGAATTTCAACAAAATTCTTTTTGATTCATGATCAGTGCGTCCAATACTATACACCCTTAAATTTTGTTAGACAGGTTGGGTTACATCCTGTATGTACAACAAATTTAAAAAACTGAGTAAATTTAGAGATAGCATATGCGACGAATACTTTAAAAAGAGAGGAAAAACAGATGGAAATCGGAAAAGAGGATATAAGTTTTATTCAGAAGGTTATGTCCACAATATAAAATAGATGAAATCGATACAATTGTATGTGTTAAATTGTTTTCGTACTTTGTTATGTTCCTGCATATTTGCAGTTCAAACTTGCATACTTATTATGTTTATTATGATACCAAAATTGTTTTGTTTCGCGTATCAAAACAATCGAAAAGTGATAGTAAATAGCATAGTTGTCAAATTATTTGTTTAAGAACTGATATTACAATCTCTGGCGAACATGAATTTTACATAGCATATATATATATATATATATATATATATATATATATATATATATATATATATATATATATATATGTATTTATTTATTAGATATATTTCTGTTTGTAACACAGAAAAAACTATTTAATTTTATTGTCGTTTTGTTCATAATTTTTAACAAGTATAAATTTATTTTATTTCATTCTCGTTATTTGGCGACATGGTGTCACCCACCCAATGATTTAGAAAAAATCCACTAGATGGCATATCTAAAAAGACGTCACACAATCATTAAAATGCTTTACAGCGTTTTAAATACATAATTACGTGCGTTTACTAGCGAGAATCGTGTAGCAGTTCCGAAACGATGTAACCAAAAGTTTTTTCAATGGGAAGAAGTATAAGTTAATTATACAGTAGTATTTTTTTATATTATTGCTGATTGGGAAGTTCAGTTCAAATAATATATGTATGAGAAAGTAAATTCTTATGAACTAAAATAATACTTGCTTACAACATATTTTCTATGGTCGTTATAATCAGCATCATATTTTTAATTGATTTGATTGAATAAAGCATTAATGTACTCACTTTTCTTACAGTGAAGACAAAAGTACATAGGAGTGCAAAAAAGGTTAATTACGTGTTATTATTACACTTTTGAACAGTTTTTTTTTTTAAGATTGAATCATAATCAAAATGTTAAATTTAAAAAAGTAATGAGTAATAGTAAAATAAGAATTTTAATATTTTCATCATAAAAAATAATTCTTTGAAACAATCCGAAAAAAAAAAATTCTGCAACCTGCAACTCAAATGTACATTATTTCAGTTATACTAATCGTATTTTTAAATTAATATCTCACTTTTTACTATAATCACCAATATCATGTATATAATTTTTCTATTAGTAAATATTTTCCATTTCATTCATTTGCGTATACATATAAAGTATTATTTTTTATAGTTAAAAAAGTAAGCCATTACGATAAAAGTACATATTAATTTTCATAGTGACGTGGCTGGCCGCGGCTTTATAAATAAATGTTGTTGAACATATCGTGGCGCCAGGAGTTGAAAATTTTTAAGTTTTAACTAACCATGTCGACCGTGTATGCGTATTAGGCGAATTTTAGTAGTTTAGTAATTGAGTGTTGATGACTTGCATAATATATCGTGCAATTTTTATTGCTAAAATGGATTTCAGTAGTAAATTACTCTGTAAAGTTGAGATATTAAATAATGATAATTAAAAGACCTTAAAAATAATCCATTGCGTATTAGAATTCAAATAGTATTTTATGTATCTAGGACGAATAGTGAATCTTTAAGGTATAAGCAAGTTTAGGCCAGGGTAGCCGAGACCGTAATTACTTGTGAGTACCTTATAGACACTTTTCATCTGAGGCACACACAATGTTATTTCATACTATCTAATTGTTAAATTATTAAAAGAATTGCCAGCAATTCGTAGCAGTATTAGTTTTATTTAAGTGTCGCAACTATACGAAATTCCTAGCAACGCTACATTGACAATAAATAATAATAAAAAAGTGATTTACAGATTAAATTTTTTTTTCTGATAACGTTTACATTCTTATTCGCTATAATGGATGAGAAATACATTCGTCCAAATATTTTGGATGAATCTCCTCAGGTGAGAACAATTTAATGCCGCACAAATCAATGATTAAGTATGAAGCTAAAATTTGAAAGTCCTAGGACTTCCAAATGACATTTTAAAGTTCTAGAAATCTAAAGTTTTATTTTGTTCTATAAATTGTTAAAAAATGGTTACTTTAAAAACCAGTATGACAAAAAGAATTAAATTGTGATGGTTTTTACATATCTTTGAAGTTTAATTAATTACATATTTTGATTACGTTGTGTGTGTAGTTAATAGAAACTCATATATATATCTGTTACGTTTTGTTTTGTACTTGAATTGAACATCAACTCTTAAATGCTGCAGAACGCCACGCACACTGACATGAAAAAACGCCAGCCACGACATCATTTTTTAATATTCATCTTTGACAATAAGTACTGTCAAATAGTTGAATTTCAAGTACAATGTTTTAATAAATTATTATTATAAACTTTAAAAAAATGTTCTAAATTTTAATACAAGTCAAATATTCTGTGCTGCTAAGTAAATAATCATATTCCATTGACGATTCATTTCTCAATTTTCCTATTCGCCAGAGTATACATTATTTTCACGAGTAATTAAAATAAATTGTGTCATTATTATTTTTATTTTTTTCGTAGTTGAACTGCCACTTTTTGCGTGACAAACATATTCATTTTAATTTTAGAATATTTTACTCAAATCTATTTTCATTTCGAATTGTAGAATTCTTTGTGAACCTCAATATAAAATATTTAATGTATTTTTTTCAAATTTTATACATTTCAATGTCGTATAAAACAGTACACCAATATTCACATATATTGGTGTAAACCTTACATAGGTATAAATAAATCCTAGATAAAAAAGAAAATACAGAATCTAGACTAGTCGATAATTATTAATTACGATGAAGTTAATGAAAACAAAATTATTACTCATTTTCACCAAGGCAATTTTTTATATTAATTTTTATATTTGATTATTTTTTCCTATCGCTTAATTTAAAATGCATTTATATAGTTTTATTTCCACTATAATTTATTCTTTTATTCCCGTATAAAGCATTTTATTGTGTTATTTTACTTTTATTATAACTTTTATTGTTATAATTGTTTGATTATATATATATATATATATATATATATATATATATATATATATATATATATATATATATATATATATGATAATTACCGTAAAATATCCTTGGTGTAAGTGAGTACTAACAATATAGAACTTATTTGATGTAAAAAATGGAACCTAAATGCCTTAATGATAAAAATCATGTAACTGAAATATGATAAATTATAATGCCTGAAAGTTTATTTCTTGGTAACAAAGTGTACATTACATTACAATTGCTACATGCACTCAGGGGATGTACAGTTTTATATTAATTCAGTAGCGTTTGTGATTTTAAATAAGTAAATTATGTTGCCAATGAATTTAAAATTATAATAATTAAGGAAATAATATGTATGCATTGCAGTTTGCAAACGCCAATGAGCGAAATGCGTCCACTGAGTGCGTAGAAATATTTCAGAGTCTGAGTTAATAGTTCCTCTCATTACAGAATCGTGGGTGAGTATAGAATGACCAGACAATTAATGAAAATCGATTGTATCAATTTGCTCACCCCGATGTAACAGATAATATTAGTTTATTATACCTATTACTATTTATATTATTGATTATATTTTGTACCATGTGAAATAAATGTACACATTTCAATTATTTATTTTATATAAATTAGTCATCATTTAAATAGTGTAATTTATTCTTTTAAAATTTCAAATTTTCAACAATTTCTGGAAGTTTTCCTTTAACGATTTCTTCTGCACTGTTATTCAATTGTTCTTGCATGTATTTTTTTTTTTTAGAAATTATTTTATTACATCCAGTGTTTGATACCTTATAAAATTTGATAAAACATTAACATTCAAGTAAATAATGTAAGGCATATGTGCTATATCAGTTTAGATCTTTAATGTATATTACTCATTTTTAACTAAATATCTTGCAATAATCGATGATTTCTTTTATCTTAATTAGGACTCATTGCAATATCTATATTAATTTATTATATAATTCATTGTTTCTACTTTTAATAATATTCTTCTTCCTGAAGCCATATCCAAGTAGTTAAAGTCAATCAATTTCTCAATTCCGTAACAGCGTTTACAAAATAGTTTCTAATTTCAAGTTATATATTCTCAATCCTACACGCTAAAAGCTAGGAAATTCTATTAACCTGGTGTAAGTCATATGAATGGTAAGAAGTGTGATTATTATTTAGGATCATATAGGGGTTATATTTTTCTGTAAACAAATCTCATCGCTTCTGAAACCATCTGATTGAAAGGTGAGAATGAATTTGAAAATATTTTTGGTATTCATTTTACCCATTTACATCTCCCTGAATACGAATATTAACATTTATTTCATTTAATATAAATAATTTCACTGAAAAGGTCTTTGAGATCAATTCATTAACGTAGAAAGGGAATAACCATTCACATTATTTAATGTTAAAACTCGTTTGTAAGATAATTAGTCAAATAAATCAGCATCAATATATTCATTTTGAAATTTAAAAAGCCCGTAGAATTCAACATATTTGAAATATATTGTCACAATGGAAATTGTGTTTAAGAGGAAATTTAAAACAAGCAAAAAATAAAGAATTTATTTATATTTTTTAACCGTATGTATTGTATTGCCAGAATATTGCAAAATATTTTTTTAGCAGCTCAAAATCAAAATAATTCAAAATGTAACGAACGCACTCATTTCAGCTGATAAAATATTAATTTCAGTCATTCGAATCACGTGACGTAACTGCTCGCGTCTGCTAGGCAGGTTGGGCACAGATTGGGAAGTTTGGAAAAGTATGTTAGGGTTAGGAGATGCAGAATTAGATTGAATCCACTATTAATATTTTAAATTATAAGTGTATTACGTTTATGTTTCTTTTGGCTTCAATAATTAGGAGTGTTCATAATATCATATATGCTGAAGTTTATTTAAAAATGTTTAATTAAAATTATTGCTTGATTCTAGTACATTAATATTTGGGTTATTTATTTTTACACTTAGGAGTTATAATTTTTACTAATAGATTTTTAGTCGGTACTTCCATTTCCCGTCATTAACATAACTGAGCGCTTACGCTTTTATTAATTTTGATATTTTCTTTATTTCTAAATTGGAATTTTAATTAAAAAGTACGAAATGCATTTCTCTTGTCCTATGACTAGGTCTGTGAGAAATTTTAGCATTTATTTTTTGTTTCTATTATCATTAAATTCAGATTCCTCATAACACTCTACAGAGACACCGCTTTAGGCGCACTAGTGTACAATCACAAGCATAATAATAATTTGTTTAACGTCCAGTGAACTTCTTAACTTTTAAACTGAAAATTTATGCTAGATAATTTTTAACGTAGGATTCTTTCATCTATTTTATTGTATTCATTGAAGATGATGTCATTACTAGAGTAATTATTCATAAACGTGAAGGAGAACTTGTTGAATACCAACCTACGACAATATTCGGATGACTGTATTTCCGATGTTTTTTCTTTGATGATATGTTACCCGAGTTTTAGGGATTATTCTTCTATTTTTTTTTATATTTTTAGTCGCATCAAAATAGCTGATGTATACTTCATTTCATTGAAACAAAAATAGGTTTTACGTATAACTATAAAGAAAAGAAAAACAAGGACTAATTAAAGATTATGCTAATCATCTTAATTCTAACTGAAGTAAATAAAAATTATTAGTTCTAACTTTGAAGGAAAAACTTTATAATTTCTAATATTAAAAATACTTGTTTTGGTACTTATATTCCGTGTTTCAATATTTTTATTGTGTCATTCAACTAAAGTTCGTTATATTTAATGGAGGTATTAACTGCACTTTTATAGTTCTTTCCTATTAATACTTTATACCTAATTTAATTTAAATTTGTTCTCAATAATTCTAATTTGAATTTTAATGCAATGTTCTACATCTATATTTACATTTCAAAATTACCACCGTTAGTTATAATAAGCACAGTGCCTAACGGTGCTACCAGTGCTATCTAGTAACAAAGATATGAATTATAATGTAAGTGTGTGTGGTAAATAATAGAGTTTACTATTGATTTATACTTTTGACATCGAACGTTAAATGTTACCTCTCTCATAAGGTAACTACCGGTAAAGATACATGGCCTTAATTGTTTGTTAGGTTAATTTTATCATTAGGTGTGGCTTATCACAGTTACAACAGTGCTTAAAACGCAAAAAAATAATAACGACGATTCTGTACTATATAAAAAAATTGTTTTTCCATAATGGACATAAATTTATCAGCTTTTCAAGAGCCTAGAGGGGTTATGAGAGTTTTTCAATTTGTAAGTATAATTAATGTGGTATAAAAACTAAATGTAATACATTATAATCATTTCAGATATTTGCTATATGTGCATTTGCAACTACAACAAATTACTCTGGTGAAGTTCAATTTTTATGTAAGAGCCAGATAGCTGAAACGTATGAATACAGTTACCCGTTTCATTTAATCAAGAGTTATACTTTTAACTGTACTGGTACAAATGCTGACAAAGTTGACATTGTAGGAAATTTCAGTTCTGATGCACAGTTTTTTGTTGCCACTGGGGTTTTAGCTATGTTATTCGCTCTGGGCATTACTGCTGTGTATGCTAAATTCGATGAAAAGTATAAAAATAATGCTCAATGGCCCATGGCTGTAAGTAATTTTTTTCTCTAATTTGTAATGTAAGAAACTGATTCTTTTATTATTTAAGGATTTTATCATAACAGTTATCATAGCAGTTTTATGGCTGTCAGGAAGTGCAGCGTGGGCAAATGGTTTATCTGGGTTAAAAATGGCAACATATCGTAATCCAACTTGTGAATACTGCCAAGTTCATTCAAGCAATTTTTCATCTCTTAACATATCTGTGGTAAGATTTTTATACACTTCTATTTATTTGGTCATTATTTTTATTAATTAATAGCAAGTATTTTTTTTTAAATAAATGGTCACAATATGAATATTTTGGCATTTATAAATAATTGTCAATTTCAAAATCGCCTTGTCAGTAGAATATTATTTAATTGGTCGGTTTATACTTAACGGCTCGAATTTTGCGGGCCTGAGTATAGTGCGTTAGGTTTATAGTAAAATATTTAGAAAATTTGCTTCTTGATTTGCGTGCATTTTTTTTTATAAATAAATAAATATATCATCACGGCATATTACCCATTGCTGGGTGTGCCAATCTGCTTTGTACACAGATATCGGTAATGATGAAATATTTGTACCGTGCGGGCGCTTACCAGACGTCACCTCACTGGCACTCAATGCTGGCGTGAAGAGTGCATCACAGGGGTCAATTTTGTGCCATTAAAATTCGAAGTAATTTTTGGCGTCAGTCGGGATCGAACCCGGGTTCGCGACCAAACACTCAGGCACACGGCCACGAGACTCCATAAATTTTTATATTTTATTGTAAATACTATTTTTTTAATATATGACCATTTATATTACGTATTGCGTTTTCAATATAAATACTGACCATTTATTTAAAAAAAAACTGATTAAAAACGTTTATAAATACTGGTTCCGTCATTTTTTAATATATGACATGCAGAATATTACGCAGTTAAGCAAAACTTATCGAAGGAGTTAATTTTATTTTAATTTTTAGTTATAATAATGGGAATGTCTTCAACGCCCGAATATTCAAAACCAGAATATACATGCACAGAATCATTCAAATTCCAAATATTCAAAAACAGAATCACGCATCGCCAGAAAGCGCTTCACCCGAATCATTCAAAACTGAATAAGTGAGCGTGGCAAGCAGAGATCACTTTAAGTTAGGTTTGGTTTGCTTAGGTGATTCTGTCGATACGCTTTATTCGGGATTTGAATGTTTTTGTGCATGCATATTCTGATTTTGAATATTCGGGCGTTGAGTATCATAACGGCATATTACCCATTGCTGGGTTTGCCAATCTACTTTGTGTACAGATTTCGGTAATAAAGATGAAATATTTAATTATATGTTTTAATAGATGTTTTGTTCTTTATGTGTATGTTAATGCTTGTATGTGCATTTTTTAAATTTTAGTTTACACATTCATTAAAACTACATAACGTGGTGTTCACTTATAACGAACCCGCTTATAACGAGCTCTTGTTTATAACGAGCTCTTGCTTATAACGAACCACTTTTAAAGGTATGAAAGAAACGGCCATAAATTCAATGTTATTTAGTCCCGCACATAACGAACCCGGATATAACGAACTTTCGTATATAAAGAACTATATTTTATAGATTTTTCGCATGCAACGGGTAATGTTTTCTATCTTGTATGCACATATTTCTATTATCGATTATTGTTGTTCAAGGCTTTAGGCCATACGCCATAACTTCATTTATACTTCTTGTATAACATGCGATATTATACATATTTATGCTGATTTTTTTTTTATTAAAATATACAATAAATGATAAAACTTGTTCTGTTGTTACGAACCTATGCTATAACGAACCATTTTTGATGGCATTTTGTGGTCACTACTCGTAATTAACTTGGTTTCGTGTTATTACTTCATACATTCGAATACTTCTTCATTTACAATATATATATTTGACCATCAACGGTTTTATGGCTTTACCAGGAGAACGTGTATGCCACAATATGATAGCATAGTGATACTGTGCTTATCTATGCGTTTAATACTTTTCGAATAAAATTTATCAAATTTGCTACAATATTGTATACTTGTTTTAGGTCTTTTATTTAAATTTTAAATTTGTATACTTGTAGGTTTTTTTTTATTAAATTTTATGTTTTATTGTTGCATAATTCTGAAACAGTCTATACCGTAGATTAAATTTTGAGACAAATAAACCTTACAACTTTTTGAAAATTTTCTTGTGTGCAGAAAATACTTTTCTAACAATGATTTGTAATAGATTTTAGGATTCCTTAATTTCTTCTTATGGGCATCCGATTTATGGTTTCTGTACAAGGAAACTGAATGGTTCCAAGGAAAACAAGCTGCAATGACGTCATCACCAACAATGTAAACTCATGTACCATTATCTACATGTGTACATATCAATTAAATGTCTTGTGTAACTAGTCAACTAGTGCAGCAAAATATACTTTGTTTATTGCGTTTGACATATAACATCGATATTGTTTTATAGTATTCAGCTGCTGGTAATAGTGTTACTTTTCATATTACATTCCAGTAGCTCAACTAGATGTAATTAGTACTAACAGTAACTAACTCGACCATAAATAGAAATACATGTATGTAGATTATTAATATCATAGATGTATTAATACTCACTATTACAGGATACTCCATCTGGTACAAACAGTTGTAATTATTTTGCCATTATAGTATCCGAATTAATAGTACTGTTATATACATGAATTTCACATAGTATTTATATAATAGTAATTGAGGTGTAAGAAGAAATAAATAAGCACTTAACTTGTTTAACTTACCAATATAAGTACAATGGATTTTTTTTATATTATAATAAATTTATTTTATCAATAAACATTTGTTAACGCTCAAATTTCATAAATTAAAATTGTTGTTTTTACCATCATATTTATTTGATTTATGTAAAAATGTAATAAGTCAGTTCGTTTCGATGGAGATTACGCATAGAGTCCGCACACTTAGAGAAGGAAAAAAAATATGCGCAACAGTAAAATATGCACTTCTAAACCTATAATTATTGACTTCAAAATTATGTATACTAACCGCATCTGTCTTTTTTAACGCATGCACTTCTTAACACCCCTATTTCCACGAGTTGAACTGCGCTTTTCCCTTCTCTAAGTATGCGGACTCTGCCTACTTATTCACTGATTTTAGTTCGTTTATTTTTTTGGGTGTAGTGTAAAAATCAAAGAATTACTATTAATTAAAATAAAAGTTTATTAAACGATAAATAAATAAGAAACAAATTTTTAAAAGATAATAAAAATAACGAAACTATGAATAAACAAATATAAGCACTAATTAAAAACTAAGAATATTATTAAACAGTAAGATTATTTATTTCACTATTTATTTATATCACTAAGGCTTGGTTGTTCCAAGTTCAGATAAAGTAGCGGTTTACTATCTATTAGATACACTTATTCTACCGTCTTAACTAGAGAATAAAATTTTTGGGTTGCTCCATGATGTTTTGTTCTCCGGATAGCTAACTGGCAGATTGCTATCAGAAAGATTAAAATTGTGTTAGGGTGGAGTTATTTTTGAAAAGGTGGCAAGTTGGCTGTCACAATTTTAATAGAAATTTGATTAGTTTTATGCTTGTCTGTGTTTTGGCGCAGTTGTAGTTTAGACCACAGTTTGAACGTTTAGAAAAAATGATAAATACATGCAAAAATGAGTGGTGAAAATTATAGATAAAGAGAAAGAGCAGTTTATTTTACTGCCGCGGAAATAACTAATTTAATTAAATTAGTCGACAAATATAAAAATATAATTGAGTCCAGGAATACAGATTCCGTCTCTTGGAAAGAAAAAGACATCATCGGGGATCAAGTAGAAAATTATCTTAGTTTTAGTTATGGCCAGTATCCACGATATACACTCTGTTACATAAAATCGTTAAGCTATCAACAACTGGCATATCGACAAATAAGTATTTATTTCTCAAATTATCTAACAAATAAAGAACTGTATTCTTTGATATCCGAAACCTCAAAAAATTCTGAATCATCCCATTTTTCAAAATTGTCGTTCTCGTACTGCATACCGTTTTCGAAAATGAATATTATGCAAAATGATATCCAATACTTCATCATCACTGTTGTACTGATTTATTATAATAATTATTAATATTAACAAACAGCTTATATCATCAAAACAATACAAACGTTCCATACCATATGTTCCGTTTCTCTTCATTTCGTGTTTCCATTCGTGTGCACTCGGTACGATATTCTTTGGATAAAACTCTGAACTGGTAGTTTGACTGACTGTTAGTTATCTTGCCGTTAACGAAAATTTATTTTATTTATTTATATCACCATTTATTTCACACCACTCAACTGTCTGACTTCAGCTAACTCTCACAGAGCTGTTTACCGCTTTTATATATCCGCTCTCATTTGTCTTCCACTTTCGAGAACCTTCGATGCGATAATAACAACCAATGAATTTTTTTAATAACTTGATTATTTTAAATATTATGGAAACTTTTTTCAAACGAAGTTTATTTTATATTAAAATTTCTAAAATAAAAGTTTGTTAAACAATAAATAATTAAAATAAGATAATAAAAGTAATTAACACTATAATTAAATAATTATATACACTAATTTAAAACTAAGAATATTATTAAATACTTAAACAATAAGATTATTTATGTAAACAATATTTATTTCACTACATTTATTTATATAACTATATTTATTTTTGTTCACAACTCGTAGACTTTATTTGTATCATTCTATATAACAGGAAGTTTGCGGCTGTCCTTTCTGACGAGTTTATATAGCGCGGCGGCCTTCTGGAACTTTCCGACGCCACTATAACATCGAATACAAAGAATCAGATAACCCTAAGTAATTAGACACGTCGTAATGAGTTTACTACGCCGATCATTGCGAAGATTGCGTCATCGCCTAGCGCGGCGCCGCTCTGGAAATATTCTACCAGTGCTGGCGTTCGCCTACTCTTCAGGGCCGCAATAGTATAAAAACAATATATATATATATATATATATATATATATATATATATATATATATATATATATATATATATAAATTTAAGGTAGGTAATACTAAAAGCATATACATGGACAGATTCTAAACGTATAGTTCGTTTCACGTAAGAAAACAGTCGTTGGTTTAGATAGGGAAATAAATTCTGCTCTAATTGTCAAAATGCACACCTAGTTCACAAAACCAAAAATAATATCGGCCGTCAGTTATGAAATAAATTAATATTCGGGTATGGTACATTTTTACAGATTTAAACTGAAAGTTTGGGTTCATGATTTTAAATTACATGTTTATTGAATGCATGTAAAAACGGCCGAATCTCAAGCGCCATGTGCTATTTTCATATGTGAAATGAAGTATAAATGAATGCCTACGATAATTTTTTTTAATAACGAAAAACTGATTTTGCTCGCATTTTTCAAATGTGTCAGAAATCGATATACAGGAAGTTGACCGTGACACCGGAACATACGATTTAACATGTAAAATCATACATTCGTCATTCCCTGCTTCTCTAATTGCTTTACGTAAAAATGCTTCAAATAAAAGTAATGGAGCTCAAAATTCTGCATCTGAATCAATAAGCAAAATTAAGTTTTCATCCTCTATTTTTATTATAATTTCTGTTTAAACGAAAAATAATTATTTAAATATTTATATTAACATTTGTTAATTTATCTGTTTCAATTCCATGGCTATCACTATTTTTGGAGTGATTTTCGAAATTTTCATAACAAATTTCTGCACACAGCTTGTAAAATGAATTTGCTTATTGTTTTAGCTGTTTTAAGATCTACAATAATTAGAGAGGCAGGAAATTACAAAAATATGATTTTACATGTTGAAGTTCTGTTCCGGTGTCAAGGTCAACACCCTGTCTAAAATTGAAACAAAATACATTTTCATCCTGTATACTTACCTAAAATATAGTGATGTATAAATTTTGAAAAATTAAATATTAACGTTTAAAATTTAAAAGAATATACTACACATTTAAATTTTAATTCATTTTTACATCGGCAATAAAAAAAATAATTTTAGTTGCTTTTGCTAGGAGTTTACAGCCCTGCCCGCGAAATTCAAAATAAGTGAATAGGTTTTTCATGTTTTATTTAAAATTGTATAATGTAATAAGATCTCTTCCTATATAATAATAAAAAGGAAACAATTTGTCATAAAAATAAAATAGTTTCAATAATCTTTGTATCTATTTATTCACCCAAAACAATAATTTAAATATTATTTTTAAAATATCTTCAGTTCTAAATGTTGAATTTTAATTAAATTTGCATGAAAAATTTATAACAGGATAGGAAATAAAATATGTGAAAATAAAAAAAAATGAACTTCGAGAACAATTTTAAAAATACAAAAAACCTACTTTTTTCATGCATTTTAATGTGTTTCTTCTATACTAAACGTTAAATTTTGTTTAAACTTTAATGTTTTGAAGAATTATGTTATACATATCATAAAAAAAAATCAAAAATTAAACTTCGAGAACATACTTAAAAAAAATTAAATGTTTAATTTCATTTTTTTTTCAAGTGTCTGAAGTTCTAATGTTAAATTTTGTTTAGTGTTAGGTACTATACATATTTCTATATGTCTCAGGTAAGTATTTTAAATATTTATCTGTTAATATAGAATATATTCGTAATTTAAACAAATTCGGTAAGTATTTTCATGAAATATAAGGAAGTGGCGCTATGAGTAGACCTAGCGGTGAATAGATAAACTATAATGAAATCGGTGGCTCCATATTTCCTCCCGACTTTATACGTTGTCTTACATATTTTTCGCAGCATTTATTTTATATTGCGTTTCGTAGTGTAAAGTTGTATTTTGTTGTCTATTGTATTCACGTGTTTTGTAATAATGGCAAGCGAGCAGCCAAAGTTATTTTGTCGCAAAAAGATCAGCAAACGATATAGTTGTTTTGATTGAAAATGAGGAGCAACTGAGAGAATGATAAAGAGAATACATGTAGTTGGAAGAAATATGAATCTGGTGTTGAATGTTGATAAATGCAAGATATTAGTATTTGAAAAAAGTAAATTGTCGACAGAATGAGAATGAGTTTGTTTATTTGGGTAGTATGATTAGACAAAATTATTATGAAATTGATTAGAGAGGTTGCTAGAAACGTAAAAGTATCTAAAAATGCTAGGTTCAGTGTATAATGGAGTGGTTGTGCCCATTTTGATGTACGGTAAAGAATTTTGGGCTTGGAAAGGTAAACTTAAAAGAAAACTGACTGCGGAAGAAATGAGAAATTTCTCATCATCTCGGTGGGTTCGGTTCGACCCTGATTTTTATGTATGAAACACTGGAAATTTCGCAGAAAACTACCCAACCCACCTATACACACTGTACAAGCACTGCTAGTAACCCTACCACGTGGCATACACTACCTGTCGCTCTCTAATGGTTAAAACACAATATCTCTCTCTCTCTCTCTCTCTCTCTCTCTCTCTCTAGGGCGCATCTACTGAACAGTTATGAGATCATTGGTTCCCAGTACAGCGTTATATTCTATCTCTTACAGTCTCCATAGCTTCGTCTCCCTCTCTCACATTCTCGTGCAGGACGAATGTGTGATTGTGTGCTTCATGATTTCAATTACTCAATTATGCGCTTTTGGGGGTATATTTTCTCTTGTAGCTTGTTGTTTGTAATTAAATAAATAATAGTATACTCTACAACTACGACAAGTATTGGAATAAGCCATTCCAAACATGTTAATTTAAACATGTCATACATTGCTTATTACACAATTCATGTCTTTGTTTTGATTTATTTGGTAATAACTGGCTCGCCGTTATTCCATATTTGTCTTTATTACCTACCACTTGATATTTTTGTCGACAAAATATTATATAGTTAATTTTCTGAGTAATATATTATTATTTAGCTAAACTTATTGCTCTGACGATCTCAAAAAAAAACCTGTAAAAGTTAACAGAAAATTCCGAAACCGTTACTATAGCAACCGAACCATAATATTTGATATACACAAAAGTAGTCCCAATATAGCAGCTCATTTCAAGGTTGCATGGGCAGTAACAAAATGAAAGGGAAATTATATTGTACTGTCTCAAGCATAAAGCGTAGTATGTACCAATATCTTCCGTAAGCACGAATCCGAACGAAAAGGAGCGAAGCTTGCCAAGCGGTCATTGAAGTAGTTGCACGACTGTACAAATGATTATTTAGCTAGAATTATAGTATTATTTCTCTCTTTGCATTAGGCTATCGCATATTATCTGTAAGCAACCTAGATGAGTTCCTATATCGGAGACCTGTACCTACCGCGCTAATATACCACACAGACACAATGATTTGTCGGAAGCCGTGCGTAATTATTCCAAACGGAGTTATGCCACACTGTTTGTTCGAATGATATTAATTCCAACATAATTTGTAGTGGTGGAATGTGTAGTTCCTAAAATAATGTTGGAGAAAATATTTTATATGCCATGTTTTTAATAGTATATTATAACTGAGGTGGGATGTTTCATTATAGCTTATAGACGAGGGCTTATGTGTATTACCGAGAGGCGAATCCTTGAGGTGAGATACAGCGCGAGGCTGTGATGAAAGTCCCATCGAGGTATGTATACTATTTTATTCACAATCATCCTCTTTTTAAATCAATAATTTTCAGAATAAATCATTAAGTTAATATTTTTTGACAGCTGTATTAAAATTTGTTTGGCCTACCTTATTATAAGGATCTATGACAATAGTATTAGGCAACCCCTACATAAACATTTTCAACCCGTGGGGTGGAAGTGAAATCTGCTTTTTCGCACCCAAAAGATTATCATTACAGTTAGGAATGTCTTATTCCCAACCTCTAAAGTCTAAAAGGTTAGGAATCGACATATTATTATAATAATTGTGAATAAACTTAATATTTTTATTATTAAAAAATAGAGACAAAATATATTTTTCATTTTGGTATTACTACAATGTAGGTTGCCTTTTTGCCTACCCTAGTGAGTCGCCACTGCCACAGATAACATATTTAAATAATTTGTTGGTCATCGAATTGACGAAATACAAGAGACAATAAAATCCGGCAAATAGCGACAGGTTAGCATCGGAAGAAAATATGGCAGGTGAAGTCACAAAATGGTCTAAATTGTCATTATTAAGAAACAATGAACGATGGTTGTATGGACAAGAATTTTTAAAATTACCAAAAGAAAAGAAAACTAGTCATGTGGATACACGAGAAAATATATGTGATCTAAAAAAGGAATTAAAAGAAGTTACAAATTCCGAGTGGTGTCAAGTGCACTTGGAAATTTAAGAATCTTTTTAAATGCAACGATTTTTGAATATTTATATATGTTCGATTCCTACGCAACTGTTCACGCGCTTGTTATTATCGATGTATTCCCTCTACTCTCTTTATCATTCGGCTTCTATCTTATAGCAGTCACAGCGATGTGGCGTCTCAAGCAAATTTCATCAACTTAATAATTTTTTTCGGGTATTATTAATTTCAGAGAAGAATGCAAAAATAGAGAACTTTTTTTTTAAAATGAAATTAAACCCCATTTACATAAATGTGTTATTATATTAATATAAAGAAGGATTTAATTATTTTGAAAATATTTGGATAAATTTATTCTTATCCTACAATACACTAAAACTGAAAAATTAAGGAGAAAGTCTTCAACCTCAGAACATTCAAAACCAGAACTGCATGCACAGAATCATTCATATCCCGAATATTCAAAAACAGAATTGCGCATCACCAGAAAGC
Source organism: Harpalus rufipes (assembly GCA_951394225.1). Classification (NCBI taxonomy): domain Eukaryota; kingdom Metazoa; phylum Arthropoda; class Insecta; order Coleoptera; family Carabidae; genus Harpalus; species Harpalus rufipes. The sequence goes on along the minus strand of OX596278.1, from coordinate 38,260,298 downwards.
GTTTCGCCCGAATCATTCAATGACCGAATACGTGGGCGTGGTTTGGAAAACGCTAGGTTGAGAACCGCTGCATTATACGATGATTTCATTTAAATGCAACCTATGAAAATTATTGTACATAGTTATACGTAAAATGACAAGAAATATATATGCAAGAAGAATGAATGGAATTATTCCGATCTGATTTGAGATAACACACGTAATTTTGAGTGTTCATTACGATAACTTCAATGTCCAGAGATTCACAACACTGAATATACGTACGTTTGTGTGACTGACAGCAGCTGAAAAATTTGTCAACATAACCTATAAAAATAAATATTCCTTTAATTTTCACAAATTTTCTGTTTTGGCACTAAAGTTCCTTTTTATCATCATATGGTTTATTTCCTCAGCCTCAGTACCTACCTTAACTGATACATAAATAACTATTATTCTGAAAGTACGAACACATATTCTCAATGAAAAGCTTGTACATATCTATGACATGATGAATAATTAGCAGAACCATTCGGATACTTATGTACAAGAAGGTATAATAGGGCGCTTACAATAATTTTTATATGCCTTCTAAATATGAAAACTGAAAATATTTCGAAATATTTATTAGATATTTGACAATGTATTTTTGAAATTTGGATATTTTGAAAAAGTCACGTGTTCTGTTTTCTTTGCGATCCTCAAAATAAGCATTTACTGCTTCGATATATAGCTTGTTCGTTGGATCAAAATCTTTTTCCAGTGAAGAACGTTTTGAGTTTCGGGAAAAGATAGAAGACCGGGGGAGTTAAATCGGACGAGTACGGTAGATGGGGGACGATTTCAGTTGGGTCAATTTTTATTGAGCAATACGACTTGAATGAGCTGGCGCATTGTCGTGGTGAAACAAACTCTTTTTCTTTGCCATTCCCAGGCGTTTTTCTTGAATTGCTGCTTTCAGTTTGTCTAAAAGTGCGGCGTAGTATTGTCCAGTTACAGTTTTTCCTTTTTCAAGAAAATCAATTAGCAGAATGCCTTTGTCGTCCCAAAAGGCCGACGCCATTACCTTTCCTGCCGATGACGTAATGTATGTACTAGGATGTCACAGAAGAGGGGGTTGTTTTTCATGACTATTTTTGGCGCCAATTTTTTTACCTCCCGCTACCCTTGGTAAGGGAGGTATAGGGATCGTGCTAAAAATCGCCAAATATTTTAGAACTTTAAATGGCATAAAATTGACCCCCGTGGTGCACTCTCCACGCCAGTAATGAATATAGGTAAGTATATAAATAAATAAAATATATCATCACGGCATATTACTTATTGCTGGGTCTGCCAATCAGCTTTGTACACAGATTTCGGTAACGATGATGACATATTTGTACCGTGCGGACGTTTACCAGGTGTCACCTCACCAACACTTATTGCTGGCGTGGAGAATGCACCACAGGGGTAATTTTTGTGCCATTTAAAATTCGAAATTTAAATTTAATTTAATTTTAAGTATTTACATGAATAAAAATTGAATTAAACGGGAGGTATTGTGTTGGCCACATCAGATTTATATTTAATTAGTTACGAAAATAAATTATTAAAAAAATATATTACTAAAAAAATATTGCATAAACTTTTATTTCAAATACTTTTCGAAAAATGTGAAACAGGTTTATTATCTATTTGGCTTATATTACATCATACATAATGGTATATAGATTGTAACATATTTATAAAAAATGCAACTAAATATATTCAATTTTTTGTTTTAGCATATTTAGGAGCAATTATTACAATCCTAAACTAAAGCGTCATGGGTGATAACGCTGGATGAGTGGATATGGATGACGCTAAATTACTGAATCCCGTCGTATAATATTTTATTAAATATTACATTAAAAACAAGACATTCATTGCAAACCAAATATTATACGAAGAGAATACATTTAATATCATACGAAAATTATTTATATTGTGATGTACCTACCTACCTATTATTAATTTTTTTAATAATTGTGAAAATGTAACATTTACTTTTACAGTCTATAAATATGTTCATAATAAAAGTTTCTTACGGTGAATACAAAATATTATGTAATTAAGGAATAATATGTAATATATGTTACGTACGATTTTTAAAATTTTGTTACTTATTATTCATTCACTTCATCACTCTTCCCTCATACAATACATTATTAATATTTCATACAAATAAAACATCTTTACATTCGTTAATACTTTTAAAATTATTATTATACGTTCAATAAAATGTTCAATTTTCATTTGCTATAGGCAACCTACGAGAGTTAATGCCAAACGACATATTTTACTTTTAGGTTTAGAACTTGGAACAAGTATGACTATTACCGAATAGATGGAGACTGTTAAATGTACAAATATTTCTACTTTATCGATTCAGCAATAATTATTCATTTCAGTGCACACTAGCGCTCGCTTCGGCGTAGAAACAAAGAAAAGGGAGTATCATTTCACCTTAATAAGCGCGCGCTAGCACAAAGTACTCATAATTAGAGAATCCGATATTAAAAGTGACAGATAATTTAAGTCAGGCTGCGGAAAGTCTTATGGGAGACTCTGATACTACGTATATAGTTTTCGTCCCACTTTAGAGATAGCGCTAGTAGTCTTTTATTTGGTCAATTACCTGCAATACCGGTATTCAGTTGTCACTTGCGCATTGAGCTTGTTGTTATGCGTCATTATTTGAAATTCAGTCAAGTAGACAACTTCAGTTTCTGGTTTATAGAAGTTTTATTTGTTTAATTTCATTTGTGTTTAGTGATTGTGTATATATTCTTACATATAGACGATGCCTCCACATAGAATTAAGTGTTGTGTACAAAATTGCACTGTTACTGGTAAGTACAATTATTTTATATATCAGTGAAACTTTTGATGGTGTAGTTAATTTTGGGTAAAGAT